>OW121743.1:28387103-28987103 GCA_933228675.1 Stomorhina lunata
TTAAGTAATGGAAATGACGAAAAATTGGTCACCACTTGTACGTATTGTGAATTTATACAAGGCAAAGATGTTTCTGTGAATGTATGATTTAATGTTTTTTTTTTTTAATCTGATATTATAATATGTATTTTAAATAAACTCTAAGATCACATATTTTAAAAATAAAATCGGCGCTTTTATTTACCGCCTATTTTTCCAAATAAAATATTCAGAAAAAATGTTTGGTTTTCAACAAATCTTTCTAATTTACACTTTTAAAAAAATTATCTAAAAAAATATCGTTACTAATAGCTCTAACTCCTTACTTTGCAGAAGAATAAAAAAAACTAAATAAAATCTTAAGTTTTGAAGACGCAGCAATTTAAATTGCTTGTAACTTTTGTTGTTTCCTGTGGGATCAAAATATTAGGAAATCCTTTAGACTCGCGGATGAGTGCAGTGTCTTCCAGGCAGAGATTTTTGCCATTTGGAAGGCTACAGAGCTCATTCAGGGTCTTATTGCTGTTAACAGTGAGGTGACAATTTATGTCGATAGCCAGGCCGCGCTCAAGGCGTTGCGGGGTTATGGGGTTACCTCCAAATTAGTCAAAAAATGTAGGATAGCTCTTCATGAGCTATCACTTTGCTATAGGATTAGATTGTGCTGGGTTCCGGGTCATTGTGACATCGTTGGCAACGAAGTTGCGGACGAAGTTGCCAGACACGGCTCAGGTCTAAACTTAAGCCAAAGAGTGTTGGATTTGGCTCCGCCTATCTGTCACTTTTATCTAGGCATTAAGTCCTGGACTAGCCAGGAAACCACAAGGCTGTGGGGTAACATGGTCACGTGTAGGACATCTAGAGCTATATGGCTTAAACTGGACAGTAATGGTACAAAGCTTCTATTAAGTCTAAATAGGTCAAGCTTAGGAAGATGTATAGGGTTCCTTACGGGACATTGGGCCTTAAATTTGAGGCTACATAGGTGGGATAGCAGCATTTCAGACCTCTGCATACTATGTCTAGATGAGGATTCGTCCGAGTCGGTGGAACACATTCTCTGTCACTGTCCAAGGCTGCAAAACCTAAGACTTAAACTTCTAGGCAGCAGATTCCTTGCTGACCTACAGGATCTACAACAGTGTAGGTTAATTGATATTGTAGGGTTCATCACGGGTCTCAACTGGCCTAGATAGGGTAGTCTTCTCTTCTACTCTCTACTACCTTTCTCTTTCCCTATCTTCATTCTTTCTTTCTTCACTCTTTCTTTTCTCCCTCTCTGTTAAAGGATCACAATGGACCCCTGGGGTCTCCGAGTGTAGGTGTCTTTGACACCTCCTTTATTACCTAACCTAACCTTTGTTCGAATCGAATCATTTTTATAACATGGGTGTATTAGAGGATTGTTTTTAAGACCATGTAAAAAAAGACGATTTGAAAGAAACGACTTAGGGCCTTTCTCTATTAAAGTAACTATATAGATGTTTAATAGAAAATGTTGTAAAAAATTGCACTTGAATTAAATGTTATTTATATTAATAGATGTGTGTTAATATTTAAAAAACAATTTTGGTTCATTTGTATTAGACTTTTAGTACAATTGGAGTCAAAAAAAAAAAAATCATTAAAAGTGTATTTCATGATTTTACAATTTGGAAAATGGCATTTATCATCCCTGAGGTAAATATTAATTTGTTATTCTATAAAATCCTTTAAAGGATGTGAAAAACCATACATCTCTTAGACGTATCGTTATAATTATTTATCCCAGACGTATCATTTTGAGGGCTCATGAGACCAAAAATCATAGAAATATTCGACCATAGGCTGCTTCAATAGCTGTGGAGACGGATGATGAAACCAGTCTTGAGAACTTTAGAAACTAAAGAACAGGCTAATATTCGACGCATTAGACAAAATCAGCGTCAGGTTGCAAGAAGAATTGTGAAAAACCAAGAAGAAACATAGTTCACTACCAATGACGCATATTCTATTAAAGTTGTTAATTTATTGTTGTTTTAGTTAATTTTTATGCGATTCTATGAAAATACTGATTTTTATGTAACTTCTCATTCGGCTGGGTAGGAGCAGAGGATTTTTAGAATAATATTTCTAACTATTTAAAAAAGTGTAGCTAAAATTGATTCATAATACCTGATTGAATGGGTATATAAAATGTAATTCAGATGTAGGCTTATTTGGTCACACTATTAAAGTTCATTAATGCCTGAATAAATATTTCTTAATTGAAACTATTTTTGTATATATTTCCTTATTCAGGTGTCAGTGGAACAACAAAGGACAACGAACCTATTAGGATTATTCACAAGGATCACGAATCAATTCTGGCCTTTTGCCTAAACAACAATTCATCAACAATGATTGCAGTTGCTAATCCCAGAGAAGTGCAAGAACTGGATATATCACTTCTACTAGAGTCACCAAATTGGTATGAAGATGAATGCGATTATGACATGCTTGGAATTTCCAAGGAAAATGAAACCATGTCCAATACTGGATTTTTAATGATTCAGAGTTCAGAACAGTAAGTTTAATACAATTGTTTTTCATGTACATAGTAAATCATCATGTATTCATGTATATAGTAAATCATGTACATATTAAATCATTAGTAATGCCTTACATATACATATTAGAGCATCTACAAGTTTTTGTGCCAACTTTTTCAGTCCTTGAAACAAACCATTGCAATGCATTGTAATGAACCTAGTTCTATTGAAGAAAAAAGAAAAATCCCAACAAACCAAACGATATCGTAATTACATCATAACGATATCATTTACTCGGCAAGCAGTTCCGAGAATGATATCATTTAAGACTCTATAGTAATAGTAGTCTCCTAAAAAAGGTACACTCGATTATGATATTATAGTTTTTAAAAATAATGACAATAAGAAACAATATCGACAATAAGAAACAGAACGATAATTTCGCAATATTCTCGGAAAATATTGCGAAATTATCGTTCTGTTTCTTATTATCGATATTGTTAATATGAAAATAATAACGATATTATTAAGTTCATTCGTTTACGTTAAAATTTGTACAAATTATTACAAAATTTTACGGAAAGTCGTTCGCTTAACCAAAACTCAGTAAGAGGGGAAATGTAAACAGAGAATTTTTGAGAAAAAGTGACAGTTTATTTGCTGAGTATTTGTAAAATGTTACGGGCAAAATTTTTGCCTGTAAAAGTTTAGTAACAACAAGAACATGAATAAAAAACGTACACAAAAAAAAAAAACAGACAGCTGAAAATTTGCCGCAATTTTTATTTAGTTAACAATTTTAAGTAAAAGAAATAAATTAAAGTTAAAAAGCATATAACTAATTAAAAATTCAAAGCTTATGTCATTTTTTATTTATTTATTGCCTATTATATTGTTTTTTTCTTAAGCTACGTTCAGACGATGCACAGTGGTTTACGGACGCTTTTTTTTGGAAATAATTCTTTAACTTTTGAACGACTGGAGATATTTGAATGAAATTTGACATGGTGATAGTCAAGGAGTATTCGAGTTGGTTTTTAAAAGCACTGGTCCATGAGGGGTCGGGAGAGTGATTGATGGACCTTCAAAGTTGGTCACCTCGGGTGTTCGACTTTTTTAAAAATTCGCCAAAAATCCATTTATGTATGGATTGAAAAGAAATTTTAAACTTAAGTTGTCCTTGAGAAGATCTACAAAAAATACGCTTAAATGTGTAGGTTATCTCCTTTGGATTTCGAGATATTTGGGTAAAAAGGAATTTTTAGGTTGATTTTTTACCTCTTTTTTTAAGCTTTTTTTGATCTGGTGGACGCATCTGAGGACCAAAAATTTTTTAAGAATATTCTTTAAATTTGTAATAAAATTCTGAATAATTTTTGTGCAAGTTAGTTATAGAAATCTTCTTTTGTTTAAAAGTTAAAAATATTCAAAGTTGAAACTTACAAAAAATTTCGCTTTTTTTTTAGTTTTTCCCCAAAAGATAGCTATATTTTTTCACTAATAAAAAAATATTTTCTTAAGAAACATAAAAAGATTTTTAAAGTTTTTAAAAGAAAACATAATGAGAATGCGTATAAAACAAATTTCTTGCTAATTGGACTTTTGGTCCTCGCACATGTCCTCTCCAAAAAATGGCAATTTGTAAAAAAAAAAATTAGTTTAAACAAAAATTTCTCAAAAGGCAAAGCACCGATTTGAAAAAAATTATAATGTTCATATTTTCCAATATATCTGTTATTGATTAGAAAAGTTTTTTCTGAAACGCGCTGCAAATAGAGACAGTGTTGCCATATTTGTAAAAAAACTCATTTTTTGAAACACCTTTTTCCCCAGTTGGGAATTGGGGAATTTTTAAGTTAAAATTGGGAATTTTTTTTAGTCTATTGCTTTTACATCTTATTGGTCTACATTACTACAAAATTTCATTGTAATATCTTTATCCATGTCATTTCCACAGAATATCAAAGATTAAAAATATTTTCCTTAAAAAAGCAGAAAAACAATTTTTTTTTGTTTTACGATACAAAGTGTAAAAAAAGTAACGCACTTAAAAAAAACTTTTACTTAGTGCTAATCTCCTAGTCTTTCCCGATCTAATGATACTAAACATGTATATAAAGCATTAATACCGAGTCTTAAAAAACTCTGAAAACTTTGGCCCCCGTAGCATTTTTACACTGTTTATTTAAATATAAGTGATGAATTTGTGCATATAAAGTTAATTATCATACTCAAATATTTCACTATTTTTAAGATGACAATGATCCTTCGCTAATAAACAAATATTTTCTTCAAAAAGATATAAATAGTTTTTTATTTTTTTAAAGAAAACATTATAAGAATGACTTAAAAAAATTTTATTCGATTTTGCCTTTTGTTCCAAGCTAAAAAATAAAATTTTAGTAAAAGATTCTAAATAAGTAAGTACGAGTAAGGCACCGATTTTGATAACAGTGTAAAGGTAATATATCCATAATTTGTAGCAAAAGTTTAATTAGAAGAGTACTTTTATAGTAACAGTGTGACAATTTATTTAAAATAAGATTTAAAGGCATTTTTCCGGTATTTAAAATTGGTGTATTTGAAAAAATTGCAAAATTATGTTAAGGTTATAAAATGTTTTTTAATGTGAAAGTTAATGCAATAGGTAAAAATTGTTACAACTTGGGTTTTTCATAATGGTCAGAAAGGATATGGTTACTCACCTCCATACAGGTAGGTTTTACGAGACGCACATATTGGTTGAGTTATATATGCACCTATTTTTAGAGGTAAAAAATACATTAATTCATTGATTTCTTTATTATTCTTTGGATACAGGTATATATAAAAAATGTTTTTTTTAATATAAAAAAGAAAGTTTTAAATGTAACTGCTATTAACAGTTAAAACATCATGGCTATAACATTGGAATTTAAAGTGTTGTGCGATATTCTTTTTGAACAACCAAGCAGTTCGAGAGCAGAAAAAATTAAAATAATCATGCGATATGCTAAAAGTCAAACTAACTCCATGATTCTCAATAGTGAGGAAGACAAAGTCGTAAAATTTGTAAAGTTATTTGAACTTAAAATTAAGTCGGTTAATTACTGTTTAAAAAGATTTGAATCTAAATTTAAAGACTGGCTGAAGGACTCAATTGAGCTTAAAACTTCTGGTGCTGGAGCCCCTCTAAAAAACTATGATGATCTCGGAGAAAGATAAAAAAAGATGCGATTATCCGAAGTTCTTTCTACTCATTCGGATACTGAAATCAAAGATTCCTTTAAGGAAGTGCTCAAACGAAATAATCAACCAGCTGAAGCTAAACAAATAGCAGATATTCTCCCAGAGGCTTCTCCTAAACGTCTTAAGCGAATTATTAAGAGTATACCAACTCCTTCTTCTCAATCAGAATTTTCGGAGGAAGAAGCACTTGCTCTTATGCTCGAGTTGAAATTGAGTAAAAATAAATATATTAAACTCTGTAAGGCATTACGAGACAAAGGACACTCAATTTTACCAGGATATAATGCGTTATAAAAACCAAAAAAAACTTAATACCAACAAACGTGATAGGAGACGAAAGTGCATCTGTGGATTTATCAAAATTATTGGAAAATACGGCATCAAGGCTGATATCTACTACATTGTCTGAAGAAGAAGCCAAGAAACTTGACAACAAGGACTTAACTTTAATATGTAAATGGGGATGTGACGGTTTATCTGGATTACCGGAATACAAACAATCAACATCTCATCAGAACACAAATGACTACAGAAGCGTTTTTATGGCATCCCTAGTACCACTAAGATTAAGAAAGAATCGTTCTGAACCATCCACATCAAAAGAGCGTACTGAATATGTGTGGGTTAACACATCTCCAGGATCAAAGGCATTTTGCAGACCGATCAGATTCGAATATTTAAAAGAAAATGCAGCAAGCACAAAAAATTGGGTTGATGATATCAAATATTCAATAGACAATTTGAGTCCAGTCTGCATAGACATACATGGATATTTGATTAATGTAAATTTTGAGCTTCAATTGACAATGATAGATGGAAAAGTAAGCAACGCTATAACGGAAACCCATTCAACTTGGAAATGCTCATTATGCGGAAAGAAGAAATCGGAATTTCTACAAACTTCAGAAGATGCATCAGCTAGTACTGCAATTAATCAAGAGGTTCTGGAATTTGGTATATCGCCCCTACATGCACGTATCCGATTTTTAGAATTTATGCTACATATAGCATATGATCTGAAATATAGGAATATACCTGATAATCAGCTAAAATCCGTGAGAAATAATAAGGAACTGATTGAAATGAGATCCAGTGAAAAAAAAAGGATTCAGGAAGAATTCAAAACTATGACGGGTCTAAACATAGACAAACCACTTGTAGGATATGGCAGTACAAACGATGGTAATACGGCCAGGCGATTCTTTGAAAATTATGAAACAACTTCAAAGATTACTGGAATTGATGAGGAAGTTCTTCGTAAATGTTACGTAATATTATCGGCAATAAATAGCAAATATCAAATAAATGCTGAAAAATTTCATTGCTATGCCCTCAACGCGTTAACTCGTATACGACATTTGTATCACTGGAAAGAAATTACACCAACAGTTCATAAAGTCCTTCAACATGGTCGTGAAATAATTGAATCAAATCTTCTCCCACTTGGTGAACTGACAGAAGAGGCCCAGGAAGCGCGGAATTCAGATTTCAAGTATATCCAACTATTTAATACCAGAAAATGCTCAAGAAAATCGCAAAATCAGGATCTAATAAATTATCTCTTGTTGTCTTCTGATCCTGCTCTATCAACGATAAGAAAGAAATGGTGGAGCAGTTATACAAAAACTTCTGAAAACGAACACCTGGAAGAGGTTCTTGATATAATAGATTGTACTGATTATTTTACTGAAAATAAAAATTAAGTAAATAACTACTTTTATATAAATATGTAATAAAAACTGTAAGTTTAAACTTTAACTACAAATACTTCAATAAAATGTATTTCACCTTTTAATATAAGTACAAATTATTTACATTTTGATATTTCATAAATCCTCATGATATTTTCTTTAAAAAAATAAAAAAATATTTGTTTGTTATCGAAGGATCATTGTCATCTTACAGTGAAATATTTGAGTATGATTATTAATTTTATATGCACAAATTCATCACTTATATTTAAATAAACAGTGTAAAAATGCTACGGGGGCCAAAGTTTTCAGAGTTTTTTAAGACTCGGTATTAATGCTTTATATACATATTTAGTATCATTAGATCGGGAAAGACTAGGAGATTAGCACTAAGTAAAAGTTTTTTTTAAGTGCGTTACTTTTTTTACACTTTGTATCGTAAAACAAAAAAAAATTGTTTTTCTGCTTTTTTAAGGTAAATATTTTTAATCTTTGATATTCTGTGGAAATGACATGGATAAAGATATTACAATGAAATTTTGTAGTAATGTAGACCAATAAGATGTAAAAGCAATAGACTAAAAAAAATTCCCAATTTTAACTTAAAAATTCCCCAATTCCCAACTGGGGAAAAAGGTGTTTCAAAAAATGAGTTTTTTTACAAATATGGCAACACTGTCTCTATTTGCAGCGCGTTTCAGAAAAAACTTTTCTAATCAATAACAGATATATTGGAAAATATGAACATTATAATTTTTTTCAAATCGGTGCTTTGCCTTTTGAGAAATTTTTGTTTAAACTAATTTTTTTTTTACAAATTGCCATTTTTTGGAGAGGACATGTGCGAGGACCAAAAGTCCAATTAGCAAGAAATTTGTTTTATACGCATTCTCATTATGTTTTCTTTTAAAAACTTTAAAAATCTTTTTATGTTTCTTAAGAAAATATTTTTTTATTAGTGAAAAAATATAGCTATCTTTTGGGGAAAAACTAAAAAAAAGCGAAATTTTTTGTAAGTTTCAACTTTGAATATTTTTAACTTTTAAACAAAAGAAGATTTCTATAACTAACTTGCACAAAAATTATTCAGAATTTTATTACAAATTTAAAGAATATTCTTAAAAAATTTTTGGTCCTCAGATGCGTCCACCAGATCAAAAAAAGCTTAAAAAAAGAGGTAAAAAATCAACCTAAAAATTCCTTTTTACCCAAATATCTCGAAATCCAAAGGAGATAACCTACACATTTAAGCATATTTTTTGTAGATCTTCTCAAGGACAACTTAAGTTTAAAATTTCTTTTCAATCCATACATAAATGGATTTTTGGCGAATTTTTAAAAAAATCGAACACCCGAGGTGACCAACTTTGAAGGTCCATCAATCACTCTCCCGACCCCTCATGGACCAGTGCTTTTAAAAACCAACTCAAATACTCCTTGACTACCACCATGTCAAATTTCATTCAAATATCTCCAGTCGTTCAAAAGTTACAGAATTATTTCCAAAAAAAAGCGTCCGTAAACCACTGTGCGATGGTCAGATCTTACAATATTGTCACATCTGGCAATGTGCTGCCAATAAACTGACAATAAAGAATTGTCAGCAAAAGGCAAATTGTGTGTTTACACGGTTGTAAGAAAAGCTGTCAATTTCATTGTCAAAAATTGTCAGACAATTAATTAAGCTGACAATCTCAGCTTACAATAAATTGGTAGTTCACGCGATTATCAGATATGTGTACACAAAAAATTGCCAGATCTATTGTCAGTCACAAAGCACATAAAAAATATTGTTTATTATAAAATATTAATCAAAATGGAAAAAACAGGCAATTGCCAAAATATTAACAGTGTATGTTTTCGAAAGCAGTGAAGATGAATGTGAAGTGGAGATAAAACGTCTCACAGTGGGATTGTGGGAAAAATTTTGGAAATAAGTCTGCAACTTTTAAACTTTTAGGCCGATTTTAAAATAATTTTGGCAGAAATGTTTAAACCTGAAAAGCCTAGCTTTTACTATGGCTGCGCAATCGTCTCCCAAAGTAGGGCACCTCAGACTCATAAATCACTTGAAACTATATATAATCGTAATTTTCCAGCCAATTTGAGGAATCATACTATATAATACATTACTTTTTACAGTTTTATTAAAATTAAAATTTTTAATTTTTGTACCATACTGCACCGACTTTTTTTTACTAATATCTGATCTATATATAACCAATAGGTAAAAGGGTATTATAAGTTTGCCATTCAGTTTGTATTTTTTTCATTATTCGTCTTAGAACAAATAAAAATAATACAGATCGACTCAGGAGTTGGGGTCTAAATCGAATTTGACATGTCCATCTGTTAAAAGATATCGCCAACTACTAAACTTAGAATTTTAAAATCTTTTTTTTTTAAATGCAGTTAAAAAAAATGTTTCAATTCTCATGGAATTTTGAATTTTGGCGATATCTCTAGTGTTTATAAACCGATTTTGATGAAATTTAATAGCGTGCTGCGTTAGAAAATTTCCTAAAATCTGATATATAATTCGGATTAAAAAAATACGGTTTTTAAATTTATTTTTTTTTTTAATTTGCCAATTTGCGGACATCGATATATTGTGCTTTCGCGATATCTCAGTTATTGATTTATAGATTTTGATGATTGTGCTGCGCTGAATTCTGTTATCCTTGACTGCCAGTGGAGCATAGGGCCTCAAGCTGCGCTGAATAATTTCCTAAAATTTGATATATAGTTCAAAAACTTTTTTTTTTAATACAGTTTTTTACAAAAAAAAAAATATTTTAAATTCGGTAATTTGTGAGACATCGAATTTGGAGATTTGGCGATATCTCAGATTGTATCTATTTTGATTTCGCTTAGGAGGATTTTCTAATATCTGGTATATAATTCGTGTCGGTATATTATCCATAAATTGAGGAATTCATACAAATTAAAAAAAAAATACAATTTAAAAGAAAATTCAAAAATTTTAATTTGGCATCGAATTTCGAATTTTGGGTATATCTCAGTTGTTAGTAGAACCACATGTTGAAATTTAATAGTGTACTTCGTAGAACACGATTAACATATAATACCTATACATATAAGTTATGTCGGTATGCCATCTAGGAGCTCATCAAACTTGATTTCAGCATACCGAAATATGTCTTAAATAAGTCTCTTTTGAACTTTATTCATGACATAGACCTATTGTTTCAGGAAATTTCAATTTCGATTCATAATTTTTTGCTTAAAAAGTTTTATACCATCGCAAATATATTTATAAAAAATTTTTCTAATCCAAAATCTATTAATGTTAACTCAGATAAAACAAAAATGTTAGGTGTTTCAAAGGTTTTTACTAAAAGTGTTATTTGCTTTTAAATTCATCTTTTCAGCTTACTGGACTTTTACTGGAAAATAATTATTACCAGTAATTATACTATAATGATATCAATAAAATTAAATTTGCCGCGGTTTTTGCTCTGTAATATATATTTATTGCATAATTTATAAAATATTCATTAAAAAATATAACGTTATTAACAATTTTAATTAAATATTGCATATTTATAAAAAAATTCTTAATGAATATATACTTTTGCTTTAGTTCCGATGTGTTCACGTAGGGTTTCCTCTGCTATCAGTATGGCGATGTTTAACTGTAAAAGCGTTAAAATAATACAAACAAAATAATAAGTCCACGGTGAAATTTTGAGTGAATTTTAATGTTAACACTTACCTTCAAAATGGATGGATTTTGCGAATTAAAATTTTATTTGAATTTCGCAAGAAGCCAATTTTCAAAATCTGTTTTAAAAAACGATATTAATCATATTTCAAGGGAAATTCAAATTAATATTACAATACACTTACCAGTTATTATTTTTTTTCCATTTTTAAGTCACATTATTTATATGTGTATATTTATGTATATTGCATACATTTTTTCTTAAATTTTTTATAATATTGAAAATATTTTGATTTTTAATTCTAAGTTCAAAATTTTTAACCGATTTTTTATTATATTTTTTAAAAAAATATAATATTACAACTATATCATTTAATCATTAATGATTCTAAAAACTTTTTAAATATCATAAATGATACTGTATCGTTTCTTGATTTGTTGGGATTGTACTAGTCAAATTTAAAAAATCCTTTATTTCTGTTAAAAAGGGCTTATAGTGTGTAGCGTCCACACTATAAGCCCTTTTTAACTTGACGTTATTTATAATACTCCAATTACTTTCAATGGAGTCTTTTACATCAAACTATATAAAGTTAAGCAAACTTGAAACTCTATACCTTTATGGATGTTTTTGCAATTTTTATAAGCATTTAAAAAACCCATAATTTTCAAATACTTATAAGGTCTGTTTCTTTACTTTCTGGGTGAGCTCCTGCAAATGAGAGTCATTTATCAGTTACTCTCCAAAACAGCAGAACTTACACAGAAGTACGGGAACACAAAACACCAAAATTTAAGTCCACAATTGATAAAGGTTAAAAATATCGAATCAAACGTTCTTAAAACCGTTAAACACATTTTAGTTTTCCTGAATTTAATTTTTACTAACAATTTTTCGAATTTTTTGTTTGTTTTTAATTAATAAATATTTTTTTTAATTGTTAAATGTTTGCCAGGAAAAATTGTTCTGGCAAAAACATGTAAGTTATTGTAAAGAGAAAATTTTAAAATTTTCTCAAATTCTTTCTCAATTACAATTTTTTCAAGTGCAGGAACACTTAATTGTAATTTCTGATTGAAACTTGTACAATATTGTACAGTATTGGTAGTTCTGGAGCACAGCTATAAGAATTCGAGATGGGTACAAATATATATATATTTTTTTCATTTACACAAATATGGGATTTTTACAGTTTTTTTGGACTTTCCCATATAATAACAAGGGTAGTATAAGCGGGTTTGCTCATCACTATATATTACAGTTTGTGGTCCCATTTTTTGGGGACCATCAGGTGATCGAGGAACGTGATTCTTAACGCTAGCTCCTAGCATACTTATTTCACCCTTATATATTTCATTTAGCTCAAAAGTGCTTCCTCTGAATTCTGATGTATTATTCATTTGCCTTTGAAATTTATTTTTGATTGTAAAAAATCCTAAAGTCTTGTTGACTTTAACTATTTTTATATAAAGACCTCAAACTACATTCCCGATATTGAAGTAGTTTTTCGGGTACCACTTGGAAAGGTTAATTTTAGCGAAACCTTACGCAATTTAGTCTTTGACATGTTATAGCTTGTGTTTGTATACTTTTGCTAACCTGTGTTTTTAGTCGATTTTTTTACAATAATTTGAACATTAAAATTTAATTGTTGAAATACTTTAGTGCAGTGGTTAACAAGCTATTGCCAAAAAGCCGTGGCCATATAAAATTTGTCTGCCAAATATGCATACATATGTATATTAGAGTGCCAGTTATTTTTCAAAGTTGGAATTTGTATTCGGCAAACCCCAGATTTGTTCGAAATGCTAAAAAAAAATAATCCATTGAACATTTAAGATTAATGGAATGAGGGAAAAGCGTGCCAGCCTAAAAATGCAAAATACTTGATTTTTTACTTTGATTGTAAATTACTTAATTAATACTTTAAACTAAAACAATTCCAAAGTAAGACATGATTTACAATTCTATGGTCTGTAAGTATTAAATGCTGAGTTTCGTCAAAATATTGTCGAATTTACTTAGTTTCTTTACTTTTTTCTTGGGTCGGTTTCAAAAATCTTGTTTTGATTTTTTGATAAATAAATACTTTCTTGCATTTGGATTGAAATTCGTTAATATATTTTTAATATTCCGCTGTTTTGCCATATAAAATTAAAAAAATAATTTTTATAACATTTAAAAAACATTACGGCATACATTATTACTTTTATTAAAATTGAACTTAGGTACAATTTATACAAGTATATAATCAAATGATGACCAAAAAAATACATTTTCGCGAAATACTAAGATTTCAAATCGTAGGTACGGCGAAACGGTTTAAGATATCGACACTATTTTTTCTGTCTCTTATTTGTTTCTTTTATAAACCTGAAACCATAATTTATTATTTCTAATATTTGTTGAACAAAATTTTCAAAAAATTATTTTTAAAATCGACCTGAGAAAAAAGTAAAATTTTTAAATATAAAAAAAAAACTAAGTAAAGTTTATAATATTTGACTATTTTTGCTGTAACTTTGGAATAAAAAGCGTTAAATTAGTGAATTAAATTGTTGATTAGAGCATACTTTATGTGCCTTTAGAAATATTTTTTTGGTAAATAAATAAAACAATTATTTTATATGTATTGTAAGTTTTAACAAAAAATCCGTTTTTTTTTTCGCAGTAATTCAGAACTCCAACGATTTTACTCAAAAAAGACGCATTAGAAAATATATTTAATTTTTATTTATAAATATTCGTAAACAGAAAACAAACGTTTCAGAAAATAAAAATTAAAAAAAAACCTATAAAGCTTCTTTATTTTCTTTATTTCATTATTTTTCAAAAGCAATAATTACTACAAAAAAGCAATATTTACTACATAATCCTAATGTAGCTAAAAGCTTAGCAATATTTACTACATAATCCTAATGTAGCTAAAAGTTTAAATTGCAACATTTAGTTCTACTTACAACTAAGATATAGCCAAAACTCGAAATTCGATGCTAAATTAAAATTTTTTATTTTCTTTTAAATTTTATTTTTTTTTTATTTGTTTAAAATACCACAATTTGAGGATATTATACCGACATGAATTATATATCAGATCTTAGGAAATCCTCCAAAGCAAAACGATATTAAATATGATCAAAATAGGTACATTACAATCTGAGATATTGCCAAAACTCTAAATTCGATGTCCCGAAAATTACCGAATTAAAAAAAAAATTAAAAAAAAAAACTTCTTTGAACTGTATACCAAACTTTAGGAAATCATTCATCGCAACACACTACTGAATTTCATCAAAATCGGTAGATCAATAACTGATATATCGCCAAAGCAAAAGATATCGATGTACACAAATTGGGAAATTTTAGAAAAAAAATTTTGAGAAACAATATTGAAAAAAAAAATTTCGAATTATACATCAGATTTTAAAAAATACTCCAATGCAGTATGCTATTAAATTTCATCAAAATCGGTCTATAAACACCAGAGATAACGCCAAAATTCGAAGAAAATAAAAAAAAAAAATAAAAAACTGTTTTATTCAAAAAAAATTTTAATTTCGTCAAAAAATGTGTTTTTTTTTTAAAGTTTTTTTATTTGTATATCAAATTTTAGGAAATCATTCAACACAGCACGCTATTGAATTTCATCAAAATCGGTAGATCAATAACCTAGATATCGCCAAAGCAAAAGATATCGATGTACGCAAATTGAGAAATTAAAATTTTTTTTTACAAACAGTATTTAAATTTTTTTTTTATACCCTTCACCAATAGGTGAAAGGGTATTATAAGTTTGTCATTCAGTTTGTAATTTTTTCATTATTCGTCTTAGACCCCATAAAAGTTATACCGATCGACTCAGAATCGCCAGGAGAGTCGATTTAGCCATGTCCGTCTGTCTGTCTGGTGAAATCAAATTTTTGCAGCTCCTGGAGGGTGTAGCGAGATAAATTGTATATCAGATTCTACGCAGTACGCTATTAAATTTCATCAAAATCGGTCCATAAACACCGGAGATATCGGCAAAATAGTAAAATTCGATGGGTACAAATTGACGAATTTTAAAATTTTTTTTTTAAATTTACATATTTTTTAAAAAAAATTTTTTAAATTCTCATCGAATTTTGAATTTTGTCGATATCTCTGGTGTTTATGGACCGATTTTGATGAATTTTTTTTTTTTTTTAAATGCTGTTTTTTTAAAAAAAAATTTTTAAATTGCCAATTTGCGTACATCGATATATTTTGCTTTAGCGATATCTGAGTTGTTGATATACCGATTACGACGAAATTCAACAGTGCTCTGCGTTGAATGATTTCCTAAAATTTGATATACAATTCAGAAAACTTTCTTCAAAAAAAATGATTTTTTTTACAAAAAAAATGTATTTTTTTTACAAAAAAGTATATTTTTTTAAATTTTATTTAAATTTTAAATTGCTCATTATTTGCGACATATAATAAGTATATTTATATTAAATTGTAGGTAATCTTTTTATGAATTATGCAAAATACAACTCATTACAATGGTATACGTTCAAAACCATACATATACATATGTATAAAAATCTAACTGAACCTATAGGTTAATATATTAATTAATTATATTGGTACTAATTCTGCCTACTAAATTCACAGACATTCAAGATTAACCATGTGCTTTTCCTATAAGAAAAAGATATACACGTATTTTAAAATGTTGTGATATTTGTTAGTTACCAGATATAAAGTCAAGACACCGAAATCAGGATACAAAATTTTGCACAATATAGAACTTTTGCGTTTAACTTTTAAATGTATTTTAGGTCCAATTTATGTAAGTTTAACATATCAAAATATAGGTAATATTTCCGTGATTAACACAAAATACAACTTTTAAAAGCTATACAGCTGCGTATAACTTGTAAAGTTCATTATAATTGTTAAATTTTGCAATATGTTTCGCTGTTCCAAATGTTTCTGCACTCGGATCAACGTCTTTATGCTCAACTAATAGTATAACTAAACGTGATATATACTTACACAGATATGTATAAACACTTCTTTAACAAACAGGATAGAAAATAAAACATTTACACTAACGTTCTGATTGAGTTGCATCAGCTACTGAAATATTGCAAAATTAATAGATCTATTTTTAGTCAAATATTGATATATTCGTAATTCACACACAAGTTATGTTAAAATATATATAAATTCTCTTACAAATGTAATATATTATTCTAAAAGTTTCTAAAAACACCATTGAATAAAATTTGGCATAAAGCATTGAATAAAATCATAAAAATTTTGTTATTTGAACACCATTGGTGAAGGGTATATAAGATTCGGCAAAGCCGAATATAACACTCTTACTTGTTTAATTATATAACAGATTTTAGAAAATTCTCCAACGCAACATGCTATTCAATTTTATCGAAATCGGTCTATAAATACCAGAGATATCGCCAAAATTAAAAATTCGATGAGAATTAAAATTTTTTTTTGTATTTTAAAAAAAAATTTTAAATTTCGTCATCGAAGTTTAGTATTTTAGCGATATCTCGGGTGTTTATAGACCGATTTTTGGGTGCTGCGTATGGAATCCCAAAATCTAGTGTATAATTCGTCTGGGTACACCCACCAGGAGCTCCACAAACTTGATTTCAACAGACAGACAGACGGACATGGCTAAATCGACTCTCCTGGCGATCCTGAGTCGGTATAATTTTCTAAGACGAATAATGAAAAAATTACAAACTGAATGACAAACTTTAATACCCTTTCACCTATTGGTGAAGGGTACAAAAACACCAAAAATATTATATTATATAGTCATTTAAGGCCCTATGCTCCACTGGGAGTCAAGGATAGCAGAAGAAGAAGAAGTCATTGAAAACCAATACAATAAAAAGTAGCAACAATATCCTTACGGAACTCTAGGGGCCGCGGACCATCACTTGGGAACCAGTGCTTTAGTGAATCATCGATGACCATATTCGGCTTTCAATTCGTTACTTTTGAACCTCAAAGCTTCTATGAGAGTTTTTTCTCGACGTGTTTCTTTTTTCATTCGCAGCTTCGTTGCTCTAATAAGTAATTTTAGATATGCGGAATATTCAAATTCTTTTAGTTAAGTCATTTTTTATAGTTTGACATCCAAAATGTAATAAATATATTTGTATTAATTTAATTTTTCTGCTTGTCGACGTGGTAACAAATGTTCTTATATAAAACTTTTGTCTACAAAATATTTTAATAGAAAGCTTTCTTATAGGTAACGTATTCAGTGTAAATCTTTCCTATAAAAAAATTGTGACATCGAGAGCTTTCCTATCGATAACTTTAATATCTAAAGCATCTTAAAAGCTGTTTATATTAAAAATACCTATGTAAAACATTCGATGTCGAAAGAATTCCTATTGTAAACTTTCGATATCGAAATATTTTTATATAAAACTTTTCTATAGAAAGCTTTACACAGATAAATATTTTGTAAATATGTATAAACCAATAACCGAAAGTTGGTAACAATCGATCCACAAATGACCTTAGCTCCCATATCAGAACCTCAGCCGGAAATGACATAAATCTCGAAATTTTGAAAAAATAGCACATAGTATATGACTTATGGAAAACATGTTAAATTATTGGTCCATATTTGACCTAAGTAGTGAAGGGTATCATATAGTCGGGCTTGACCGACTATAGCCTTTCTTATTTGTTTAGTACAACTTTATGTAATTCTGATAACGACTTTAGGACACAATTTTGTTGAAAAAAAACAGGTTGAATACCGGCTTTATAAAATCCGGGTTTTTTAATTGAAAATCACAATTTTTAGTTTAAAGAACTTAAAATGAATCATACTTAATTATTAAATTCAATGTTAAGAATTAAAAGAAAATTCCAAAATATTTTTTAATATAATATGTACTTTAAACCAACATTTCTCAGGCCTGTGTAATCAACGCAGTTCTTTTGCACAATTTTTAAGATCCTATGCTCTAATCTAATGATTACAGATGCTAAAAATAAAAATACATGTTTCACGATCTCGAAAGAATGCTTTCTTTCTTATCCTATACGAAAGAAATTTGTTTTTCGTTTCACTAACTGCGAAAGATAAGTCGAAAGAAAACGTAAATATTTTCATACAAATTTCTGTTTCACTATTTCGAACAAATTACCAGCAATACGAAAGCAAATATCAAAATGAATCACTTGATATTTTGCTTTCGAATAGAAACGAACGACAGGCTTCGAAATAGTCAAACCAAAATTATATTAAATTCGAGTTACTCACTTTCTTCCGAGTAGATTTTCTTTCGAAATCGTGAAGCCTGTTTCATAAAATACATAGAAATACAAAAAAACGCAGAAATAGTTAATGGCCGAAACGCAATACCTAGAATGGATAGCAAACAAGACCTTAAAAATAAGTAATTTCTATCCACAATGTATTTTAATATTTTATCAAACATCTTTTTAATCTCCTGAAATTTCATAATGAATAAGCCCCAAACATTATCACTTTGGTCAAATTTCTAAAGAGAATTAAATAATTTTAGCATTTTTATATGACTAAATTATTAAATATGAAATAAAACTTTCTCGTTAAATATGGTAAGCTCGATTTTTTGATTATAAACCCAGCTCCATAGAAATTAACCCCTTCTAATATACAAATATTACTACTTTTTGAATCTATATCTAATTTCTATCTAAGAGTTTATTAGTTATATAATATGTGTATTGTTTTTTATTTTAGAATGACTTATGGATCATCACTTTCACCGGAATTAAACATGAACTACCATACGAATTCATCGCAGTCTGGCCGAGGAACTGACATTGTAAGAAATCAAATATTATTTAATTTTTTTGTAGTCCCCTCTGTAGTATTAGTCCCGTTTCCTGACGAAAATCAGAAAGCCAAATTAAATACAATAGTTTGTAAAGAAAATTTCGCCAATATCGGTCTATAAACTCGAAATGTATTAAAATATACAAATAGAAAAATAAAAACCAATAAAGTTGAGGTCAACGTCTTCAACAGCGATTTGGATCCGACGCGTATATGCCCAGTAAGAAAAAAGGTTTATTGTCAAATTGAGGATGATTTGAAAATAAATCTTTTTTCAAAGGTCAAACGTTAATGATTTGAGAATAATAGCGTTCTCAACAAAAAGGGGACTTTATTCTCAAATTGAGAAATGCCTTTATTCTCAAATCATTATCAAACTTCATTCTCAAAGGTTTTTTAAATATGGATATCATCTACATGTGGAACATAAATAAAATGGCGATGTATTTTTGATATTTTTGAGTTTGTTTATTTTGTTTTTGAAAACGGTGCGTAATATTTGAATTCTTTTGCTTAAAATATAATCTTTTTATTGTTTTTTTAATGTAAGAAACAAAGAAAATTTACTTATGCATATAAATATTTTTGAATTTTTAATATTTAATCAAAACAATTAGATGAAATTTATTACAGACATTTGCTTTGGTAGAGAGATTATCACAATTAAAATTGGCGATTGTCCATAATTTCGGGTGACTTTTTTAGCAAGGTTTTATGGTCAAATATGGATCAATTTCAAAAAATCCGAAAGAAATAACGAATTCCTTCAAATGCAATACCATTCCATTAAAATATCTTAAACATTATTTTTTTTACATAAAATTTGTTTTCAATTTTGAAAAAAAAAACATTAAAATATGGTTTGATATCAAATTTATATAACACCATTTTTCAAATTATTGTCAAATCACCTTAGGGTTTGATAATGATTTGAGAATAACCTTTATTCTCAATTTGAAAAAACTATAATTTTTCAAACGTTTATTCTCATATGAACCCTCATTTGAAAATGAATGTTAATCTCAAACATCTGTTCAGGTTTGAAAAAATAGTTTGATATGAAATGTAAAAGTCTTCATATTTCAAACGTTTGACACTGTTCTTACTGGGATGCTTGTACAATTTTACTTCCGTTCAATTTTATTAAAGCTATTAATGAATATTAATTATTGTTCAGTTTATGGAGAATGTGTACGGGCAAAAATCAAACAGTTTTTATTCCTTTAAAACCGACTTTCAACTCGAATAATTTTTGTACCCTTATGAGTTCGGAAAATCTAATTACAGATTTTGAACTCGCAAAGCTTCACAATGAACACAATATCTTAATAGCGCAAGTTTGCGCTTCTAAGCGTAATTGGCATGCAAATTTAAATAAACGTTGAAAAATCGATTGAAAAATTCAAGTTTTTCTCCATATTTCGCCTTATTCTGCATTCGTTTTAACATTTGGACCCAAGTCGTTATTCTACTTCCCCCTAAATTTTTAATTTCGTAACTTCTAATACTACGTACTGGCTGCCAAAATTTTAAGCTCGTTTTCGACACTTTTTAAATTTTTTCGCATATTTTTTTGCCGCCTCAAAGAATTACAAAAGAAAAATAGATAAGAATTTGTAGATCTTTCAGTTTCGTATCATTTGATATATATCTCGTTTATGTGCTCCATATAGGTATAACATACGACAGGTGTAAATGACGAAAACTTGAACGTAAATTTTTCAAAATACCGGTTTTTCGTGAAGCACATTTGCAAATATGTATGAAAATTTCCAAACTACCGCGTAAACCTAATTTTTTGCCATTTAGCACCTCAAAGCAAAAGCGCACCAAAAAATGATTGATTGGTAAAATTTTATGAAGATTTTGAAAATCGTTCAAAAAGTGCTTTTAATGGTTTTAGAAAGCAAACTGAGACAAAATCACATAAGGCATGAAAGCGATGTCATTTATAACCGATTTGCATCAAAAGTTTGTCAAAAATCTCTTTATTAGGTGAGAACGCGAAGGTTTTATCTAAAAAATTTCCAATGAAGCACATCGCGAATTTTGCTCAAAATCGATCAGGAATGGTCTTAAAACTATTATTTAATAAAGCTTCACCTTAGGTCTGAAGCGCACCAAAACATTATAAGGATTAACGATTTGATGGACCAAATAAGAATTTTATATTTTAAAAAGATACGCACCTATTAAAACTTATATTTAAAAAAAATCCTTTAAAATTAAACTTGTCCATAAGTCAAGGCAGCAGAATTTCACTAAGACTCACATTTTGTCAAAATAAAAAAATATTGTTTTTTTTTCACTTGTATAATTGCATTATTTCTTCTAATATACATTAGGGTGGAGCGAAAAACATCTTTTATTGAAATTCGATACGCCTGGGTTAAAAATCGATACTTTACGTCCTAAGAAGCTCAGGTCAATGTCCTGATGTGGCGCACAGGACATTTATTTCTAGGACCAATTTGTATGGGGAAAAATGGGACTTTTTCGGTTTTTGGTAAATTTTAACCAATAAAGACATGTTTTTGGCAAAAATGATAATTGGATATAGAAAACAACTAAATCAGCTTGAATTAGAGTTATAAAAACTAAAAATCCATGCAGTAGTTTTTAAGTTATTGCAATTTGCCCCAGAAAATTCGTGTCCTTTTCAACGCACCTAAGGATATGCAGCAAAAAAATTATTTTTAGAGTACAGAACTTACAAAGTAAGACTTTCCCTATCATCTAAAGACTTATAAGAACTAAATAGTTTAAATTTATTAAAATATAATTAAATTTACATAGTTTTTTTATACTGGAAAATGGTACTTATTTTAAGGACCGTTTCAAAACTCACTTTTTAAGTTTTAGAAAATTTTGTTAAAAAAATATTCAGAATTTCAAAATTTTTGATCGGCATGTTAAAATAGACAGATGTGGTAATCAAATGTGGTAATAAATATTTTCTTGTAAATTTTCAAATGTGCAAAGAATTAAATATTTTTTAAAAGCAGTAGGCTTCGATATAATTGTAGATTATTTAAAAAAATATGTAGAGTAATTTTGTGCAGAAATGGATAATCAACAAAAAGTGAGAAAAAACGATTGCCTTTGAAGCAAATGTGCCACGAAATACGGTTTTCCGGATTGTTAGAAAGTAAAATGAATTCCATACTATTAAAAGGAAACCACGGGATGTTTGCGTAAAGGGTATTTCTGGTCTTAATAAGTCGTATTAAGTACAAAAAAACTGCATTGCAAATTCATAACAAAATACATTTGCTGTATAATGGACGATGAAACCTATATCCTTGCCGACTTTTCTCAGCTTCCGGGACTCACTTTACGTTGCCGATGCAGGAGAAAATGTGGACGAAAATATATATATCAAAAGAAATACAAAATTTGCTAAAACATTGTTGGGTTTGCAAGCAATTTAGACTTGCGACAAAAAAAGCATTCCCTTCATAACATCTGGGCAACAAACATTGGGAACATCGGTTAGTCAATTCAACTGCCAATTCTGATTTGATCAAACTTATAATACCTTTTTACACCTATTGGTGAAGGGCATACAAATTTATTGTTTTCCAAAGTACAATTCACTGCTTAACAAAATTCTAAGAAAGTCGTGACCAAATGAATCTGACCGACCCCTAATCCGCGTTTTCAAAAAAGATGACCTCACATTAATTAAAATATTTTAAAAAATAGTCCACCGATTTCCTTTTTCGAATTAGTCGAAAAATGACTAAGTTACAAAGTGTCAAAGTAGAAATTGCAGAAAAATTTTACTGATTTCTTATGTTTTGGTCTTTTCAATTTAATTTCTTAAAACCAAGCAATAATAATTCTTCAAGCTTTATCACTAGCACGTTGGTTTATTTTAATTAATAGTAACAATTTTCACTCAATAAGATCTAGATCGGTGCAAAAATGACAATGTTATAGAAGAACAATTGAATTTTGTAACTATTAAAATTTTATAAAATCAAGAACAAAAACCTAAAACAAATAAAAGTACAAACTAGTAACAAAAAATATTAAAAATTTCATTTAAATTGCATGGGCACCGCGATTTACATGTTTCCATTAACTCTTTCAAGTTGATACTAAATTCAAAATTTGCATTAACGTAAAGAATAAACAAAAACTTGTCAAAAACAAAAATCTTTGTCTTCATTACCAGTTGACAGTTTTTTTTTTTCGATCGATTTCTATTTCACCTATGACCATGTATAGGTGAAATAAAAATGAGTGTTAACATAATTCTCGTTTTCCATTTCGCTTAAGAATTCAGTTAAATAGATGATCTTAACTACTGGCATCTAACAGTTGGTAACACAGTGCGCTGATGAAGTCCGTAGCGGGACAGAAAATGCAGCATTTCACACTGCTAAGTGTCACATAGTTTTTTCAGTGTTCTTAAAATTTATTCATCTAATTTAAAAATCATAAATTAAAAAAATAATTTATGACATGAACCTAAGCCCGACTCGAACTCACGACCATGAACATAAATTCTGGTTCAACTAAAATTAATTCCTTTCAAAAATTTGTTAGAATAGTAGGTTAATTCTATCTTCTGTTAGTTAATTCTGTCTTCTGTCGTTTTCTTATATTTGAACCAATCTCCCTCTTATTGGACGCAGTATGTTTGTATTGAAATCGCTTATATAATATGGAATAAAATACAATAATTTTTATATCTAATGCTAAAAAAAATTAACTTGAAAAGAGCGAAATTTCAAAAATTCATATAATTTTTCATGAAGTTTGAAATTTTGTCCATTGTATCTTTGTTAATTTTTTGACTTATCTTACCATAGTAGCTTTAGTAAATTTAATGTATTCAATTAGGAAGAAACAAAAACATAATCCGACAAATATTTCGGATTAATATCTATATTTAGGTGACATCATCTTTTTTAAAAATGGATATTTTGGAATATATTGAAAACTGTTCTACTTTTGACCATTCTGACTTCCAATTCGGATTCAGCAGACAATTTTACATAAAGATTGGATATCAGATTCTTTTGATCAAAAAATTGTTACGCAATGTTATTAATAAGTTTAGGTAATTTTAAGAAAATAGTACCTGGTTGACCGAGCCTTGCTCGGAGCTTTATGATAAGCATTTTGAGGAAAATTTTAAATTTTTTATATATTCTATATTATAAAGTGCTAAAATAAATTTAGAGGAAATAATAAATTTAGAGGAAATAACAAATATTCAGTTAATTTGGAATTATTTGATTTATTTTGTCCGACCAACACATAGTTTGCATAGTTTACAGTTTAACTCATTTTGAACAACAACTTTGATAAATATTATAGTCTGATCAAATGCACAGTTTACCATTTAATTCATTTTGAGTAGTTTGCAGTGGCGCCACCTGAAGTTGTTCATACCATATAAGAAACCTTTGTCTGCTTATTCGTAACAACTTTTCTTATGATTATAACATGATCAAATGCACAGTTTACGATTTAATTCACTTTGAGTAATGTGGCGCCACCTGTCGGACTTTGCTCATTCCAATTCATAAACCTTCTTCGGCTTATCCGTAACAACTTTGCTGAAGATTATAGCATGATTAAATGTACAGCATACGATTAAATTGACTTTGAGTAAATTTCAGTGGCGCCACCTGTCAAAATTTCTTCATACCAACTAAGAAACCTTCGTCGGCTCATGTGCAACAACTTTGCTAAAGATTGTAGCATGATTAAATGTACAGATTACAATTAAATTGACTTTGAGTAAGTTTCTGTAGCGCCACCTGTTTTATTCAGCGCCACCTAAATTATTCATACCAACTAAACAGCCTTCGTCGGCTCATGCGCTACAACTTTGCTAAAGATCATAGCATGATCAAATATACAGTTTACGATTTAATTAATTTTTAGTAATTTTCAGTGGCGGAAATTAGTCTTTTCAACTTAAAAACCTTCGCCGGCTTATCCGCAACATCTTCGCTAAAGAGCATAACATGATCAAATTCACAGTTTACTATTCTATAAAGAACATACATACAGAAAAACATTCATTTGTTTAAAATAATACTAATTTTGCCCCTTTTTATTCCCAAATTTCAAAAAGTTCCATATGCATATTTGGTACTTTTTTGATGCCAATTGAATTCGGTACATTTATTTAAAACGCATTTAACATAATGTATAATGTTCCTATTCATATTACTTTGGAGATATTAAGTTATCATTTTATCCCTTTTTTACCCATTTTGGCTCGTGTTTCATGTTTCTTTTACATTTATTGATTGCAGTACCAAGTTTCTTTCTATATTCTTTAGTTTAAAATATACGAGTGGGTTAAAAAGGTGGCAAAAAACCAATTTTCACCCTTTTTTACCCCCTATCGAACATAGTTTCAAAAAAGTACCAAACACCTATTACTTTAGGAGATATAGCGTTTTCGATTTTTTCCCCTTTTTACCCGTTTTTACCCTCTTAGAGGCAAAAGTTCCTTCTTCTTCGACCTATACATCAAAAAAGATACCCGCTGTCCAAATTTTATCAAAATCGTTTGAGCCGTTTTCGAGATAGCCATTCTATACATATATATATATATATATATATATATATATATATATATATATATATATATATATATATATATATATATATATATATATTATCTTATATTCTTAAACGAGCAATAATTGTATATATATATATATATGTATATATATATATACAATTATTGCTCGTTTAAGAATATAAGATTTTTTACAAATATGGCAACACTGGCTCTATTTGCAGCGCGTTTCAGAAAAAACTTTTTTAATCAATAACAGATATATCAAAAAATATAAACATTATAATTTTTTTCAAATCGGTGCTTTGCCTTTTGAGAAATTTTTGTTTAAACTAAATTTTTTTTTACAAATTGGCATTTTTTGGAGAGGGCATGTGCGAGGACCAAAAGTCCAATTAGCTAGAAATTTGTTTTATACACATTCTCATTATGTTTTCTTTTAAAAACTTTAAAAATCTTTTTACTTTTTTACAGAAAATATTTTTTTATTAGTGAAAAAATATAGCTATCTTTTAGGGAAAAACTAAAAAAAAGCGATTTTTTTTTTAAGTTTCAACTTTGAATATTTTTAACTTTTAAATGAATGAAGATATCTATAACCAACTTGCGCAAAAATTATTTGAAATTTTATTACAAATTTAACGAATATTCTTAAAAAATTTTTGGTCCTCAGATGCGTCCACCAGATCAAAAAAAGCTTAAAAAAATAGGTAAAAAAATCAACCCGAAAATTCCTTTTTACCCAAATATCTCGAAACCCAAAAGAGATAACCTACACATGTAAGCTTTAGATCTTTAGATCATGTAAGCTGTAGTTCTTCTCAAGGACAACTTAAGTTTAAAATTTCTTTTTAATCCATCCATAAATGGATTTTTAACGAATTTTTAAAAAAGTCGAACACCCGAGGTGACCAACTTTGAAGGTCCATCAATCACTCTCCCGACCTTTCATGGACCAGTGCTTTTAAAAATCAACTCGAATACTCCTTGACTACCACCGTATCTCCAGTCGTTAAAAAGTTACAGAATTATTTCCAAAAAAAAGCGCCCGTAAACCACTGTGTAACGTTTAATAGGGAAGCAACAAAATCAAACAATACCTTTCGCGACTATATTAGAAAATTAAGAAGCGGAAGAAGAATTCCCTTTTTCTGTTTTTTGTTACTTTTTTTATATTGTTATATGATATGTAAATAAAACTCAGTAGGTACATAAAACAAATACGTATCTTAATTTTACAACGCCATCTAGCGATATTTATAATTATAAACCTACTTTAATCATTTATGGGCATACGGATTTGGGCATATGGGTTTGCCCGAAATTTATTCTGAAACACTCAAGAAATAATTTTTACATAAAAAGAATTTGTTTAATTCAGCACATAATGGCAACACTAGAAATATGAAAAATAAAATTTGTTTATGTAATATTTACACTAGTAGTACGAAATCCTCAAACTAAATAAACAATTTCTATGTTTATAAAAGGAAAATGTATTATGGGCGATTTTTGGAAATTATATTGATCCCTTGCGGGCAAAATATCCGGATATTTTTAAATTTTATTTTATATATTTTCTAACTGAGCTAAAGTCTATTCATGCTGTAAATTTCATTACTGTTAATTTATTCCTTCTAGTTTTTTCCAATTTTACTATGGGCTCAAATCACTGTGCGATGCGTTGTTCGGTCTACTGGCCAATCGACTTCAAAGATGAGCTCAAACAAAGGAACGTGTATAATCAACTGGAGTGAAGTATCCCTTATGTTGTTTTAGAAGAAAGTGGTAAGTTCAACGAACACCACACTGAAAGCTGGGTTGAAATGTGACTCGATTGTCACAAAATTTTATTTATTTATGTTTACAAAAGACTTAGCTGTGCAAAGTTTTTTAAGTAGTCATCTCTACTCTGGGAGCTGACAGAAATGTACAAATAAACATTGACGTTCTTATCGAAAAGAGACAGAAAACCAGCACAAGGATTGAACAATATCAAAAATACCCATGAGGTTTATTTAAAAAAAAAGCTTTTTTTATCTTATATTCTTAAACGAGCAATAATTGTATATATATACATATATATATATATATATATATATATATATATATATATATATATATATATATATATATATATATATACATATACATATATATATATATATATATATATATATATATATACATATATATATATATATATATATATATATATATATATATATATATATACACAAATATATACATATATATATATATATATATATATATATATATATATGTATATATATACAATTATATATATACATATATATATATATATATATGTATATATATACAATTATATATATACATATATATATATATATATGTATATATATAATTGTATATATATACAATTATTGTTCGTTTAAGAATATAAGATAAAAAAAGCTTTTTTTTAATAAACCTCATGGGTATTTTTGATATTGTTCAATCCTTGTGCTGGTTTTCTGTCTCTTTTCGATAAGAACGTCAATGTTTATTTGTACATTTCTGTCAGCTCCCAGAGTAGAGATGAGTACTTAAAAAACTTTGCACAGCTAAGTCTTTTGTAAACATAAATAAATAAAATTTTGTGACAATCGAGTCACATTTCAACCCAGCTTTCAGTGTGGTGTTCGTTGAACTTACCACTTTCTTCTAAAACAACATAAGGGATACTTCACTCCAGTTGATTATACACGTTCCTTTGTTTGAGCTCATCTTTGAAGTCGATTGGCCAGTAGACCGAACAACGCATCGCACAGTGATTTGAGCCCATAGTAAAATTGGAAAAAACTAGAAGGAATAAATTAACAGTAATGAAATTTACAGCATGAATAGACTTTAGCTCAGTTAGAAAATATATAAAATAAAATTTAAAAATATCCGGATATTTTGCCCGCAAGGGATCAATATAATTTCCAAAAATCGCCCATAATACATTTTAATTTTATAAACATAGAAATTGTTTATTTAGTTTGAGGATTTCGTACTACTAGTGTAAATATTACATAAACAAATTTTATTTTTCATATTTCTAGTGTTGCCATTATGTGCTGAATTAAACAAATTCTTTTTATGTAAAAATTATTTCTTGAGTGTTTCAGAATAAATTTCGGGCAAACCCATATGCCCAAATCCGTATGCCCATAAATGATTAAAGTAGGTTTATAATTATAAATATCGCTAGATGGCGCTGTAAAATTAAGATACGTATTTGTTTTATGTACCTACTGAGTTTTATTTACATATCATATAACAATATAAAAAAAGTAACAAAAAACAGAAAAAGGGAATTCTTCTTCCGCTTCTTAATTTTCTAATATATAGTCGCGAAAGGTATTGTTTGATTTTGTTGCTTGCCTATTAAACGTTACACAGTGGTTTACGGGCGCTTTTTATGGAAATAATTCTGTAACTTTTTAACGACTGGAGATACGGTGGTAGTCAAGGAGTATTCGAGTTGATTTTTAAAAGCACTGGTCCATGAAAGGTCGGGAGTGTGATTGATGGACCTTTAAAGTTGGTCACCTCGGGTGTTCGACTTTTTTAAAAATTCGTTAAAAATCCATTTATGGATGGATTAAAAAGAAATTTTAAACTTAAGTTGTCCTTGAGAAGAACTACAGCTTACATGATCTAAAGATCTAAAGCTTACATGTGTAGGTTATCTCTTTTGGGTTTCGAGATATTTGGGTAAAAAGGAATTTTCGGGTTGATTTTTTTACCTATTTTTTTAAGCTTTTTTGATCTGATGGACGCATCTGAGGACCAAAAATTTTTTAAGAATATTCGTTAAATTTGTAATAAAATTTCAAATAATTTTTGCGCAAGTTGGTTATAGATATCTTCATTCATTTAAAAGTTAAAAATATTCAAAGTTGAAACTTAAAAAAAAATTCGCTTTTTTTTAGTTTTTCCCTAAAAGATAGCTATATTTTTTCACTAATAAAAAAATATTTTCTTTAAAAACGTAGAAAGATTTTTAAAGTTTTTAAAAGAAAACATAATGAGAATGTGTATAAAACAAATTTCTTGCTAATTGGACTTTTGGTCCTCGCACATGCCCTCTCCAAAAAATGCCAATTTGTAAAAAAAAAATTTAGTTTAAACAAAAATTTCTCAAAAGGCAAAGCACCGATTTGAAAAAAATTATAATGTTTATATTTTTTGATATATCTGTTATTGATTAAAAAAGTTTTTTCTGAAACGCGCTGCAAATAGAGCCATATTTGTAAAAAAAACTCATTTTTTAAAATCCCTTTTTCCCGAGTTGGGAATTGGGGAATTTTTCAGTTAAAATTGGGAATTTTTTTAGTCTATTGCTTTTAGATCTTATTGGTCTACATAATTACAAAATTTCATTGTGATATCTTTATCCATGTCATTTCTACAAAATATCAAATATTAAAACTATTTTCCTTAAAAAAGTAGAAAAGTAATATTTTTTTGTTTTACGATACAAAGTGTAAAAAGATTACCTCACTTAAAAAAGATTTTTAAATTTGGTCCTCAGATGCGTCCACCAGATCAAAAAAAGCTTAATAAATAGGTAAAAAAAATCAACCCGAAAATTCCTTTTTACCCAAATATCTCGAAACCTAAAAGAGATAACCTACACATGTAAGCGTATTTTTTTAGATCTTCTCAAGGACAACTTAAGTTTAAAATTTCTTTTTAATCCATCCATAAATGGATTTTTGGCGAATTTTTAAAAAAGTCGAACACCCGAGGTGACCAACTTTGAAGGTCCACCAATCACTCTCCTGACCTCTCATCTAGTGCTCTTAAAAACCAACTCGAATACTCCTTGACTACCACCATGCCAAATTTCATTCAAATATCTCTAGTCGTTAAAAAGTTACAGAATTATTAAAAAAAAGAAGCGCCCGTAAACCACTGTGCGTTACAAGTGGATCAAACGAAATCAAAAGTTTTGTCACCAAGTCCTTGCAAAAATGTTCTCTGTTTTTTTACGAGTCTGCTTCTTCTAATTATTTTATGAAGGGACTCCATGTTTAAATGCATCTTGATACCAGAAACTTTAGTAAAATCATTAAAAAATCATATAAAAAAACTCAAAAATAGACATTTTTAAAAAGGGCATAACTCATAAAACGGTGTTTTTATTCTTACTATTCTATATGCGCTATAAAGACAACATTTCAAAATATATCTTTAGATGTTAAACGAAATGGGATGTTGTTTTACATACTTTTCCGAGTCCATTGAATTTAATAATTTTTCGAAAAAAATTTAAATTTGCCATATTTTATACCATTTTTCACCATGTGTGTTCTTTCCACTGCAAATATTTTTACGTCATATTATTAACCATGATGTCATTATTAAACAAAATTATATTCCAATCAAAACTACGATTTTTACTATCCTTTTTCCAAACCTATTTCAAAAAAAAATCCTAAAAAAATTAAAAAAAATACTGTAAATTTAACGGCGCACGGTGGTTCAGAATCAAATTTCATTGGCCAAAACCTATATTTTTTGTTGACATAGATTTTTAAAATTTTTATACCATCAGAAAGAAAACATATCAAAACTAAGGTGGTCAAAATATCCGCTGTAGTGGGCGTGGCATGCTGCTAAAGACAAGGAAGTTTGGTTAATTTAGTAATGAAAGAAAAATTGTAATTTTTGATCTCATATTAATTACGATTTCTTGAAAACTATTAATGCTAATGGGCTGCAGTTTTTTTTGTTATGTTGGTTTTAACAAATGGTATTTGCGCACCCTGTATAATTTGTAGTTAAGGTGTTATGTAAAAAATTTAAAATCACCATATACTCATAAAATTTCAAGTTTAGTAGTGTACAACTTTTGTAGAAACAAATGGAAACAAAAATCGAAACCACCCAAAGAAAGCCAAGAGTGTTCCCTTTAAGCCTATATATACTTTTGCACCCGCCCGGACCCGCCCGTAGAACACTTTTTTTATTTTAATGAAAATACTCAACATTTTTACAAGCAAAATTACTAGTAAATTTACTTTAGAAATCATTCACTGTCATAAATACAAATTGCAGATAGTTATTTCAATAAATTTAAATAAATTTTTATTCAAATGATTGGTATCTTAAAAAAAACTTCCCTGAATTTTTTAGGGAATTTTTCAAAGAATTTTGAAAATATTTCATTTTGCACAGATATTTCAATTACCTGCTAAAAAATTATAGGGAAAAAACCTTTAAAATGTATTTCAGTAAAGTACAGAATGAATTTTAACAGTTAAAATTTTCCATTTTTTAAGGAATGTTACCTAGCCTGTTACTCATCAGCGTTAAAGGGTTTTATTATACTTAAAAATTATTATAATTGGTCTTTTATGACATTAAATAAAACTTCCTAAATTTATTCACTGCATTTTAAAAATTCCATGAAAAAATTTTTAAAATATCTTTCAGTGAAATACAGGATGAATTTGAACAGGTACAATTTTCCATTTGATTTTATGGACAGCTACCTAGGTAGAGTATAATAATATCAAAGCATGATATAAGGACAATAATTTGGAAATAAATGTTAGTTTCGAAGAAGTATTCGATTTAAAAAGGTTGATAAATATTTGGAAGTTTTAATTCAAAGCCCTTTAAAAGTACATTATTTTCGGCTAAATTAAAATATGGAGACTTTCAGCTATAAAGAATTGGCCGAAGAATATTTTAAAAATAAAGATGTTGTTCTAAGCCATATTCAAACAAAACTGAATATAAATAGTCTCTACATTGAAACACAACTGGAAATAAAAAACAAAGTATCTAATTTCGTCAAAACATTGAATAGATACTACAAGGAAGTTGACTTTAGTAAAATTAAATTTTACAAGCGCTTTGCGAATTGGTTAGAAGGTGAACTCCGTATCCAGATCATTTCAGAAACAACAAATGATGGGAGTTGTGGAAGACCACAAAAACCGTTAGATAACTGTAGCGATAGATCTAAGAGACGAAAACTGAAGAATTTTAATGAAGAAATCGGGTGTGAAAACATTAAAGATAGTTTTCTGCATAAACTTCGATCTGAAAAACAATTAGCGAAAGTGGATATCATTCAAAAAGTCCTTTCTGCTAGTCCGGTGAGAACAAAACGGGTTCTTAAAAGCATTCCAACACCAAACGAGGAAAAACAGTTTACAAACTAGGAAGCACTTGCATTATTTCTGGATTTAAAGCTAACAAAACACCAGTATACTCAACTCAGATTGCGTGCGATCGAAAAAGGCTTAAATTTATACCCGTCATATCATCACATAATTGCAGCTAAAAAGGAGTGCTATCCTCCAAAGGAATCTATGAAAATCACACCAATTTCAGCACAGGTAAAACTACAAGCTCTACTTGATCATACAGCTGAAAGGTTGCTGCAATCACTTAAAGGAAGTGATTAAAAAAAACATGGAAACTGCAATTTAACTCTCTTTTGTAAATGGGAATGCGATGGATCTTCAGGACAAAAACAATATAAACAATTTTTATGTGAAGATATTTCTGACACAGATATGTTCATGGTGTCATTTGTGCCATTGCGATTAATAAAAAACTTAGAAGACTCGGAACCTTCGTCCAGCACAATGCAAACAAATTTTATTTGGAAAAATCATACTCCATCGTCCACGAAGTACTGCAGACCAATAAAATTTGAATTTAAAAAGGAAACTCATGATACCATTAAGAATGAAATAAGTGACATCAAAACTCAAATTTCAACACTAAAGCCATTAGAGTTAGAGATAGATGAACATACTATTAAATTGAATTATCAATTAATACTTTCAATGATAGACGGAAAAACTGCCCAGGCTTTGACTGATACAAAAGCTTCATCTAGCTGTATTAAGGAAACTGTTGCTATATATACATCCAAATACAATTATAGAAATATGTCAGCAACAGTGCACAAAGTTCTTTATCATGGAGAAGATGTCATTAAGCACCATTTATTACCAATTGGAGATTTATCAGAGGAAGCCCAGGAAAAAAGAAATAAGGATTACAGATTTTACAGAGAACATAATACCAGAAAAACGTCACGAAGTTCTACAAATGAAGACTTATTTCACATATTATTAGCAACATCAGATCCATTCATCTCTAGCATTCGAAGTCAATGGAAAGTAAATCCTTCGGACCTAAGTGCCGAAGTTAAAGCACTGCTACAGGACAGCAGTAATACAGAGCAGAATATAAAATATTTACAAGAAATATTCCAGCCAAATAAACAATAATTATAATTTGCATTTAACATTTGAGTGCAATAAAGTATACAAATATCAATATTAAATATTATATTATTTATCTACAATCTATTTATGACTACAAATAAATATATATTTAAAGAAAAATTATGTTACATTCTTTTATTTAAAAAAAACTAGGTAATATGTAAGTATTATTAAGCAAAAATTAAAATTAGGGCCACCCTAATAAAAATACTGTAAATACCTCAACGAGAAAAGGGGCACCCTAAGGATATCAAAATATTAAATTGCTATCCAAGGACGACTTGTGGCCCAAATTTGAGCCAAATCGGTTAAGAGGAAGTGGGTCAAAAATGAGTTGGCAGATTTGAAACAAAATAAAAATGAAAAAAATCGAAAATTGAATTTCAAGCTTAAATTTCTTAAGAACCACTGTACCGATCTTAATAAAACCTACAATCGAAAAAGCTACAGATGTTATCTATTGATTAAAAAAAGAACTACTAAAAAATCTTTAATAGTTAAAAAGTTACAGAGTTTTGGCCAATGAAAAACGATTCTGAACCACTGTGCGGCGTTTTATTTGAAGTAGATCGGATGAAAAAAGCAACCAAATCTGGAATGCTGAACATCTTAGCTTTAATATGGTGTGCATATTGTTAATAAATTCGCAAAATGAGAAAAAGGAGTTTTTTCTATGGGGCGAATCAGTGTGCATCGCCTGGAAAATTTGACCTCTAGCAATACTGTTCGTCTATGAATTTACTTAGCATAATTGCTTTTTGTTTATCTTTTTTCAATGTGCAATCTCATTTGGAATAAAAGCTAAAAAAATATAAGCTATTTTTCCAAGTAACAATTCTTTCTTCACAACTTATTAATAAATGATCGAATTACTTTAAAATTACTCTCCTGCAAAACTGAAAAATTTTGTTTAACAAAAATTGTCCCATCAGTGTGATAAAATATAAAAATGGATAAATTGAAAAAATTAGTTCGATCTCTTAAACAGTTTCGTAGCAGCGATTTGAATTTGCCGATTTTATCCCTGGTTCAAAGGTAGAAATTTTTATTTTCAATTTTGCAGCAGTTCATAACCACCTGATATCTGAACCCGTCCAGACTTTTAACATTAATATTTTTAAAATCACTTTATAAGGACTGAGATTATGTAAAAAGTGCTCAAATATTTTCTTGTAACTTTTCAAATATTCAAAATTAAATATTTTATTTATCTTAATAGCAGTAGCATTAGATATACATAACTGAAAATTAATTAAAAAAAAAATGTTTAAATCAAAGTGGGAGAAAAAATTATCGAAATTTATAACAAACAAAAAATACAAGCCGTACTCAAAACTATTGCCTTTGAAGCAAATGTGTCACAAAATACGGCTTGTTAGGAAGTATAATGAATTCGGTACTATTAAAAAAACACGGGCTGTTTGCGGAAATGGTATTTCTGATCTCAATAAGGCCAAAAAATATGTGTCTCTAGAGAAAAATCCTGACCAACAGGAAAGCGGCTTATAAAGCAAATTGTTCAGAATTTTTAGTCAAAGTTAAAGTTACAAAAGGTGCCGCATAGAAATTCCAGAAAGAATAAGGAAGAGAAACAGCGAGCTAAAAAATTGCATTGCAATTTCTCAACAAAATATATAATTACAGTGACCATCCGTATTTGTTTTTTTTTTTTTTTTTTTTTTTTTTTGAAAAAATAAAAAATATTTGTCTTTTTTATACCCACCATCAAAAAGAATGGGCGGTATATTGAGATTGTCATTCCGTTTGTAATTTTCTTAATATTGGCTCAAAAACCAAAAGTTTATTCTGAATCCTTGTGAAATTCTAAGAAGATTGAGCGATGTCCGTCTGTCTGTCTGTTTTCGGCACGATAAAACCTTAAAGAAAGGATATATGTCACTGAAATTTGACATAAATATTCTTCATTTCTTCAAAAATTTTGGTATTGAAATCGGGCAAAATCGGTTCACATTTGACCATAGCTCCTGTATAACCTCGTCTAGGCTAATCGCTTATTTGCTAATAAATGACAAATGATAACAGCTATGATGACAAAATTTGGTATCTAGAAGTTTAACATAAGCACTAGGCAGCATATAAAATTTTCTCGAAATCGGTTCACATTTAACCATAGCTCTTATACAAAAACTTACGAAAACAGCCTAAATTCCACCTGAAACACACTTAAATGTCAATAAATGATAAACTGTAATAGCTTTGGCCACTAAATTTAGCACAAGGAAGTCTTACGTGAATGCCAGCCAGTGTACAAAATTACAATCGGTCACCATTTGACCAAAGCTCCTATATAAAAAACTTACAGACACACAAAAATACAAAAGGAAAAAGAGGTTATGTCCGTCAGATAAATACGCGATAGCGCCTTAATGAAAAGGGCTATAGCAACAAAATTTTACAAAAGGAAGTCTTATGTGACTAGCTGGCAAAATTTTGTCACTATTGGTCACCATTTTTTTATTTTTTTTTTTTATTTAAGTCTATGGAGAATCCTCACAGACTATTACATTAAGGGTACTCGTTTAAACTACTAACTTTAGAACTCTTAAATTTTTTCTATTTAGCAATAATGTCAAACGAACGCACCTCTTAAACATAATGCTTAAATTATGATTTTGATTTGGTGTAGGCATATCACGCTTGCGCTTCATTTTCTTTTCCGAAAGCTAATGGCTATAATGGAACAAATTAATTTACATAGAAAATAGTTTTCACGTATTTCTTACCTCTGTATCAATAGCAGATATATCAGAAAATATAAACATTATAATTTTTTTCAAATCGGTGCTTTGCCTTTCGAGAAATTTTTGTTTAAACTAAATTTTTTTTTTACAAATTGGCATTTTTTGGAAGGCACGTGCGAGGACCAAAAGTCCAATTAGCAAGAAATTTGTTTTATACGCATTCTCATTATGTTTTCTTGGAAAAACTTTAAAAATCTTTTTATGTTTCTTAAGAAAATATTTTTTTATTAGTGAAAAAATATAGCTATCTTTTAGGGAAAAATTAAAAAAAAAGTGAAATTTTTTTTAAGTTTCAACTTTGAATATTTTTAACTTTTAAACGAAAGAAGATATCTATGACCGACTTGCACAAAAATTATATAGAGTTTTATTACAAATTTAACGAATATTCTTAAAGAATTTTTGATCCTCAGATGCATCCACCAGATCAAGAAAAGCTTAAAAAATAGGTAAAAAATCAACCCAAAAATTCATTTTTACCCAAATATCTCGAAACCCAAAGGAGATAACCTACACATGTAAGCGTATTGTAGATCTTCTCAAGGACAACTTAAGTTAAAAAATTCTTTTCAATCCATCCATAAATGGATTTTTGGCGAATTTTTAAAAAAGTTGAACACCCGGGGTGACCAACTTTGAAGGTCCATCAATCACTCTTCCGACCCCTCGTGAAAACCAACTCGAATACTCCTTGACTATCACCATGCCAAATTTCATTCAAATATCTCCAGTCGTTCAAAAGAATTATTTCCAGAGTATTGAATGAATATGCATTTCCCTCCTTCGATAAATTGATCAGAGAAGCATTAATTTTCCAACAGGATAACGCTCCATGTCGTAAGAGCAGGATGATCACAAAATTTGTAACAGAGGCTGGTGTTCAAAACTCTGGATTGGCTTCCCCAAAGTCCAGTTTTTTATGTAATAGAAAATGTGTAGTCATACAGAAAGCAAATCAGATCTGCGGATTTGACAAGAGCAAATGAAAAAATGGTTATTGAGGTCGTAAATGCTTGGAAAGAGATTTGAATGGAGTTTCTGCAGTTCTTGGTGGATTCTGTTGCGAACCTCCACCAAATCGTTTTAAATGCTAAAGGAGAATATATTTTTGATTAATTTAAATAATTATTATTAGTTTTTGTTGACCTTGAAGCCCCCAATTTTTTTTAATACGCTCTGTAAAAACATGTCAAAATACTTATGCCACATCATAAAATTTCCTTTTTTAGTGTCAATTAAAAAAAATATATACTTTTAAAATATGAAAGGTCTTTTGTTTTCTAATAAATTACAATATTTTTTACTATTTTCAATATTTTTAATTTATTTTTTTAATTGCATAGGAACGGAAATAAAAAAAAAGATAAACAGCTGGTTTTTCAAAATAATTCTGCCGACTAGTGTATAAGAATCAAGCAAACAATAAATGGCATTGAAAATTAATTAATTTAATGAGTTAAGATAAACAATTATATAATTATATTATTATAATTATATATAAGACTTGACAGCATTTTAAATCCCGACAAAGAAATCTCAAATTGTCTTAGTCGACAAAAAAAAAAAAACAACAAAAGTGTGGGTAATAAAGAAAATATAAAATTGAAAAATGTTTGTGTTCAGATGATAATCTTAGCTTTATGTTAATAATTGTTGGACATAATAATTCTGATTTATTTTGTCCCGCAAAAAAGATATAATGTGTGGTTTTCGCTCTGTCTAGAATTAGGGATAATCCTCCTGATGAGATGGCCTAACCAACAATTTCTGGAGACACTCGCTAATGTATATTTGAGGAAACTCGCTATTGTAAAAATTTCGTGTGCAAATTGCTGTTTCTTTTTTGCACACGAAATTTTTCTTCAACGTTTCCTCAAAATCGGCAACATAAAATTCTTGACCAGGAAGCTGAGAAAAATCTGCCAAGACCTATATTTAATCATCCATTACACAGCACTCACGATTGTTAAAAAGATCTTTCTGCAGAATTTTGGCCCTCTTTTAGACCCCAAATTTTTGTTTGCATTCCTCACAGATACTTTCTGGACCTTAGGTGTCTTAAGCCCAGCTAGTTTTTTCACTTTTCTGACAAAGGTCTCAGAGCATCAAACTTCTTGCGCCACTTTCCTTCCTGACATGTTAGGGTGTTTTAGAAAAGTCCGTATTATTTTATACGCTTTGTTTTAATCAGAAATTCCTTTTTTCCTTCTACTTCCTTGCTTTCTTTCAATGCTCAAAGATGCTTTATATTCTTTAATAAACTTGAAAACTGTTTTTTTGTTAATACCTGCGAGCCTAGCAATCGTTTTTTGCAGTCAGCGCGGATTTTCAATAAAAATTTAAATTATTTTTTTACGACATTCTTGTTCGGAGCCCATTTTCAAAAAACTAAGTTCGTTATTGAGATGCCATTTGACACGTGGCTTTTGAGATTTTTTTTAACTAAAACAGTGTGACGGTTTTAATTTTTTTCAATTGTGATAAAAGTTTTAAGCCTAAAAGTAGGTCATTTTTTCGTGCGCACTCCTTATTACAATAACAAATAAGTATAATAATTTGGGATCTTAGTGCAATACACTACAGTAAAACTTTTTAATTAAATGTTTAATGTCACAAAATTTTTGATAAACCTTTTTAACAAAAATATTTAATTCATTCCGCCGTTTTGAATAAGACCAGTAATTTTACAATTGCCTAAGTAGGCACTCAATGATTTGATTAAATTGCTAGACATACATTTTAAGAATAACCTAGTCTTGCTTTTTGTTCAGTTTTTTTTTACAAAAGTATAACACATATCACTTGTATTGCCCATCATTATAGTCGTCGTCTTCATATTTATTTTGACATAGCAGAAGTTTTTTTTCTTATTTTTTACTTCTGGTGCAATATAAATATATACTTTAAGAATAACCTAGCAACCCTTATATTAGAAATTAAAAACATAATTAAAAATTTTCTAGACACATGTAAAAAACATACGTACAAAGGTTAAACGAAAAATTTTTTAAGTAAAAAAAAATGACCACTAAAGAAGAAATTATTAAAGAAAAAATTCTGTACACAACTCTAATCAATCTTTCAGCAACGTATATCCAAATAACACGAGAAGTGGGAACGTCAGAAATCACGGTCAAAAGGGTAATTGGTCGTTACAAGAAAGGGTTGGGAATCCGGAGAAAGCCTGGTCTGCGAAATAAAAAATTGGCAAAAACCACTTCCATTAGAGATATGCTCAGAAAAACTGGCGCTTCAAATTTGGTACAGTGATTTAGGTTTACATAAGCAGTATCTGTTTTAAATTTCATGAAAAAATATTGATATTTGTGGCCAATATAGCAATTCCGGAAAGTGCGACCTATGGGAGGTACCATAAATAATGGACCGATTTTGACCAATTTCAATAGCCATGGTCCCATTATCAAAAAAATTATCTGTGCCAAATTTCATCAAATTATCTTTAGAATTGCGACCTGTAGTTTGATTACAAGGTTTACATGAGGGTCCAGCCAGCCGTCCAGCCGGACGGACGGACGGACGGACATCGCTAAATCGACTCAGAAAGTGATTCTAAGTATATTGGTATACTAAAAGGTGGGTCTAAGACAAATATTTCTATGCGTTACAAACATCAGCACAAACTTATAATACCCTTTTCACCTATGGTGGTGAAGGGTATAAAAATCAATTTCTAAACAACCTGACAGATTTTGAATTTTAAACATCATTTGAAGAGGAGTTATGCTTTTATAGCAATATTAAATATTTATGCACCACTGTGCACTGTCCGATTTGAGTTGAAAATCCCCATATACATTTTTATCTAACTGATTTTTGAAAAAAAAAACAATATATATATTTTTTTGTTTTGAGATGTATCTCCATACTATCAACTCGTTACCTTAACACGTTCACGCCGGCATCGCAATTCATGTTTCGCGCCCATAGGCGGTTGCGCTTAAAGCTTTTTGTTCCATCGGACGGGGCCGAACTAAATGTTTCAACGAAAGATTATCGCACGGAGAAACTGTCTCCATGGGTCTGCATTTTTCTTTCGATGCTATTGTGGTTATGTTATTGGTTATGTTATTTGGTGATGTAAACTGATTGGTAGTACAATCATATGCGAGCCACCGGTGGTACGCCCCGCCCGATGAGACAATTCTGTGCGAGCCCCCGGTGGTACGCGCCGCCCGATCAGGCAGACATGTGCGAGCCAACGGTGGTACACGCCGGTGTGAACGTGTTAAGTATTGACGCCAAAGTAAAAATATGCCGTAACTAAGATAAGATTGAGTAAGATTTCAAATTAAATCGGGATGAATAAATAAATAAATAAGGTTTTTTTATTATATAATTTTTATAATTATATATTTTTATTTATTTATAGTTTTACCCTTGCAACAAGATTTGAATCTTATAAATTACAGCAGGGTTTATATACATTAATATCACAATTTTTTACATCAGCTGTGTTTTTTCGAAGTTTATATAAACTTCCAGTACAAAATTAAGCAGATATAAATTTCATAAGTAGTTATATTTATTGCCAGGGTTTAATATTTAGTTTTTAGTTTTTTTCCCTAATTTTCATATTCGAAGTAAATATGAAACGTATTCATATTTTTATTTTCAACAAAGATAAAATATGACACCTCTCACCTTTTCATATAAATAAAAACTGAAGCCAAAAACTATTTCCAAAATTTCATATATAAATTTACTATTTGCTTCACATATTTTCGTGGTGTGCTAAAATGATTTTAGCTTTAAGGAACTATTTTATACGACAGTAAAAAGAAAGAATATGAATTTTTTTCATTTTAGCATTTAGTTTTATATTCTTAGTTATGAAAACGAAAATGTTTCTCGCAGTAAAATATATTATCATGACTATTTTGAAAATATGAAAAATAAAATGTTGACTAAAATGAACTAAAAAGGTCGACTGCCACTGACTAGAGACAAAAACTATCAAGAAATATAAAACAAAGAATCAAAAAACCTTCACAAATATTTCATCAAATATAATTGGCACAAGTAAAATTAATTATTTAAAAGTGATCTTGAGGGGGTGGTGAGGGTGGTAGGAAGAAAAAATTTAAATTTGTTTTAAACTGACTCGACTTTACCAGGAGAACAGAAAAACAACAACATAAGTTTCAAGAACATATTTGTTCTTCTTTACGTTGTTTTTTTTTTTCTATACAATTTTTTGCCTTGTTTGTTTTTTAATGCTAAATGCTAAAATGAAAAAATTCATATTCTTTCTTTTTACTGTCGTATAAAATAGTTCCTAAAAGCTAAAATCATTTTAGCACACCACGAAAATATGTGAAGCAAATAGTAATTTATATATGAAATTTTGGAAATAGTTTTTCGTTCTAGTTTTTATAAAAGCAAAAGGTGTTTTTGTTTCATATTGTTGGCACAATTTTATATGAAATATGAAATAACCGACTATTTGAAAACTGCTATAGCAGTTTATTTAAACCCTGTTTATTGCTATCTAAAAATTAAGCAGTTATAAAAATTCAGCCAAGTTTTAAATTTTTGAATTTTTTTCAATTTTCAACACTAAAAAATGTCCAAATAACAAAATAAATATATTTTCAATATTTTTAAATGTTTGTTTTACAAATGGATTAACCACGAAGTGAAAATTAAGCCCCTTAGAGAGCAATTATAACTGGGACATTTGTAGATGGATAACGTCTATCAACGATGCCAAAATTTAAGTGAGCTGTTTGGAACTTGTTCGTGGGATGAAGAAAACTTCTGGGAAAATTTAAATAACAAAAGCTTGTAGAGAGATTGTGACGTCTCAAAATCAGGATAAGCGAATTCCTTTTTAATTTTTTAAATTTAAATGTTTTTCTTTTGTACCCTACATCATAACAGTTGGGAGTGCATTGTGTTTGTTCTGATGTTTTTAATGTGAATAAATGTTTTACACAAACATAGATTGATTTAACCATGATTTAATAATTCTGAAGGTTGTTCCATTCTCTCTTTTTGTCGCTATGATAACTTTCTGACGTTTGTTAGGATAGTAAAAGTTTGTGCCACCATATTTTTGCCGACAATCCCACTTTTCTAATATTTTATGATAACAAAATTTAAGTAAGTATATATGTCTTTATGCATAAAAAACTTACGAATATTTACGAAAAAGCTTCAATAAATAATCATACAATTTGTTTCAACTTTATTTCTTTTATATTGAACTTCTTCATTATATGCTTAACTTCAAAATTACACATTTCTGATAATTAATCCCAATGTATTACGTACCCGTTTTCTTAATGTGGCAACGTTTTTCTTTCAATTCTTTTCAAATATCAAACTTCAAAACCCCAATATACTTCAAAATAATTTTGAAGAGAGAGAATGAAACTTCCTTGTTATTATTATTTCATGGATTTAACGATATTGTTTCGAATAAGCCCTATAGGATTTCCCTGTCGGAATTTACGTTTTTTATCTTTGCAAGCAAAAATTGTTATTATATAAAAACAAAAATTCAGCACAAATATAGGTTATTGCAGATAAATAATCTAAATATTGATGGAAACGCCCCAAAGGGCGCTTTTTGTGCAGATAAGTTTTATATAAATATAATCCATATTAAATTCCATATTAGGTGATAAATCACTTTTGTTTTTTCTACATATGAACTATGTGGAGTAGAGTATTATACATTCGGTATTGATCAACTAAAGTGTTTTTAAAATTTTGATTTTAAAATTTTAAATTGGTGCTGCCAAGTCTTAAAAGCTAAGTAGCGATATCGTTTTATTCGAAATGGTTATAGTTATAGATATAAATTTCGAATAAAACACAACTATCGCTAAATAATACACAAATTTTAATATTTTAGTATTTTAACATTTAATATCTTAATTAAAAGTAATTTATTTTTACAGATATTGAAACACAAAATTGATAATGTAAAAAGAATGAGTGCACATCCATTAATGCCCCTATACCTAACAGGAGGTCAAGATGGTTCTGTTCAAATCTGGGAGTGGGGCCATCAACAAGTTGTGTGCACACCACGACCGTCAGGTACTTTTGCCAAAGTTACAAGATGTAAATTCTCTGAGCAAGGAAATAAATTTGGAATCGGAGATGGAGATGGAAACCTCAGTTTGTGGCAAGCTGGAATTGCATCACAAAACAATAGATCATTCTTTGTAAGTCTTTTATTTATTATTTGTATGCATATGTACATAAGTAGATATACATTAGGGGTATAACTTTTGAACAATTTTTTAAATTATCAAAAAATACCTATCGATGCCATATAGACCATGAAAATCTATGATGAAAAGTAGGGTCACTTTTTTGCGGGCGTTAAAAACGTTTTTATATTTATTATTATTTTTTTTTTTTTTTAAGTTTATTTCCTTCAACAAAGACAATTTGTAGTATCTGAAGTTAATATACAGTATAAACATCTGCATAGTTCCATCCGTGTATATCCATTTCTGTGTTTTATCATTTTGAGTGTGTATTGATGAGTAGTTAAGTTTTTTGTTATAAGTGAGTATTGTTGTATTCTCCCACTAAGTAAGTCTGAGTGGGTAAAAAGACAATGAGAATAACATATTTATTTTCCTATAGTTTTGCAAAATGGATGGAATGAGTATTAGTGGTTATACAATAGGTAACTTATAGTATGTCGTATGAAGTTTACTTATAGGATAAAATAAAAACTAAAAACGACATTCGATTAGTTTAATACTTTTTTTCAAAACTTTGTTGTTTTTGTAGGAGTTTTTTCAAAAATTTGTTATTTTTGTGAGAAATCTTTCAAAAATTTCTTCTTTTTATAGGAAATTTTTCAAAAATATCTTACTTTATATAGGAAATTTTTCAAAAATTTCTTATTTTAATACGAGATTTTTCAAAATTTTCTTAACTTTATAGGAAATTTTATTTTTTTTTTATTTTTTTAGGAAATTTTTAAAAAATTTCTTATTTTCATATAAAATTAAAAAAAATATATATCTTAATTTTACAGGAAGTTTTTCAAAAATTTCTTATCCTCATAGAAAATTTTTGATTTTGTTTTTTTATTTTTATATGAAATTTTTTTAAATTTTTTTATAGGAAATTCAATATTTCTTATTTTTATAGGAAATTATTCAAAAATTTCTTAATTTTGCCGAAAATTTTAATTTTTTTTTTTATTTTTATAGGAAGTTTTTAAAAAATTTCTTATTTTCATAGGAACTTTTTAAAAAATTCTTATTTTATAGGAAATTAAAAAAAAAAATTCTTATTTTTATAAAAAAAAAAATGGGAAAAATTCTTATTTTTACAGGGAATTTTTAAAAAAATTCTTATTTTTATAAAAAAAAATTCTTGTCTGATAGAATTTTTTTTTTTAATTTTAAAGAAAATTTTTCCTTAATATTTACAGAAAATTTTTAAAAAATTTCTTGTTTTTGAAGGAAATTTTAATTTTTTTTTTTAGTTTTATAGGAAATTTTTAATTTTTTTTTTCAATTTTTTAGGAAATTTTTAATTTTTTTTATTTTTATAGGAAATTTTTAAAAAATTTCTTGTTTTTAAAAAATTTCTTATTATTATAGGATTTTAAAAACTTCCAATTCTTAAAAAATTTTACTCCGTCCCTTTATTTCACTAATTTTATATTCTTTTAACATTTTTTTTCTTTTATTTCTATATTATTCATTTTTATAGTCAATTAAAATATATACACACAAACACTGAAAAATGTTAAAAATTTCTTATTTTTATAAAAAAAAATTTGAAAAATTTCTAATTTTTATAAGGAATTTTTAAAAAATGTCTTATTTTTATAAAAAAAAATTTCAAAAACTTTTTATTTGATAGAATTTTTTTTTTAATTTCAAAGAAAATTTTTCCTTAATTTTTATAGGAAATTTTAAAAAATTTCTGGTTTTTGTAGTGTTCTCGGGAATATTTTAATCAGAAAATATAAGAATAAAAAACACAGAGTATTAGGGGTTGTTTACAAAATTTTAATTTTATTTTTATTTAAAATTCTTTTCGGGTGAAGTTGGTAATTTTACGTACCGTTCGGGTTGGGGTTTACAAGAGTAAGTGAATTTGACAATATGTAATAATAGAAAAAGAGCGTATTAATTTGCGCCAAAGGAAAACATAGAAAAGGCCACTGAACAATAATTTGACAGGTGGCCTTTTACATTATGCGCGTAAACATCCCGCCCCCCTTGCAATACTGCAACAAGGAAGGCTAAGAAAAAACGCGGGTCAAACGTGAGCTGAAAACAGAGTTTACGATTTGTAACAATTTTTTAGATAAATAAAATAGAATAGGATAATGGGTTCTGCGTTGATCCGGGGTAGAAACTCTGATGTGGCACTGGATTAGGCTCTCGCTCAGGATGACCATGGACTTCGGGTTCGGTGTAGTCTTCAGATGACGCTTCGGGTGACTGGGGGAATAAAATCTTGGGGTAAATAAAAAAAATAAATAAAAAGAGTAGATCTTTCTTCTAAAATTCATTTCTATATTTTTTTTGTATTAAAAATAGAAATTAAAAAAAACTAGGGTGCAATATGCCCGGACATAACGTTAATTATTATGGTAGCCGGGGTAGATGTTTGTCCCATATGTGGCTGCAGTTGGCTTTGTTGTTGTTGTTGGTGGTGCTGCTTACAGGAGCAGGTACAGCCCTGGTTCGTATTGGTGCCTGAATTATTGGCGGCCTTCTTCCCTCGCTTATTCCTCTTCTTCTTCGGAGCCTTAGAACTGCCGCTTGTATGAGCAACACTGTTTTTCACGGGTTTCTGGGAGTTTCGATACCTTTTATGTCGGTGGAGAAGCGTGTGGTGCTCGGCACAACACTCCATGCACCTTTCACGGCTCATACATTTCGACACCATGTGAGTGTGTGCCAAGCAGTTGAAACAGTAATGAAACCGTTTTACGGTTTCCCACCGCTCCCCCACCGGCATTCTTCGAAACTTAGGGCAAAGTCTCAGTGGGTGCTCACTTTTACATAAGCGACAGTCCCTAAGGCTCTCGTCACGGGGTGGGCGCTTCTCCTCAGCTGAGGATTCTTCTGTTTTGCGGTGAACCTCTAGACGTCGGGATGCTATTTTTACTGCAGAGCGCAAAAGAAAAAGACGTAGAAGAGAGAAAAAAAAAGACAATCAGTGGGTTTCTGAATTGGGTAAGAGAACTAGCTTCACGATAGGCCTAGTAAAAACGCCTGAAGCCGTTCTCACATCCGCAGTACGGACTTTGCTATCTTGTCCTACATAAGTTTTCTCTATACGACCTAGCCGCCATTCATTTGGGGGTAAATTATCCTGACGGATCACAACTAAGTCGCCTACTTCAAAATCGTTTTGTGGGTATTTCCATTTTACTCTACGATGGAGTTCCTTAAGGTATTCCTCCTTCCATCTCAAAGCAAATTGGTGGTGAAGCACCTTGAGCTTTTGCCACCTATTGGCAATACTCAAACTAAGATCAGAATGATCGGGTTCAGGGGGTGTCAAAAGTGGTGCTCCTACCAAAAAATGTCCTGGGGTTAATGGAACTAAATCTGTGGGATCGTCACTCATTGCCGTTAAAGGTCTCGAGTTAAGACATGCTTCGATGCGGGTTAACATCGTTACAAACTCCTCAAATGTGAATTTCTGCACACCAGAAATTTTACGTAGGTGAGTTTTTACACTCTTTACGCCGGCTTCCCACAAGCCGCCCATATGAGGAGCTCCGGGGGGTATAAAATGCCATTCCACTGACTGAAAACTGTTTCGTACTAATAGTCTATTTCTCATTTCGCTTAAAAACTGCTTTCGGTCAACCTCAAGTAAATTAGCTGCACCGACGAATGCGGTTCCATTATCGGAGTACAAATGTGCCGGACATCCTCGGCGTGAGAAAAAACGAGCGAAAGCCGCTAGGAATGTTTCCGTCGACATATCACCGGTTGCCTCTAAATGTATTGCTTTCGTTGCAAAACATACGAAAACCAGAACATAGCCTTTGGTGATTCGACAACCTCTACCAGCATATGATTTTATGTCGAACGGACCTGCGAAATCTAGTCCGGTGTGTGTAAACGGTCTCGACAGAGAAGAGCGTTCAGGGGGTAAGGCAGCCATAATTTGCTGACCGGACTGTTTTCGATATATGGTACATTCCTTACAGTTTCGAATTACTGTACGAATCAAGTTTTTCAATTTCGGGACCCAAAACTCACTTCTCACTAGCCGGAGCATTAATGAATGTCCACCATGAGCAGAGCATTTATGAACATGTTCCACAAATAAACGGGTAAAGCGTGCAGAATACGGCAATATTTTTGGATAACGTTCATCATATGTCAAACCTGGTGACCGAACTAGTCGACCATTTATTCTGACATATCCTTTTGAGTCTATAAACGGGTTGAGTGTAAGCAAATTACTCCCCTTTGACAACGGGTTACCTTTAGAAAGTTGGTTATATTCTGGGATAAACTTTCGTTGACATGTTAGAACTAAACGATCTCGAGTGAATTTCATCTCAGAATGGGTTAACTCTAAAGTGTTGTGCGAATATTTCCTGGTTTGCAAATATTCGAAACACCTGAAACAATACGATAAAACACGCATCGCATGGGGTAAATCTGAAAATCGCTCGAGTATGTCGTACGATTGTTCAATCTGCGCAGAATATGTTTGAACTTCTGGGTTTATATGATTAAAATGGGGTTGTTGAGGCCAATTTTCTCGGGGTTGACGCAGCCACTTAGGACCGTGCCACCATAAAGAATTATCGGCCAGGTCTCGGGCTAAAGTTCCACGACTTGCCAAGTCCGCTGGATTGTCTTTAGAATCAACGTGAGACCAATTTTCATTACCAACTTTCTTAAGGATCAAAGCTACTCTATTCTTGACAAAGGTTGGCCAATGACACGGGGGTTTTTTGAGCCAAGATAAAACTATAGTAGAATCAGTCCATAGATAAATCTTTTCCTTGTCAAGATTTAATTGACTACACAGGGATTCTACCATATTCGCCATCAAAGCCGCTCCGCAAAGTTCTAAACGTGGTAATGTTTCGGACTTAACTGGAGCTACCTTTGTCTTTGACGCTAGCAAATGTGACGTTATATTATTTAATGATAAATTTCTTACATAGAGTGCTGCACCATATGCCTTTTCAGATGCATCGCAAAATGCATGAAGTTCAATTTCCTGATTTGGGTGAAAATTAACCCATCTGGGTATCCTAATTTTCTCAATATTCAAATAGTCATCTAAAAATGTTCGCCATTGAATTAAGGTAAGGGGTTTTAAACATTCGTCCCAATCTGTCTTATCTTTCCATATCTGTTGCATTATGATTTTTGCAACGATAATCTTCGGTGATAGCCAACCGGCGGGATCAAACAATTTTGCAATTTCAGATAAGACAGCACGTTTAGTAACAAAATCCCGATTTGACTGCGTAACAAGTTTAAAATAGAAGCTGTCGTGATCAGCGTTCCATCGCAAGCCAAGAGTTTTAGTCGTACTTGCATCAGAAATTCTCAAGAAGTCCGCATTAAGCAGATTCTCGCAGGGTAAACCCTCCAGTAGACGTATATTTTCGCAAAACGAAACCAGCCGATTCAAGAACATGGGTTAGCTCATTGCGTCTCCTGAAGGCATCTTCTAGCTCATGGGAGCCAGCTAGTACGTCGTCGACATACATTTGGGTTCTCAGAATTTCCGATGCTAAAGGATTCAGGGTTTCATTATCATTTGCAAGTTGAATTAGGGTTCGAGTCGCTAAATACGATGCACAATTTACACCAAACGTGACCGTATTTAACTCATAATCCTGTACGTCTTCATCGGGATTCGAGCGATACAATATTCGCTGGAATGGGGTTTGGTCGGGACGAATTAAAATCTGACGATACATTTTCTCGATATCTGCATTGAAGACATACCGAAAAAGTCTCCATCGCAGAATAAGAACTGTTAGATCTGCCTGTAAAACAGGCCCGGGGTGTAACAAACTATTCAAGCTCACGCCGTTGGAGGAAGGGTTAGAAGCATTAAATACTACTCTCAGTTTAGTAGTGGAACTTTCGGGTTTAAACACGGCGTGATGGGGTAAATAATACGATGTCGTATTTATATCTAGGGGTTCTACTGCCTTAGTTTGTCCTAATTCGAAATACTCGCGTATCACACTATCATAAAGTGATTTCATATCAGGGGTTTTCAAAAGACGCGTTTCATTTCGTTTGAACTGACACAAAGCACTATTTCGAGAATCGCCTAATGACACTTCATTTGAGATATCTCGTCGAAATGGGAGTGAAACTACATAGCGACCATCGGGGTTTCTATAGGTCGTAGTCCGGTAAAGTTCTTCACAATATTCTTCAGCTTCGGTCAACTCTGTTGCTTGTGGAACTTCTTCAAGTTCCCAAAACCGAGCAATTTGGTTATTCAGTTCTAGCTGATTGTAGAATGATGCAACTGAATGTAGGGGCTTACGTTGAAAAACTTCACCAGTAACTATCCAACCAAAAACTGTTCTCTGTGCGATCAAGTTGCCATTCGGATGTATTCTAACATCCGTAGTTAAAATCTTTGGATAAACGTTTCCTCCTAACAGAATGTCCATTCGGGTACACATGACGTCGGTCATTGTAATCTCGGGGAAATTTGAGGTTACCATGTTAGTTAGAGAACACGATGGCAACTGACCGGTTATTTTCTCAACTACATATGCTTGAATTTGAAGTTTGAAATCGGGGTTGATCGGCGATCCGATCGTAAAAGCACACATTGTAGAAGATTTTCCAGCTAAGCAATCCATCATGCCTGTGACACTAGTCATAGGCACTGAAAATGTGGGAATAGCAAGCTTCCTTTGTAACCTCTTTGAAATAAAGGTACCTTGTGATCCAGGGTCAACTAGAGCTCGAGCCGCACATTTGATGTCGTTCATCAGAACAAAACAAGTTGCTGATCCTAATAGAACAGCGGAATCGGGGTAAGAGTTCAAATGTGCGGAATATGTGTTAACATTCCGAGCCGCTTCTGAAGTTGAAGGGTTAAAATTTATCGGGGTTTGAGATGAATTGCTAGTAGAATTCGGGTTTGAAACGGGTATTGTGTACTGGTTAGGTACATTAGTAGCAAAAGCTACTGGAGCATGGGGTGTGGTAGGTGCAGGAAATTGTCCCTGTTGCCTAAAATCCTTGTGAAGCATCGAATGATGCTTCTTTTTACACAGAGAACAAACGTGAATACTTTTACAATTTTTAAATTCGTGTGATGTTGCCAAACAATTCGAGCAGCATTTAAGCCTCTTAACTGTCGCGAACCTTTCATCTACACTCTGATTCATAAACGCTTGACAAAGTCTTAATGGATGTGGACCTTGGCAGAGGTAACAGCGACTTACCGTTGGAGTTGTATTGGTATTTGTCGCAAAACTTTGTACTTTTCTCGAATCATTTTGGGGTTTTTTCGAGACATTAAAACTTTGGCCTTTCCACTGATTTCGGAAATTAGAAGATATGTTCTGAGTTTGAACAGGGTTCGAATGCGACTGCCTAATGTCTGAAATTGATTCGAGCGTTTTAAACCGAGCAGTCAAAAATTCATCCATATCTTTCCACTTTGAAGTTTCGGAGGAAGATTTCTTAGACTGCTCCCAAAGACTGAGAGTGTTTTCTGACAACTTTGTGGCGCAAATATAAACTAGGATAACGTGGTAAAATATCTCGGGAGTAACTTCCAGTAACGATAGATTGGTTATACAATCATTAATCGTTCTTTGTAAATTTTTAATATTCGGACCTGTTTCTTGACCAACGGATTTAATGCTCAAAAGAGTCCTTAGCTGTTCGTTAATGAGGGCAGTTTTGTTTTCATAAGTGTCAACCAATTTCTTCCATGCAATTGCATAGCCATCATTGGTTAACGGTACAGTCTGTATGACATCATAAGCATCTTTTGCAGTTTTTTGTAATAAATAGTAAAGTTTTTGAACAGGGGTTAAACGAGTGTTGTTGCCATACAACGCTGAAAACATGTCACGAAATGAGGGCCAGCTCTTATAGTCACCGTAAAATATGGGGGTATCGCATGGGGGTAAATGAACTAAAGGTGACGAGCCTAGATCTTTCTCCACTAATTCAGCCTTGGCAGCGGCTTTCAATCTGTCTAAATTGGAGTTAATCAAAGAAAACCCGTGAGTATATGTACAATAGGAAGTCATATACTTGGCTTTTATTTCCACGATTAATTGGCTCTTGAGCTTGCTAGCCTCAATCAACAGACTGTCATATATTGATCGAACAGCTTCCCATAATCTGTTAAGTTCTTTTTCATGGCTCATAAGAGAACCAATACTTTGATCATTGATAGGGATAATGGAAATATAGGCTTCGAAATCAGCCAATCGATCACAATTAAGAATTAAGGCAGATATATCCATTTTTGATCTTAAATTATAGGAAGTAATCTTGACAAAAAACAAAGAAAATCGAGAAAAAAAGATAAAAGGCAAAAAAGACTTCAAAATATGGGGTTACTTTGATTAAAAATCAAAAAAATATATAAAATCCAAGACCAAATTTTCAAAAAGTGAAAAATATGTAAAATAAAATCGAAAATGGATAAAAAAATCAATAAAATTCAACAAATTTTCACTAGAAAAAGGCCAAAAATTTCAAAATAATGAAGAAATCAACAATAAAGTCAACAACAAAATCGATTAAAATCAGCAATAAAAATCGAATAAATTTTTCAAAAAATAATAAATTGGGTAAAATTCAAATTTATTATAAATAAATTTAAATAAAAAACAGTTAAATTAGCTCAAAGTTTGATATACTGAAAGTAATTTCACTTATTGTTCGCTTTTTCAGAATAAATTAACGGGTAACCGGGTTAAAATTGCAATATTTATCAAATTCACGATCAAAAAATTAGTCGAATTACAAATTTCTTTCAGTGTTAATTACTTTCGTTTATAAAAAGTATAAAAAACAAACTTTGAAAAGCACTAGCACTGCAAACTTAAACGGGTACTCGCTTTGGGTTTCACAAATTGTTAATCTTCGAATAAAAATTAATCTCAATTATTTATTGAAATAATATTCAGTAAAAAATGCACAAAATTATTTAATTAACAATAATTAAATATAAAAAATGGGTATAAATGCACTTTATTACCGAATAATAATGAGTAACCGGTTTAATCGACCGAATAAAAAGTTGCAGCACTAGCGGCGTGTGTGTGAGTATGAGCAAGCAAAGCAAAACAAGTAAAAAAGAAAAAAACACCAACAACCACACAGTGTATATTTCGCTTGTTAATATTAAATGAATATCACTCTCACTGATCACTGGATTTTAGTTAAAATAACAACAAATTATTTTGTATTTTCTTTTTAATATTTTTTATTTATTTAAAGGTACTGAAAACACTTAAATACAAAATATTTTTAATGCGTGTCCGTCTGTTTTTGTTTACTTTTATTTCTTATTAAATGGGGGTAATTTAAAGCTTTCTGTTAGCAGCAGAAAACTGTTGTTAACAGCAATAAAAAGAATAAAATTAAAAACAACAAAAAAACTTCAAATAAATGAATATTTTTTAAATAAAATACGACAATCGCGATTAAAATAACAAAATGTGGGTATATTTTATTTGAAAAAAATTACAAAATAACACTCGCGTGATCAGAGCAATATAAAGGAAAAAAAATAATAATAAATACACTTGCGTAAACGAATTTGTGTTTTGCCGACGGCAAATTGCAATTTTTATGTAGGGGTTTGTTCGCACTTGTTGGTTTGTTTTCTTTTTATTTTATCACACACTTTCACACACTTTTTTAAATAAATGATAGAACGTACCTTTTTTTATTATTTATTTTGGGTAGAAAAAAAAATGATTTTAGAAGGAATCCTGGGTTGGGATGAAAAATTAAAAACGGGTAAATCTTCGGGGGATCTGCAAATAAATATATTTTCTTATAAAATATTACATAAATAATGGGGGTTCGGATTTATCCGGTGAAGGACCAAAAAATGTTCTCGGGAATATTTTAATCAGAAAATATAAGAATAAAAAACACAGAGTAATTAGGGGGTTGTTTATAAAATTATAATTTATAATTATTTAATATTATTTTCGGGTTAAGTTGGTATTTTTACGTACCGTTCGGGTTGGGTTTACAAGAGTAAGTAATTTGACAATATGTAATAATAGAAAAAGAGCGTATTAATTTGCGCCAAAGGAAAACATAGAAAAGGCCACTGAACAATAATTTGACAGGTGGCCTTTTACATTATGCGCGTAAACATGTAGGAAATTTTTAATTTTCTTTTATTTTTATAGGAAATTTTTAACTTTTTTTTATAGAAAATTTTTAAAAAAAAATTCTTATTATAGGATTTTTAAAAACTTTCAATTCTTAAAAAATTTTACTTTTACCCTTATTTCACTTATTTTATATTCTTTTGACAATTTTTTTCCTTTTATTTCTATATTATTCATTTTTATAGTCAATTAAAATATATACACACAAACACTGAAAAATGTTAGTATTTCAACATAGAAACATTATTGCTACGAAATTGTCTTTGCATTTACCACAAGTTATTCGAAATCCTCATAAATACTTATAGTTATCTAAGTATTTTGGAACAAGAAACAGTTGTAAACAGATAAATTTATCTTTTTCAACTTATAAGCAAAAGTATCAGTTACTGACTTTGTGGGTAGAGTGGATGAGCAAAAACAAAAGCAGACAATATCGGTTACACTCATTCTCTCATTTATACTACAAGTATTGAGTACTACTATGGTGTATTCGTTTTAGATGAACAATATTGTATACTCTTGCAGACGTTTAATACAGTACAGGACTGTGTGTATGGTTAAAAAATAAAAATTCAAATATTATTATTTTTTGGAAGCTTTTAGAAAAGACGGTTTGGGGGGAGGTTTTTTATCCAAATTGATCTTAAAAAACAGTTTTTTTGATATATACATCAGTAGCCACCCCGTCGTGTGCGAACTTACTAATTGTGCCGATTTAATAAGGATATAAAAAGTGTAAGGGTCTGTCTACACATGTGTAGTTTCCATGGCAAAAATATATTAGCTGAGCTTCGAATTGTTGTCTTTACAACTTATTTTTTTCAAGAAAAGCAATCAAATGTAATGCATTTAAAAGACCTTAAAAACACACAGTGGTTTGTGTCGATTTAATGAGGATATAAAAAGTGTAAGGGTCTGTCTACACATGTGTAGTTTCCATGGCAAATATATATTAGCTGATCTACGAATTGCTTTCTTTACAACTTATTTTTTAGATTGAGTCCCAAGTAAATATTTCTTATTTTCAAACTTGAAGAAGTAGGCCAGTGGAAAACAGCTTAGATTCAAACGATGAAATTATCCCACAAAAAATGTCTATTTTGATGAACTCCACAAATCATATTTTTTGGAAACGATAAAAATTTGGGAATCATGGGTGTTTTACCAAAAAAACCTTAATTTAAAGTTACAAAGCAAAAATATAATTTTTTGTGGAAAAAATTGGGGGTTCGCGGCTTTACTAAAATGTCTGTAGGACTCCGCGAAGCAGTAGATCATGAGAACCACTGTTCCTAATTGAATCACCAACTGGAAGAAGGGAATAAATCCCAAAATGTGAAATAGAGATAAATGAAAAAAACTAAATAACTTGTTGGTTTCTTCATACAGCCTTTTATAATATTTGGGTAAAAGAAGAGATTACGAGGCAGTAAAATTTTCTGATATATATGTACTTAATTTTTTGCAATCAGCGTACAAACTGTTGACTTCGTACATATCTGATAGATCTCAGATAGTACATTTAAGTGGAAAATGGTCAAAAGTACTGAAAATAAAAAGTGGTCCCAAGTCTATACTTCGGACCTCTGCTTTTTAGCCTATACATCAATGATCTTCCTGATATAGTTAACTTTTAGGATTTACACATGTATGCGCATGATGTCCAAATTAACTCCAGTAGTAAAATAAACAATATATCTACGTGTGTACGTAATATAAAGCACAATCTTTTAAAAATCAATCGGTCTAACGATTTATGTAGTATAAACCCTTCAAAATCCAAATACATTTCTTCTATGACAAAATTAAGAAATTTACAATGATGCTATCAAACTTCAAATAAATAATGATACAATTAAGTCGGTAAATTCTTCAAAGAATTTAGGAGTCTTGTAATTGGACGAATGTATAGCATGCTTCGTAATCTTTGGGCCGCTAATCACACAGCACCATTTAAAATAAGACTACTGCTCGCAAAAACGTATCTAATTCGTACGTTGATGTGTGGTATATATATATATATATATATATATATATATATATATATATATATATATATATATATATATATATATATGTATATTAGGGTGGGTCGTTTTTTCACTTTTGTCTCTGATCGACTTCTAATAGTGATATTATATGGCCAAATTATGTTAAATATTATTCATTTATTTTTAGGATTTGAGCCCATTTGTACGGGGAAAAATGAGAATATTTGCAGTTTTTGCTACATTTCATTTCATCCATTAAGGATTTATTTGTAAAAGAAAAAACAATGGAATATAAAAGTGAACTAATGCAGCTTTCCTTGAAGTCATAAAAATTTGAAAAAAAAATGAAGTTTTGGAGTTATTACGATTTCTCCCCTAAAATTCGTGTTCTTGATAGCACGCCTAAGGATAAACAGCCAAAGAAAATTACGTGAGACAAAAACTGGCAAAGTAAGACAATTTATCATTTCAAGACTTGTAAGTACTTAATAGTTACATTTTGTTAAAATATAAAAATATTTACTTAGTTTTTTTCATATTCGAAAATTGGTAATTTTTCTCAGATGGGATTCAAAACTCATTAGGTCATTTTTGCCCCCATGTCTATTAAGGGTTAAATTATTTTTTTTTTTTTTTAATAAAAAAAAACTTAATCTTAGTGTAAAATAATTACTTTTAAATATATTTGTTAAAATAATTATTATTACGTATTTAAGAAATAAACAAAATACAAAAAAATCAAATTTTTACCTTTGACCCCGGAAAAAAAGGGTTTTTAAGAAGCAAATCAGTTTATATTTTTTATAGTATGGATAATTTTATTCCATATAAACATTGTTAAAATTAAACATAAATAAGATTTGTGAAGCATTTACTCAAATTATAATCAAAAAATTATTTTTTTGCGAAATTCGTCGACTTCGAACACAAGGTACGGGGAATTTGGTTTAACATTCCGACCTCATTTTTTTTTAGTTTTATTGTCTTATTTATCTATTTTAACACACCGATAGGAAACATTCAAATTTGTAATATTTGTTTAACAAAACTTTCGAAAAATTAAAAAATGAATTTTGAAGCCCACCTGAGAAAAATTACCAATTTTTTTAACAAAATTTAACTATTAGGTACTTAGAAGTCTTGAAATGCTAAATCATGTCTTACTTTGCCATTTTTTGTCTCACGTAATTTTTTTGGCGGTTTATCCTTAGGCGTGCTATCAGGGACACGAATTTCAGGGGAGAAATCGTAATAACTCCAAAACTGTTTCATGGATTTCAAATTTTTATGACTTCAAGAAAAGCTGCATTAGTTCACTTTTAGATTCCATTGTTTTTTATTTTATAAAAGAATCCTAAATGGATCAAATGTAGCAAAAACTGCAAATACTCTCATTTTTTCCCATACAATTGGGCTCAAAAACATTGGGCCTGTTGCGCGGACTCGTATCCTAAAAATAAATCAATAATATTTTGCTCACGTTCGTTTGACATAATTTGGCCATATAATTTCACTATTAGAAGTCGATCAGAGACAAAAGTCAACAAAACGACCCACCCTAATATATATACATATATATATATATGTATATATTAGAGTGTCCCACAAAAAGTCAAAGCCGTTGTATCAAAAGACGTACCTCGCAAATTTGTTACCTTTGATCCCAATAATCCAAATACAAAGTTTCATTCAGATCAGATATCGGGAAAGCGTGCCGACTTTACGCCAAAGTTATATATGGGAAAACTGAGGAGTTTGTTTACATTTCTTCTTCAAAATTGTTCTACTTGGAATATGTTTTTAACAGCATCCTACAGGTAACAAAATGAGCTTTCCAATGAGATATATCACATTAATATCGGTTGAAAGGTTTCCTAATTATTAAGGATTTCCCAAAATATTTTACGTCCTTGAAGAAGCTCCTGAACATATGCAATAAAAAAAAAATTATTTTTAATAAATTTTAACAAGTTTGACTGGTTTTACTTTTTTGAGACCTCAAGATTTTTAATTATCCATTTTCGTTGAAATGGGCTAACGTTAAGTCACTTTTGCATAGGACGAAAAAAGATATTTTTTTTCATACCGTTTTCAAAACTCCTTTTTGGTTTTTTCAATAGTTTGTTAAACGAATTCAAAAAAAGTACAAAAAAAATCCAGAGTGTTAGTAAAAACACCCTGCAAATTAGCGCAAAAGAAGAATCAAATCGATATCGCTTAGCCGTACCTGCGACTTAAAGTCAAAGGATTTGGACAAAAACCCAATTTTTCACCAAATATACAAAAACAAACAGGCAAATTGTTATATATTAGCATTTTTTATAAACAGAACTATAATTATTATTGTTATGATGGGTAGAAATCAAGGTTCAGAAAGTACACACATCAAACGTACATCGTACTGTTCAAAACAACCAACACGTATTTTTATTTTCATAACATTTATGTGTGTTTTAAAATTTTTGTCTGTGCCATACACAGTCATACATGTACTTTTGTTTTTCGATTAGAACATATTTCTATCACACACGATCAAGTGTACCAATATTTTAAGTTCGTGTATGTACGCAACCACAAAGTACATGTACAATTGAAAGATTCGAGTTCAACAAACTTTATGTTGATGTTTGTGTACGACAAGAAAAGTACATGAAAGATATGAAAATTTTCGTGTAGCTGAGATTTAAGTAAATGTTTGTGTGAGAAAAACGTACGTGAATGCTGAAAATATGTACATTTATGTTCGAATGAGTGATCAAATTTAATTAAATTAAAGATAACCAGGCACTGTGAAAAATTTCTTTGTTTTATAGGAAATTTTTCAAAAATTTCTTATTTTTATATGAAATTTTTCAAAAATTTCTTATTTTTATAGGAAATTTTTCAAGATAGCTTACTTTATGCGTGCCATATTTTCCTATATGACTAAATTTAAACAATACAGATTTTGTTGTCTTTTCTATTTTTTATGAATTATTCAAAAGATAATATATATATATAATTCCCCGACAACATTCCAATTGGAACAAGGGGTACTTATCTCAGACAATGAGCTGCATCCGATTTTATTTTTAGACTCATTGAAAGGGACCTACGTTTTAACGCCGGCTCCGAACGGCAAATGCATTAGTTAGAGAAGTTTTTCATAGCCTAATACTCAATAACTAGCTTAGTTATGAGGTGAATCGCCGCTTTTTTGAAAATTTATTTTTTCAAGTGAGTCTGGCCAGGGATTGAACTTGGGACCTCTGGTATGCTAGGCGGATGACTTACCTGCTATACCACGGCGGTTCATTCAAAAGATAACATTTCATTTAAATTTCGGTTTTTTGTTTTTTTTTTGATGGAAGATAGAATGAACCGTTTATAGATTACGTTACCATAAATCGCGTAAATACGTAGTTTCCAAAAAAAAAATTATTCTAAAATTAGAATTAGGGAGTAAGCATTGAAGCCCAATACTGAAGCATAAATAGCAGCATGCTACGAGTTTCGAATGTATCTGTATACCTTAAAATTTGATAAACGTAAATAAAAGTAAAACCAACAGCAGTTATTTTAATAACACTTACTTTTAAAAAGAAAATATGTATATAATTCGTTAGTAGAAATAAAGGAAAAATATATTCAAAAAATTAAACTAAGCTGTTATTCAGTCTTTTCTATTTTAAGAGCTGAGCAGTCAAGTAAGTCAAAATTTAGTTTTGTAATTAAAATGTTTGAAATTGACTTCTTTGAGAGCTTAGATCTCAACTTGGTCAAGACTGTAGCAAGTGCACTAAACGCACGTTCTACCGAAACTTGTGTTGCAGGCACAGCAAGTACCACTTCGGAAAGCTTACTTAGTTTTAAATTATACTGCGACATTTTTTTCCAGTACTCCAAAACGTTCATTTCTAACGGCTCCATTTGTTTTTCACATATAGCAAGTAATTCTGTTTTTATGTGATAATTTTGATTCATAGGATTTAAATTTGCTGTATTTACGAGTATATTGATGTGTTGGGCCAGCTTGGAGTGTGCTGTATTTGATGTACTTGGAGTAATATCTAATGGGTACTCTGAAGATAAAATATTTACATAACATTCTCATAATAATATTTCAATAACAGTGTTTTCTGCAAACACGAAACTTGTAGGATTTTAAATAAAAATAAAGTAATTGGGATAGAAATCGTCAAGCGTTAATTTTTATCTCTAATGATCGTAAACTATAAGCAATTTGATAAACAAAATAAAAAATTAAAGTATGGATAGCTTTGCAACTGCAAAAATGTTCGTACATAAATGTAAGTATTTTTAGCATTCACGTATATTTTTGACAAACAAACATTTCCTTAAATACTGGAACACGAGAATCTTCATACCGATCATTGTACTTTTCATAACGTACACGTACATTAACATAATGTATAGGTACATTCGAATTTGTCTATCGTACATGTACTTTGTTGTCACATGAATACACGATCACAAAATATTGGTACACTTGAAAATATGTTTGAAGAGTGTACTTTACAAAAAAAAAAACAAAGTACATATATGATAGTGTTTGATACCGAAAAAAATTTTTAGACACACATAAATGTTTGAAAATAAAAATATATGTTGGATGATTTTAGTTGTGTTCGTTTACATTTATGTACGGGATTTTCGTACAGTGTGTGTACTTTTCTGAACTCTGGTAGAAATATAAATGTGAACTTTGGTTGAAATCGGATTACCAGGATCAAATGTAAAATTTGTAGAATTATTAAAATTTTTCAAAAAACGTATTAAAAATTACATGTTTTTATTATTATATTTGAGTAACAATTTCACAAATCGGCCTTTAGTTACATTTTTATACAAATTAACTCTTGCGTACCCATAGGATCAAAATGGTTCTATTTTCAAACTGACAAATTACTACTTATAAATGTATAATATGCGTGCTAAAATATATTTTCAAAAGCTTATTTCTGTCATTTTTTTAGAAATTAACCCTCAAATAACTAGGGGAAAATTTACTTTTTTAAGAAATTTTTCAAAAATTTACTTTTTATAACAAATTTTTCAAAAATTTGCTTTTTATAGGATTTTTTTCGAAAAGTTACTTTTTATAGAATAATTTTCAAAAATTTACTTTTTTAGGAAATTTTTCAAAATTTTTTTTTATGGGACATTTTTCAGAAATTTACTTTTTATAGGAAATTTTTCAAAAATTTACTTTTTATAGGAAATTATAAAGAACATTTTTTTTTCATGTTTTATTTATTTATTGAATCTTCATTTACCATGAACTAACAATAAGTAATCAAATCTTAAAATCTAAAATTCTTAAAATCCATTTGCAACTTCATAATTCTTTGCGTGAGTAGGATTTTTACATTATTAATCCGTCTTCTTTAGCTACTGTACAGGTCGCTAGTATCCCTCCTTCTGATCCGGATATGGCCGCGACCATTTAGTATATTTCGAGCTAGTGGATTTGGGTGACATGCCAATTTATTGACATAATTAACAACACGCTTCGCTATTTCTGTTTTAAGGTCCTTGTATAAGTTGGTGTTTTTAACGTACCACGGGGCGCCAGTAATTATTCTTAAAAGTTTATTTTGCCGCCTTTGTATTTTCTCAATATTTGAATCTGAGGCAGTGCCCCACAATTGAATTCCGTAACACCATATTGGTTTAATAATAGAGTTGTATAGAAGAATTTTGCAATATGGGCTAAGTCTAGAGTTTTAAGCAATTAGCCAGTTAAGATAAAGAAATTATTCGAAAATTTACTTTTATAGGAAATTTTAAAGAAATTATTCGAAAATTTACTTTTTATGGGAAATTTTTTGAAAATTGACTGTTGATAGATTTTTTTTTAAATTTCCTGTAAAAAGAAATTTTTGAAAAATTTTCTATAAATAGTAAATTTTTAAAAATTATCTACAAAAAGTAAATTTTTGAAAAATTTCTATTAAAATACAATATTTTTCAAAATTTTCTTATAAAAAGTAAATTTTTGAAAAATGCCCTATAAAAAGTAATTTTGTGAAAAAAATCCTATAATAAGCAAATTTTTGAAAAATTTGTTATAAAAAGAAAATTTTTGAAAAATTTCTTAAAAAAGTAAACTTCCCCCTGGTTATTAAGGGTTAATTTCCAAAAAAAAAATATGACAGCAAGAAGCTTTTGGAAGTATATTTTAGCACGCATATTATACATATATAATTAATTTGTATAAAAATGTAACTAAAGACTTCTTTTAACGATTTTTTGAATTTTTAGCCAAATATAATAATAAGAAACAAGTAATTTTTAGTACCTTTTTTGAAAAAATTTAATATTTTAAAAATTTTACTTTTGACCCCGGTAATAATAGGGTTAATGACATTCGATTTCAACCAAAGTTCACATTTATATTTCTACCCATCGAAACAATATATTTTTTTTTTTTCGTCTATTCTTATTTATTGAATCTTCATTGAATCTAATGAACTAACAATAAGTTTACAAATCTTAAATCTAAAATAAATTAATCATGAAAGTCCAATTATGAACCACATAATCTTTTTCTTCGATAGGATTATTCCTTTCTACTCCAAAAATCCGATTTCAATTTCTGCTGAAAAGGTCGCTAGTATCCCTCCTTCTGAGACGGACATGGCCGCGACCATTTAATATGTTTCGAGCAAGTGGGTTAGGATGACATGCTAATTTATTTAGATAATTCACAACACTCTTTGCTATTTCAGTTTTAACTAATGGGATTTCAAGGTCTTTGTGTAAATTAGAGTTCTTAATATACCACGGTGCGCCAGTAATTATTCTTATAAGTTTGTTTTGTCGCCTTTGGATTTTTTCAATATTTGACTCAGAGGCAGTACCCCACAGCTGAATTCCGTAACACCAAATTGGCTTAATTATCGAGTTGTATAGAAGAATTTTGCAGTCTAGGCCAAGCTTAGAATTTTTACCAATAAGCCAGTTAATTTCTGCTGATTTAAGTTTAATTTGAGTAAGTTTAGCTTCTATATGACTTTTCCACGTAAGCCGTCTATCCAAGTGAATTCCAAGGTATTTCACTTCTGTTTGATGGGGAATAATTTGGCCATTTATTTTAACTGGAGGGCAAGTTTCCCTCCGTAGAGTGAAAGTGATGTGAACGCACTTTTGTTCATTTACTTTAATTTTCCACTGTTTTAGCCATTCTTCTAAATGAGATATATGGGTCTGTAGGCGCCGAGTTGATTCTAATGGGTTTTCATGAGTACTCAAAATGGCAGTATCATCTGCAAATGTGGATGTTAATGTATGTATGTTTGTGGGCATATCAAAAGTGTATATTACATATAATATTGGACCTAGTATACTACCTTGGGGTACGCCGGCTTTTATAGGTTGCGGCGTGCTTAAGAAATCTCCTTCTTTAAGTATAAACTTACGTTTGGTCAGATAGCTAACTAGAAGCTTATATACACTTTCGGGGAAAAGTTTTTTCAATTTATAAATTAAACCATCATGCCAAACTTTATCAAATGCCTGGGATACATCAATAAAAAGAGCAGAGCAGTATTTTTTTCTTCAAAAGCCGTTCGTATTGCGGTAACGATTCGATGAGTTTGTTCGATTGTACTGTGCTTTCTTCTAAACCCGAACTGGTGATTTGGAATACATCCTCTTTCATCCAGAATTTGCATTATTTTGGTCACCAATAGTTTTTCAAAAAGTTTAGACATATTGGATAGTAAGCTTATAGGTCTATATGATTCTACTTTTGTATGATCTTTTCCTGGCTTAGGAATCATAGTTATCAAAGAAACCTTCCAATCTGTGGGAAAATATTTCAAGCTTAAAATGGCATTAAAAATAAGTTGAATTAATTTTATTGCAACAAGTGGTAACTCTTTAAGAATTTTATTACTTATTTTGTCAAATCCTGGTGCTTTGTTTGGGTTCAAATCGTGTATAGTTTTAACGACTTCTTGGATTTCAAACATAATATTTGTACCATGTCGCTCTTCAACCGGAGGTAATTCCACTATATTATTTGATGCATTGGGGGTAAATACGCATTTTAAGTGATTTACAAACAGTTCACCTTTTTCAGAGTCACTTTTTGCAAAGCCTCCATTCGTATTTCTTAAAGGGGGTTTACGCATGATAGGTCTTTTGTGACTTTTAGCAGCTCTCCATAACGAATATCCTGATTGCGGAGTTGCATCTAATCCTTTCAGATAAGTTTTCAGGGATTCTTCTCTTCGGGTTTCCAAAAGTTTCCTTAATAATTTTGTACAAGTCTGCAATCTGTTTTTCGATTGGGGGGATCTATGAAGTTGCCATTCTCTTCTTGCTCTTCTTTTATCAGATAAAAGCCTTTCGACATCGGCTGAATAAATTCTGTTAAAACTGACTTGATTGGGGGAAAATGAAATCTGTTGTGTGGTGGTGTGAGGCCGGCGGGGTAATGCAAAATGTTGCGGGGGGGGTAATAAAGCATGTTGACTGTGGGACAAAGCAGTATGTTGACCGACCTGGGGGATTAGTGTGGTATATTGTTCGGGGGGTAATACAGTATGTTGTTGAGGGGATAATGTAGCGTGATGCCTGTGGGGTAATACAGCATGATGCTGATGTGTTATTGTGACCTGCTGATGGGGTAAATGTGGAGAACCTTGCCAGGTGGGCGCTACCAAATTTGATAGAGAGGGTAGCGTTGACTGTTGTGGAGGGGGGTGGTATAGAAAGTTGTCTAGGGGATACTGCAGCGTGTTATCTGGGAGGAGAGGTTGTGTATTAAATTGGGGGTAGTGTGGCATGTAATCATGTAACAAAACAGAGTCTTGGCGGGGGGGTAAGACAGCATGTTGTAACGAGGAAAATGCAGCATGCTGTTGGGGAGTTGGTGTAGCATGATGCGAAGGGGATAATGGTGCCTGTTGCTGGTGTGTTATAATTGTCTGTTGACGGGGTAATAACGGAGAACTTATCCGGGGGGCGTCTACTGCACAATATGGGGTTGGCAACGTTGCACGTGGACGGGGGGATAAAGTAGGCTGTTGTTGAGTGGGATGTATTATGTTGGATGGAGCAAGAAGCATCATGTTTCCTGGGGGGTAGTGTTGCATATTAATGAGGGGAAATTCATAATGTTGTAAGTGGGGAGAGTCAGCATGTTGTGTGGGGGCTGGATCAGCAAGTTGCCGGGGATTTATTGACACTTGTTGACAGGGGGTTAATGTAGCATGTTGTTTGGGGGGTAGTGTAGCATGGTAAATAGCCAATTTAATATTGTTTTCGAAATCTCTAATAGCGGAATCGATGTGTTCCGGTATACGTAGATGTGTGTAATGCGGACAGTGGGTACTAAGATATTTCTTAAATTTCAGCCAATTTACTTTGGTGCTTACTAATGATATATTTTCACGTGGGGATGGAATTCCTTCGGATTTTGAATTGTTATAATAGTAGGCGAATGGTCTGAAGACAAATCCAATGAAAATTCAGCTTTAATCATCTCTCTACGAATGCTTTTCGTAACACCGAAATCGATAACATCCGGGATTTTGTTTGGGTCGCTGGGCCAGTAAGTGGGTTGTCCGGTTGATATCACATCCAAATTCATTTTTGAAATTGTGTTATACAAGACACGACCTTTTGGAGTAATCAGTCTCGACCCCCAGAACGTGTGCTTAGCATTGTAGTCACCGGCTGCAAGAAAACGTGGTCCCAATGATTTGTAAAATTTCAAGTATTGATCTTCAGTAATTGAAAATCTTGGGGGAGAATATATTGATGAAATCACCATGTTGCGACAAAAGTCTTTAAGACAGATTGTTGTTGCTTGAATATAATCCTCACAACAGTCACAATATAAATAGTGCCCAATACGCTCTTTAATAAGTAAACCCGAACCGCCACATGCTCTACCTCTAGGGTCCTTAGTATCATAAAATGCATATCCATTAATTTTAAATATACTATTTGCCGTTAAATGGGTTTCCGAAATCAACATAATATCAATTTCCTTTTCTTTTAAAAAGTATTCAATCTCGTTTTTATGTTGGCGAATGCCATTTGCATTCCAAAAACATATTCGCAAACAGTTCATGGCTTGTTTAGTATAACTTGTAGTAGCATGGATTGCATCTTAAGCATTTCTTGCATCATGCTACTCAACAATAATTATAGTTATTTTGATTAAAACTGCAAATATATAACAATTCGCGTGTTTTTTTTTTTGTAACTTTGGTGAAAAATTGGGTTTTTGTCCAAATCCTTTGACATAAAGTCGCAGGTACTCTGGAATTTTTTTTGAATTCGTTTAACAAACTATTGAAAAACCAAAAAAGGAGTTTTGAAAGCGGTAAAAAAAAATATTTTTTCCTATGCAAAAGTGACTTAACGTAAGCCCATTTCAACGAAAATGGATAATTAAATATCTTGAGGTCTCAAAAAAGTAAAACCAGTCAAACTTTTTAAAATTTATTAAAAATAAAAAAAAATTGTATTGCATATGTTCAGGAGCTTCTTCAAGGACATAAAATATTTTGGGAAACCCTTAATAATTAGGAAACCTTTAAACCGATATTAATGTCTTATATCTCGTTGGAAAGCTGATTTTGTTATCTGTAGGATGCTGTTAAAAATGTACTTAAAAACATATTATAAGTATAAACATTTTGAAGAGATTTAAAGAAACCCCTCAGTTTTCCCATATAACTGGGATGTCCAAACTTTGGCGTCAAGTCGGCACACTTTCCCGATATCTGATCTGAATGAAACTTTGTATTTGGATTATTGGGGTCAAATGTAACAAATTTGGGGGGTACGTCTTTTGATACAAGAACTTTCACTTTTTCTGCGACACTCTAATATAGGGTTTGCAAAAAACCGTCAAAATGAGAAACTGCGGTCTCGGTTTTAAAACACCCAAAACCGACCGGTTTCGGTTCGGTTTTCGGTTTTTAAGTAAAACTATTTCAGTTTAAATTTGTAGGAAAATTTAGAAAACTTCATTAAAACATGTTATAATTTAATACTAAAATGCAGGAAAATAATTCAGGTTTTTTAAATATGAGATTTTTCTTAAATAAGTCTTGTTTCTTTTGGAGAAACTGCAGAACCCCTTTAGCGTGAATAATAGTTGCATCCAAGCGACAAATTGCTTCAATAGTAATTTTTACAAATAGCAACGATTTTAAAGAACAGCATTTCTAAACTCTCATGAATACTTTGTTTAGAAGCAGAAATCTAAGAGTAAACTTAATTCACGATTATGATGCTTTTTAACTCTTGTTTGTAAAATATTGTAACGAACTTACCATGAGAATCGTGAATATTTACGTTCATATACCGTCTTCCCCTTACACCTGTCCATTCGTCAATTGGAAACAATTTTGCTTGTTTCATTCTTCTGCTTCATTAAATAGACAAATTACGTGCAAATTTATGTAAGCTAATGTTATATCTGAATAATACCAACAAAAAATTATGAAAAATAAATAGCTAAAACAGAGGTTTTTTCTACAGTTTCAAGAAACCATTAGACAAAGGCTAATAGAGTTTAATATTTCACTTGATACAAACATCGTAACATGTAATGTAGATGGAGCAGCAGCCAATATCAAATTTGTATCTGAAAATCAATTTTGAAGACGGCGGCGCTAAAACTTTGACTCATTTAAAACCGATTGCCCATATACATTTGAACCTCATTTGAACTTCAAAAATTCGTCAGTTCGTTATAATATTTTACAAACAAGAGTTAAAAAGCATCATAATCGTGAATTAAGTTTACTCTTAGATTTCTGCTTCTAAACAAAGTATTCATGAAAGTTTAGAAATGCTGTCGACCTTAGATTAGCTTCATTCTATCGACTTTGAAATTGTAAATTCTTTACAATCGTTGCTATTTGTAAAAATTACTATTGAATCGGATGCAAATATTATTCACGCTAAAGGGGCTCTGCAGTTTCTCCAAAAGAAACAAGACTTATTTAAGAAATCCCTCATATTTAAAAAAAAACTAAATTATTTTCAATTGAAAAATTAGGATTTATCAGGCTTGAGTTCATTTTTAATTTTCAAATTAAAAACCGAAACCGGCCGGTTTTGGGTGTTTTAAAACCGAAACCGCAGTTTCTCATTTTCACGGTTTTTTGCAAACCCTTGGTTCTATATAAAATAGCTTCAAAATTCGACATTTTTAATATTTGTCTTGCTATAACTCATTAACTAAGAAACGCATCGAAAAGCGCCATATCAAAATTTTTGATAAACAAGTTCTTAATATGTGTGTTAATTTTGCGAGAAAAATATTTAGCCGTTTTTGTGCCAATTAAAAAAACAAGCAAACCTATTTGTGCAATTTTTTACTTGTTTACCTACATAAGACACATTGATGTATGATAGCAATGTGATTCTTAAAGGTATGTTGCTGAAGTTTACGAACAAATATCCTGAGGTCTACAGAGAAGCAAAAATAATACGCGAAATAAATCGCGATCATTGATTTTCTTCAACATCTTAAAGTGTGTATTGAACCTCTTAAATGAAAAGTAACAAGACAACAGTGGCTTCTGATCATTTTGTGTTCAAAGAACCTCAAAATTAAATATTTAGTAATATTGAAAGCTGCCAGCAAGAAATAGTCCGACGAAACAAATGTATTTAAAACCTCTTCGATTTACAGCGATTATATAATATTAAAGTAAAGACGAAAAGTAATAGTATTTTAAAAAAGAAATTAACGTACTGAAAATCCATCAAATTCCGTGGTGAAATATTAGCCTCCATATTTAAAGAAAAACGAAATTTTAACCATGGCTTTCCTAATAACAAAAACATTATATTTTCTTCTAATTTTGTAACTGTTGCTAAACTTCAACTCAAAAATATAAATTTTTTTTTTAAAGTACCAGATTCGGTGTACTGTTGACTACTTTTGCGTCTAAATTAGTTGTTTTTCGTCGGAGTTTCATCACAGATATCTCTTTTGAAAGCATCTATTTTTGTGTTTTTAAAAATGTTGCAAAAAATTGAGGCATGGTGGTGGTATTGACATGTTTCTTACAAATGTATCAAATATATTTTATTTGGACCTTTGCCGATGTTGGCACATTCGAAATCTATTGATTATAAGTCGCAGATATGGCTAAGCCGTTAGAGATATCGATCTTTGTGGTAATCTGCAGGGTGTTTTCCTTATAACATTCTGGAACTTTTTTGAAAAAAATACTTTTTTCATCCTATGCTATAAGTCACTTTAGCATAGGAGGACGTTAGCCCATTGGAAAATAGATATTTAATATCTTAAGGTCTCAAAAAAGTGGAAAAGGTTAATCATATTTAATTGTTTAAATATAATAAATTTTTTCATTGCATATGCTCATTAGTGTCTTGATTAGTCATCCGCCTAGCATACCAGAGGTCCCAAGTTCGATCTCGGCCAAATCCACTTGAAAAAAAATAAATTTTCAAAAAAAGCAGTTCACCTCATAACTCAGCTAGCCACTGGTTATTGAGTATTACGCTTTGTAAAACATCTCTAACTTATGGATTTGCCGCTCGGAGCCGAAGTTAAAACGTAGGTAACCTTCAATGAGTCTAAAAATAGAATCGGATGCAGCTCATTGTCTAAGAGAAGTATAATTCAGCGTACTCGAGTCTCCCTTTTGTCGGGTTTTTTTTAACTAGCACAGTGTTATTTTTCATTTTTTGTTTTTCTTAATTTTTTCGCTTAATAAAGACTGTCTCGATTAAAATTGATACTTAGATTTTCAATAAAATTAAAACGCTCAATTTTAGAAAATTAAAGCTTTTATTAATTCATTGTATCTTCCAATTCTTAAAATATAGGTATTGAGAAAATATTGGCTATATCCATAAAATACTCTCACTATTCGCTTAACACCTTTCATTAAGTTTTGTACACTTCTTTCATTTAGTGTAGCATACGATTTTCGCTACGTATTTTGAAACTCTCTTTTGTTTTTGCACACCCGTTTAGTATTCTTTAAGGGTCTTTTCATTAATGCCCAATATTTTTCAATTGGGCGAAGTTCTGGACAGTTAGGGGGGTTACAGTCTTTAGAAACATAATTTATATTATTTGCAGTATACCATTTTACGGTTTTTTTTTTGGAATAGTGGCTGGTGGCTAGATCTGACCAAAATACTACAGGCATGTTGTGCTGTTGTATTATTTCCTTTAACGGTCCTTCCAAACATTTTTCAATATAAGTATTTGAATTTAAAGTTCCGTTAATGACGATTTCTTTGCTTCTGCGAGCGCATGTACAAATGGCCTGCCAAACCATGTATTGCTTGGGAAATTTAGTATATTAATATATTCTTGAATGCTGCATAAAATTCTTTAACAGGTAACTGATTAAAGTCTATTTTGCAGTATGTCCCATCATCCATTACGACACATTAAAGTCTTGTTAAATATTGGAAGTAAAGTTTTCTTGCTCTTCATCTGGCCACTTTTTCATTGAATTCGGATCGATCAGGCACTTTTTGGACTTTGTAAGACTTCATGTTATAAAATTTTTTAACTCTATCAACGAAAGATTTTGAAGCACCAGGTTTTATGGCCATATCTCTAATGGAAGTGGAAGGGTTTCGAACAAAATTAAGTTGTTCGTTTAACATTTGTACGTATGTCTAGAAAATTTTTAATTATATTTTTAATTTCTAATATCAAGGGTTGCTGAGTTATTTGCAAAAATTAAAGTATCAATTTTAAACGAGACAGTCTTTATGTTCTTAATTAAAAAATAAATACTTAAAAACTTAAATTTATCTCACAGCATCCAGGGCTTAAAAACGGTTCTTTGAGAAAAATTTTAATCCTATATTGTCTATATTTGAAAAAAAATATATATCTCGATTTTCGCGTTTAATGTAAACAATTACACAAAAAACAAGTAAGAGTGTTATATTCGGCTGTGCCGAATCTTTTATACCCACCATCAAGTTGCGTTAAATTCAGAAAGAGGGTGCAGCTAATTCAAAATCTGGACCAAAACTAAAAAATCGCTAAGCTAATTGCTATTGTTGGTAAAACCTTTGGACTAAATTCGGTTGCCGTAGCTTTATAGTTCAAAATATAAAAATATTTTAGTGGTTTTCCCAGTATTTACTTTGATCAAAATTCGGTCTCATAACCGGATATAGTATTACATTAATAAGTTGTTAAATACTTTTCGTTGTGCTTAATGTGTAGTTAGGCTAAACACGTTAATAGTAATACGGCAGGTCCATATATTTCGTTATGAGTTCCTAATGCATTCATCATATATAAAGTCTGGGCTGAACATTGATTGATGCCTATCTAATTTCATAGGTGCAATCTTAAAATAATGAATGTACCTCGAAATCTTTTTGATTGTAGATATAAAAAGGGGATGTTATATATATACGAATTATAGCCAAATGTTAAGCGATTGTAACACACTGGCTGCTATATATATAGAGCTTATTCCTGCAAAATTTAGTGGCCATAGCTATCACAGTTTCTAATTTAATAGCTTTTAACTGGCCTTTGCTAAAATTTTTGGTTTCCGTGAGTGTTTTTTATATGAAAGCTAAAGTCAAATATGGACTAATTCCTATAAAATTTGATAAACTGATCAAAAATTGCATAAAACTTCCCTATTTTAAATTTTATCGTCATAGCTATTAAAATTGTATTCAATTTATTAGCATTAATGTGTTTCCCGGGGCGGGGTTATATGGGAGCTCTAATTAAATTTGAACCGATTTTGTCCATTTTCAACACACGTCTTTTTTAAGATATCCAAAATACTTTTGTCAAATTTTGTCCCTCTAGCTCTTTTCGTTAAGGCGCTATCGTGCTATTATCTGACGGACAGACGGACATAAAAAAACCTTTTCTTTATGTATTTTTGTGTTTCCATAAGTTTTTTATGTGGGAGCTATGGTCAAATGGTGACCTATTGTGACAAAATTTTGCACACTGGCTGGCATTGACATAAGACTTCCTTGTGCTTAATTTAATCTTACTAGCTTTTGTAGTTAAGGAGCTATCTGACGGACAGACGGACATAAATCCCCTTTTCTTTTTGAATTTTTGTGTTTTCGTAAGTTTTTTATATGGGAGCTAGGTCAAATGGTGACCGATTGCGACAAAATTTTGCACACTGGCTGGCATTGACATAAGACTTTCTTGTGCCAAAGTGGTTAGTGGTTATATCTGTTATACTTTTAGATTTATTAACATTTAAGTGTATTTTAGGTGAAATTTAGGCTGTTTTCGTAAGTTTTTTTGTATGGGAGCTATGGCTAAATGTGAACCGATTTTACACGCTGCCTAGGGCTAATGTAAAACTTCTATATACCAAATTTTATCATCATAGCTGCTATAATTTATCATTTATTAACAAATAAGTGATTAGCCTAGTTATACGGGAGCTATGGTCAAATGTAAACCGATTTTTCCCAATTTCAATACCAAAATTTTCTCAGAGATGAGGAATATTTTTACTAAGTTTCAGTGAGCTAGCTCCTTTCGTTTAGGCGTTATCGTGATTTCAACAGACAGACAGACGGACAGACAGACGGACATCGCTCAATCGTCTTAGAATTTCATAAGGATTCAGAATATATATCGTTTTTGGTTTTTGAGCCAATATTAAGGAAATTACAAACGGAATGAAAAAATGAATTAACATTATTTTAAAACAGATTCAATTAAAAATCAGAACATTATTTCCAAACACATAGAATTTGTATGAAAACCCGAAACGAAAATATATAGTTAGTTAAATATCTCAACTAGTATGTCAGAAATTGTCAAGTTTAATATACCATTGGATGCTGATACAAAAACCCTTTTCGTTGATATAAAATTTTATAAATGTTGCCTTAGAGCAGAGTACAAAAAACTAAAAAAAGATAGATATTTTAAAAATGGTCCAGCTTATGAATGGTCAATGTAGAACCATATATAAAACTTATAAAGCTTTATTTTTTGAAAATCACTTTTTTGAGTCGCTGTAATGTATATATCCCAAACTACCAAAAAGCTTAAAAATATAAAGCCTTTGAAGTTTTTTGCTAAAGCTTCTGTAAAAATAAATCGATAAACGAAATGTCATAAATATAAAGATTCGATTGAAATTGATACATAGATTTTGGTCAATAAAATTAAAACGCTTAGTTTAATTTTTAGTTTAATTTTAGAAGATAAAATGTTTTTTTAATTCACGGTGTCTTCCAATTTCTTAAATATATAAACACTGTCTCGATTGAAATTGATACTTAGATTTTGATCAATAAAATTAAAACGCTCAGTTTAATTTTAGAAGATTAAAACTTTTATTAATTCATGGTATCTTCCAATTCTTAAAATATAGATATTAAGAAATTATCGCCTATGTCCATCAAATACTCTCTTTTCTCTTAACACCTTTCATTAAGTTTTGCACACTTTTTTCATTTACTGTAGCATATGATTTTCTTCACATATTTTGAAACTCTCTTTCGTTTTTGCACACCCATTTAGTATTCTTTAAGGATCTTTTCATTAATGTCCCATATTTCTCAATTAAGCGAAGCTCTCGACAGTTGGGGGGGGGGGGGGGGGTTACAGTCTTCCGGCACATAATTTATATTATTTGCAGCATACCATTCTACGGTTCTTTGTAAGACTTCATGTTATAAAATTTTTTAACTCTTTCAACGAAAGATTTTGAAGCACCAGTTTTTTTGGCCATATCTCTAATGGAAGCGGTAGGGTTTCGAACAAAGTTCAGTTGTATGGTCTTTGCCAATTTTTGATTTTGCGAATCAGATTTTCAATCACTTCCAGGCTTTCTCTGGATTCCCAACCCTTTCTTGTAGCGACCTATTACTACGGTGACCATATTTTTTTAATCAAAATACGGAACAGAAAAATATTTTTTTATAAATAGTAAAATATCAATCATACTTTTAAAAAATGTTTGTTTATGGATTTGCAATATTTTAAGGTAAACACACACGCAATGTATGCATATCTCAAAAAAAAAGTTATTTAAATATAGTTTTTGAGATCATTACATTAATATACAAATAACTTTTGATATTAATTTGTGCTCACATTAAGACTACTAAGCAAACATTTAAAAACTCATGTAAGTTGATATTTTAAACTAAAACAAATTCGTCAACTTTCAAAATGTTTGTAAATCTTATATCTATTTCTTTAAAATGTTTAAAAATTTCTACCCAACGTTCTTAAGCAGATTTTTTGTTCTTATCCCATTTCTTCAATTGTTCTGAATTATTCGGTGTCATTTATATTTAGCTTGTTTCTCTTATCCATAATGTAAACACAACTGGATTCAACCTCATCACACTTAGGAGTTTCAAGTAAAAGAACCCATTTTTATACTAAAACTTCTTGATAAGCATTATCCCATTGGTTTAAATATTCAGAACAGTCTATATTAAATTGGGCTGCCTTAGATTTATCAAAGTCATATTTGTCACAAAATTTGTAAATAGGAAATAGAATAGCAAAAAACTGCATATATTTTTTTTTTTTTAATTTTGAGAGATGCAAATATACAGAACAGTAAAAAAATATAGAACTTAAGGCACGGTCACACTGATTAAACATTTAATCGAAATTATCAAATATTTGATCCTCGTAGTCTGACCACAAAATATTTTTGAGGTTCAAACAAGAAACATGTTGATTTGAAGAAAACAAAATCATTTGCCAGCAAATAAAAATTTTCCTAATGTGATTACGCAAGAGCAAATATTTTTTTTTAAATTTTGATCAAATAATTATTTAATCTTTCAAAATTTTTGTAACATCCAACAGGGGTAAATAACAGCTGAGCATGTATATTGTTTACTATTCAAACAGAAACAACAACATCAAATATGAGAAACAACAACATCAAATTTGAGAAACAACAACATCAAATTTGAGAATTTTATGTTGTTCAAATATGAGAAACAAATAGCTAGATGCTCAATTTTGTTTTCCCAAAATTTGATTAAATATTTTTGGGACCATAAATAAAACTTATTTTTTTGTTTATACTTTGAGCGTATTTTTTCTGTAATTTATCAAATAAAAATCTTTAAATAAATGTGCAAGTGTGACCACAAATTTTTTATTATATTGTTTTGACAAAATTTTACTTGTTTAATGAGTCTGACCGTACCTTAACACTTTTTTTCGAAATAATTTATATAAAACAGAGCTCTTACATATAGTACTGTACTCTATAATAGAGTACGTATGGTCACCGTACCTATTACCCTTTTGACCGTGATTTCTGACGTTTCTATTTCTCGTGCTATTTTGCTACAAGTTGCTGAAGGATTGTTTAGAGTTATGTACAGAATTTTTTCTCTAACAATTTTTTCCTTAGTGGTCATTTTTTTTACTTCAAAATTTTTCTCTAAACCTTTGTACGTATGTTTTTTTTTCATGTGTCTAGAAAATTTTGACTTATGTTTTTAACCCTCCGTCATGCGCATGTATCTGGCCAGATCATTTAAGAATTTAACAGTGATTTAAATAAATTTATATTGCTAATAGCTGAGTTTTTTCATCAACACATCGCATACGTAGCGCATGTATCTGGCCAGATACACTTGTAGTTTGTATGAAGAATTATGTATTTTATTTGAATTTTTTTAATGTTTTTTGCATTTGTTTACTCAAATCAACTGAAATTGCACTATATTTGCACTCTGAATTATTGTAGCTTATAATAAATTATATGCCAAATGATGTCTTTGCCCAATATATAGAAAATTATTTGGTTATCGAACCAAATGAAGTGTTTGATAGTGACAATTATGCTGCCGAAGGTCCTTTCCATAGTAAGGATGGTACTTTATTATATAAAAATGAGCCAAATATTAGAACTGGTATATGTCAACACATTTCATGCATCAAACATTTGTTATACACAATTTCTGAAACGAATCGCCATGGAAAATCTGTAGTCCAGAACTGGAATGTAGCTAATCTAATTGGAATTTAATGCATTAATCGGTACTCTTTTGGCGGCTCGTTATTGCCACAATAATATAAAGAGTGCTCTAAATAAAATTTGTAGTTGGATTTTCTTAAATAAAAATCAAACCTTTTAATATAAAAACTCTACAAAATACGCAAATATAATGACATAGTATACAAAATCATTTAGCATTAAAATGTTTACTTAGTACTCGGGTTTTGCAAAATTATCGACTTTTTTCGGAAACCCTCCCATTAAAGATTTTACAGTTGCTTCTGATACCTTTTTGGAACATGTGTTCCACCTGCGCTTAAAATCGGACATGTTCTTGGAAATCTTTCCTGTGTTCTTCAATTCCTATTTTACCAGAGCCCAATACCTTTCCACAGGCCGAAGTTCTGGACAGTTAGGTGGATTTGCCTCTTGTGGTACAAAAATGACATTATTCTTTGAGTACCACTCTAGTGCCTTTTTTCCATAATGGCATGATGCCAAATCGGGCCAAAAAAATGTAGTCACTCTGTGCTCTCTTAAAAAGGGTAACAACCGTTTTTGTAGGCACTCCTTTATATAAATATCTGTGTTTATTGTGCCAGATGCCACAAATACTTTACTTCTTTTGCCACAACTGAAAATAGCTTGCCACACGAGAAACTTCTTAGGGAATTTTGTTTGTTTTTTTGTGCGAAACTCTTGCCGAACATTGCCCCGTTTATCAGCAACATAAAAATCTTGACCAGGAAGTTGAGAAAAGTCTGCTAGTACGTATGTTTCATCATCCATCACACAACAGGTGTATTTTTTTTATAAAATCAGACTTCAATTTTTTCGCTCGTTTTTTTGCTTCTAAGTTCATTATAGCATTGCGATCTGGAACCTTTTGGACTTTGTATGTCTTCAGTCCAGCATAAGCTTTGACTCTATGTGCAAAATTCGTAGAACATTTCACCATACGAGCTGCTTTTCTTAAAGAAGTGTTAGGCGCTCTTCGAAAGAGTCGCTCGACTTCTTTTGCCTTACCAATATCTGTAGGACCATTTTTCCTCCCTGATCCAGGTTTTCTTTCAATGCTCAGGTTTTCCTTATAACGTCTGATGGCATTAGAAACCGTTCGAGGGTCAACTTTCAAATTTTTAGCTATTTTTTTAAAAGTACATGACGGATTTTTTTGAAAAGTTTTAATTATACTTTTTTTTCGCAGTCCATTTTGATTGAAATAACTATTGAAAATTAATAATTTCTAAAATAATAGTATCTGACATATCTATAGAAACTAACTAGATCAAAAAATAAATTATTTCTTGCACTATGGATAAATTTTGTCTAAAATAGTAAATGCATATTTTTTTAGAACACTCTTTAATATATAAAACTACTAAATTTTAAATCGAAATTAATCGAAACATACTAAAAAACAATTATTTTTTCGAAATAAAACAGAAAATTTAATTTTGCTTGTTTTATTTGTCATTAGTGTTTTTCCTGGGTAGTTGTTTTGGTATGTACTAAGTAAAAGTACTAAGAAAAAATTACAAATATTTATCTGCCTCGCTTGGTAACAATATAATATTATCAAAAAAATAAATATTTTATTCACATTAATGTATTTAAATATATAGTGTATCTGGCCAGATACATGCGCTACCTATGTGACTACCGAAACATGTGCATGACGGAGGGTTAATTTCTAATATCATATGAATTATTTGAAAAAAAAAAAAAATAAAGTTTCAATTTTAATCGAGACAGACTTTATGTATATTCAGAAATTATCTCTTATTTCCTTAGGTTTTGTATATATTTTTTTTATTAACTGTGTCATAAGATTTTAGCCACATATTTTGAAACTCCCTTTCGTTTTTGCACACCCATTTAGTACTCTTTAAAGATCTTTGTATGAATGCCCAATATTTTTCAATTGGGCGGAGTTCTGGCCAGTAAGGGGTTACAGTATTTTGGTACATAATTTATATTATTTACAGTATACCATTCTACTGTTTTTTAGAATAGGGGCTGGATGGCTTTATCTGTAATGGCCTGTCACACGATGTATTATTTGGGAAATTTACTAAACATGGTTTGAGTAAATTTTTTATAACACTTTTTTTGAATGCTGTATAAAATTACTTACCAGTATCTTGTTTCTGTATTTCTCACATCGAGTAATTTCTCACATCGAACAGTGAAAATTTGCAAAAAGCAATGTTAGTTGAAACGATTAGTTGGCAACACACATTATTTTTATAACAATTTTACTGTTCAATGTGATAAATAACTCGATGCGAGAAATACGGAAACTAGGCACATGTAACTTATTAAAGTCTCATTATCCATTACGATACAATGAAACCTTGTAAAATTATGCAAGTAAAGTTTTCTTGCTCTTCGTCTGGCCACTTTTTCTTTAAATTCAGAACAAAATATCAAAAGGTGTCTGCTTTTTATATTTTGTAAGACTTCATGTTATAATATTTTTTAACTCTTTCGGTGAAAGATTTTGAAGCACCCGTTTTTCTGATCATATCTCTAATCGAAGTGATAGGCTTTCGAACAAAATTAACTTGTATGGTTTTTGCCAAGTTTTTATTTCGCGGACCAGATTTTCCACCACTTCCAGGTATTCTTTGGATGGGCAACCCTTTTTGTAGTGAACTTTTACAATTTTGATCGTGATTTCTGATGTTTCTACTTCTACTGATATTTTGCGATAAGTTGCTGAAGGATTGGTCACAACGTACAGAATTTTTTCTCTAACAATTTTTTCTTTAGAGCACATTTTTTTTACTTGGAACTTTTTCGGTTAACCTTTGCACGCATGTTTTTACATGTGTCTAGAAAATTTTGAACTATGTTTTTAATTTGTAGTATCAAGAGTTGCTAAATTGTTTGCAAAAATGAAAGTATAAATTTTAATCGAGGCAGTATTTAGAGAAATGGTTGCTAAGTACAGTTTGTGAATTAGCTGTTTAATTTTTAGTGTTATTGGTGAATGATATCACAAAGTCGGGGTTGACCGATTGTATTTATATTTAGTTTTGGTTCTGTTACACTGTTTTACGTTTCATGAAAAATTAAAAATTTTCAGTTAGGTCAATTTTGAACTAATTAGTGCGATAGTATTATTTTGCATTTTCAACAAATACTAAATATTTTTAATTTCCTTTTTAGACACACCAATGCCATAATAAAACTTTATCGGACTTCGTATTTTTGGGCTCTTGTAGCTTACTCGCAACTGGTAAGATTATTTTAAATTTAAAATAGTAATATAATATTCGGTAATAACGAAATATATTTAAATACTTTCTTACTTCGCATAAAATATTTGTTCTCATTATACCCTTCACCACCATAGCACAGTGGGAAAATACGGCCAAAACTCAATAACTTGGTCAATTCTTGACTTTTGTTCTTGAAATTTTCAGTATATATAAATAATATACCATTAGTTAAACTGAAATAGTTTTTTTTAAGAAAATATAAAGGCTTTGGTCACTTAAAACTGGACAACTAAACATGCTTAAAAATCTTTGCTGGCGATTATAAAAATTATTTACTTAAATAGGATAACTTATAAAAAGAATACCTATCCTACGTTACATGATTTGTCAACATCGGACATGTCCTTTCAGAGATATTGGGCTCATACTATGAGCTTATAACCAGATTTTGTATGCTTCAAACAAATCTACAGAAAAACTCTAAGCATCGAATATTTTTATAAAAATAGATTACGAGTCCTCGAGTAGTATAAAATTTGCGGATTTTACAATTTTTATTTCGTCCACAATTATATGACCACTACCTATATACTTTAATAAATTATAACAAGTTCATTCAAAATTTAAAAAAAAAATTGTTGTTTTTATACCCTTCACCAATAGGTGAAAGGGTATTATAAGTTTGTGCATCCGTTTGTTATTTTTTATTAGTGATCGTAGACCCCATAAAAATTATACCGATCGACTCACAATCGATTAAGCGATGTCCGTCTGTCTGTCTGTTGAAATCAAGTTTCTGAAGCCCCTGGAGGTAACCTACATAAATTATCTATCAGATTTTAAGAAGCACGTTATTAAATTTTATCAAAAGCGGTCCATGAACTACTGAGATATTGCCGAAAGTACGTGTCTAAGAAATTTTGTTTACATTTGTAAGTAGTGTTTCAGCGATATCAGGTGTTTATGGACCGATTGTGATGAAATTTGACAGCGTCCTTTGCGGGAGGATTTCCTAAAATCTGATATATATACCCTTCAGGAACTCCACAAATCTGATAGCAGTTACCATTAAAATTATACTGATCGACTCAGAATCGGTAGTAGAATTTAGCGATGTCCGTCTGTCTGTCCGTGTGTCTTTTGAAATCAAGTTTTTGGAGCTCTTGTTTCGTCAATAGCTCAGATGTTTACGAACCGAATTCATGAATTTTATATTTATATTTCTTTTTATATAGGCTTGTACTCCAGGAGCACGGTTTTACTTATTTGCATTTTTTTGTAACAAAATTTGGTAATTTGTGGTACATATAATTAAGTGTTTAAGCAATATTTCAGGTATTTTGATCGACGATGATGAATGGTGGGACGATATCCTAATATTGTTTATAAAATTAATGTGGGTATACCCTCCAGGAGCTTCACAAATCTGATTTCAGCAGACAGACTGCTTTTGAACATTATGATAACATTAAGTATGTTTTAATATCAAATTATAAGAAAGTACATAAAATGCAGCTTAGTACATGATATGCATGATCTTTATTCAGCATTCGAAATATCATGGAATTTGGTTCACATTTAGTCATACCTCCTTTATAAACCTCTTAATGGCTTAAATTCCTTCTAAAAGCAACTTTAATGAGAATAAATAATTATCACTAAATTTAGCACAAGAATGCCAGCAAATGTGCAAAATTTTGTCTCAATCGTATACCATTTGACTACCATTTTTAGCTCAATAGCGCCTTTCTAGAGGGACAACATTTGACAAAAGTAATTCTGATCTCTTGAAAAAGTTCGGTATTGAAAATGGGCGAACTCGGTTCACAATTAGTGAAGGCTCTTATATAACCCCGATCACTTAAATGCTGATAAATTAAATCAAATTATTATGGCAGTCAGCATACCGTGGCTAATTTCCATGTAATCGCTATGCGTTTTCGCTTAATGTTAACCTAATCTACAAACACCACAATTCCATAATATATCTTATATTATATAGCATTTAAATTTTTCAATAATTTTTCCACATTTGAACAAAGCTCACATACAAGACAAATTAAACGAACAACGAAAAGTATTTAAATGCTTACAAATGTAAAACTATACCCGTTATAAGACCAAATTTTGTGCAAAGTTGTTTTGTATATCAGATTTGCGTAAATCTTCCTGCGAAGCACGCCATTTTATCAAAATCTGTCTATCAACACCTGATATATCTAAGACACCAAAATTTAGAAGTGATTTCGCCTAAAATCGTTTAAAAATCTATGTATTTTACTAGGAGCTTATGTTCATCGTAAGAACATGTATTATTTAAAGAGTCATCAGAAGTTAAGACTTACACAGGTCGGAAGAGCAATAAATCCCAAATATTGTTGATGAAACATTCATCTAAATTAGTCAACTAACTTCAGATGTACATATCGTCGTGCGGAAGTTTATGTGCTCTATCCGCCATTTTACACATTTTGAATTAATGATGCCACATATGTCTTCGAACCTAAGTTTTTCAAATCTGCAAATCCGTTTTCGGCTATCTCTTCTAGTTTCTGAGATAAAGAGTGTCTGTTTTGTTCTATATCCTTCAGAACTGATTTTTTGTGCTATTTTGCTCTACACGCCAAATATATGGTGTAAAAATCTCAAAATTCTTTCGTATAGTTTTGTTGAAAAATTAAGTTAAAACTTCAAGATCGATTTTCTCAAAATGCATTTTTAGCGTATAGAGCACATAAACTCCCGCATTACGATATAATTAAATATTTAATTACTTTTCCGACAAAGCAATGATACGTTAGCAACTAATGTAGACCTGATATTTATCCATTCAAAAGCTATATATCTCACGCATGTTTCTACAACTAAGAGGGTGTAACCTATCATCCTAAAGCTTATATAGATTGACAAAACAATCATTGTCAAAACTTTGATTTAAATCGGTCCGCTATCTTAAGAGTTTTACATAACTAATCAAGAACTTCTACAATATATATGATACGTTCGAATTAAATTACACATCGATAGCTGATATTCAATACCCTCTTCGAACAAAATTTAAAATTTTTGATTGAATATTTTTTGGTTCATAGAGAGTTTTTCGGCATACCTTTGTTTTTTTTCTTATCACCCGAATAATTTAAATCTGAAATAGTATAACGCCAATGTTTGAGGTAAAGTCCAGTAAGCAGAAACTATAGAATTAACAATAAAATCTTTTGATTTTGTACTTTACTTTTGGACCACCATTGGTGAAGGGTATCCAAGATTCGGCATAGTCTAATATACCACTCTTACTTGTTTTATCTTTATATATACATTTTTCAAAGAATTAGAAAGAAAATTAAAGAAAATGTCATAAACATATTACATCACGCCTATATTTTACTTCAAGTAGTGATTTTATAATACTTAATAATACTAATAATACTTAAAATGGGATGAAAAGGGATATGATTCAATTCAGCTATAAGAGAGTGTTGTGCTTCAACCTCTAAAAATCCCTAAATAAAATTCGCGGTCTATCAAACTTTGTATAATTGTCTGATAACATGGGATAACATGTTTTGAAATGTCAGCTCTAATCTGAAATTAAAATTTATTAAATAAAAACAACTTTAATTGTTTTGGCCGTAATTTTCTACTGTGCACAGGCGAAAAGGGTACATTGGGTTTGATTGTGATGTTTGTAAAACATACCAAGCTTATAGTATACCGATCGACTCAGAATCACTTCCTGAGTTATTTTACGATGTCCGTCCAGCTGGCTGGGTGGATATCCATTTAAGCTTGTTATCAAAGTATATGTCGTAGCTTAAAAGATAATTCAATTAGTAATGGTTCTACTACGCCTATGCCAGATACTTCATTAACAGAAATTTCAGGATAAGCTAGAGGGATCTGTGATCACCTCGAACTCCTGTATATCCAAATAACACCTGAATCTTTAAATCACTTCCATAGCAGCCAGGCATTCCCACTCTGTGACGCTGTAATTTCATTGTGCTGAATTTAACTTCTAACTCATGTATGTAATTAGACGTTCTTCACCAATTGCACCAGAACTGCAACCAATAGTGAAGGAAGAGTTTCTTTCGAAAGTCAGGATTTGTTAACATAGGAGCCGAGGTGAGCAAGATCTTCACTTTCTCGGAAGCCTTCTGATGAAAAGTTTTCGATGAAACGACAATATCACCCCGCCAATCCAAAAACCCCGCGAAATTGTTTTAAGTTCTTTGGAACAGGATAATTTCTTACTGCTAGAACTTTCTCTGGATCTGTGGTGATACCTCCATTTCCTATCACAAATTCACCGATGTTACACAGAACTTGGACTTATCTATGTTCAGCGACAAATTAGTTTTTCGAAATTGCGAGATGTTTAAAATGTGAGGTGAAATCTTCAGAGACAGTAACTAAATCATCCAGATACCCAAAAACAGAATGCCTTTAGTCCGGAGGAATGATTTCATCCATAAGCCTGTACGTAGTCTGTGGAGCATTACAGAGCACGAAAGGCATCAACTCGAACTGGTAAAGAGGCCTATCAGGAATTGTGAAAGCTGTCAGGCTTTCGCTTTGGAAGCCTTGCAAAAATTCCCTCGATATTTGGAAGTGGATATGCATCCTATTTTGTTACTAAGTTAACTTTTCTTGCAACTAAGCAAAATCGGACTTTTTTGATTCTACAATCAAACGTATTTGTGAACACTAGGAAGATGAAGAAGGTTCAATCACCCCTAGTGGCAACATTCGATCTAGTTCACCGTACGTCAGTTTCTCAACCGCGGGAGAAACTGGATAAAACCTTGACTTAACTGGTGTGGCATTACCCACATCAATTGAGTGTCTAATAAGACTGGTTCTTCCTAACCCTTGTTTTTTAAAGAAAAAGGTCTATGACAATATTGAGCTACATTGAGTTAATTCTATAATAAATGTATTTCTTTAAGATGGTTTTTAGAGATACAGCCTCAAAACACACACCACCCATTGTTTCATAGGCTAAATTTTAATGAAACCCCTAAAAGAAATCAAATCTCAAACACTATACTAACACATATCTTTAAAGAAAACACCTTTTAATTAAATTACTTATTTAACTCATTGATGTTAATTTAAAAATGTAAAAAAGAAAAACAAATCCATTTAAGAATTAATATACTAGCTGCTTGGACCAGGCGTTGCCCTGGTTGATAGTAAAAAAATTTTACTTACTGCTCTGTTACCCCTTTCTATAAAAATTATCAATTAAAATCGTCAGTTAATCATCAAACAACCATCAAACAGTCGTCAAAAAATTATCAAACTACCGTCATAAAATAACCAGTTAATAGTGAAACAAACAATCATTAAAAATTAAAACAGTCATCAGTCAATCAATCATCAAACAACTGTCAAACAACCATCAATAATCGTGGAAAAGTGCGTAAAAGTGGGCATGGTCAATTTTTCTTTATGTAGAATCCTAACCTGGACTAAAAAAAAAATTGAAGAATTGAATCCAGCCGTTCTCAACTGATGCAATTTTTAAGAAAAAGGGTCCTCCTTGGTCCATTTTCAAAAAAATTAAAAAAGCGAAAAACTTTTCTATAGTATGAAAATATCCACATTTTAAACTTTAATTAATTCTGTTAAATCGTTTTGATCTTATCATCCATATTTATCATTTTTAATAATGGAGAGGTCACGCCCAGTTAAAATTTCAGAAATTTCAAAATTTCCATACTGTCAAAATTTCAGAAAAATCGGTCCGCTAATCTAGGAGATCCTTCATATCAAACAACATATAGTCAGACAAACGCGAACATCTTTTCATAGATATAGATAGAATATTGACCAGATCCTGACTTTATCTCCCTCTGTCACTGGCTATATTAAAAAAACCTGCGGCCACCAGTAGCAACGAAACCCTTGAGGTCCTTATTGGCACTCACTTTCCTGGATGCAGTGCTCTTTACCATGAGCCTGTGCCCAAAAACTCGACTGTATTTGAATCCACACCCATCCTTATTGATAGAGGAAAAGTCAAGTGGGCTTAAGACAGTTTCAATCCGTATAAGTCAGCTGGTCCGGATGGCATCATCCTAGAAGATCTTCAACACAATGCTGACATTATAACTCCCTAGCTCATCAGGATATTTATGAGTTGTCTCAGACTTTCATACATACCTGAATCATGGACCAGATGTGAGGTAGCTTTCATCCCTAAAGCAGGTAAAGCTTGCCACACCAAGTCGAAAGACTTTGTGTGGCCAATCAGCCTCATTTCCTTCCTTCTTAAAACTCTGGAACGCATTATTAATGTTCATCTACGCTCATCAATCAAGCCGCGTCTTATCTCTAAATCACAGCGCGTCTACAATAAAGGCAAGTATGTTGAAACAGCACTCCAATCACTTGTCAGTTCTTTCGAAAAATAAGGCTAATCAGATTCTCAGATGATTACGGGTGCTTTAAGGACTACACCTTCAACAGCATTCTTCGTTATGCTCAACTGGCTCCCGGTTAAGCTAATGGCCCAATTCGTAGCTCTTAACTCAGCAATTAGGTTAAGATCTACCGGTCTACTTCATCTTTAGGTCACTCTACTATTCTGGATAAACTTAAAAACCTCCCTGAAAACATCGACTACTGCATCCCCTCACCCGTTTTCGAGCAATCTTTCTCTGTGGATATCTCGGGGGCTCAAATCGATTCTAGAGGTGGGACCCTGGAAATCTACTCGGACTGATCCAAATCGGTGTGTGGTGTGGGTGGGGCTTTTTTCATCCCAGCTCCCAACACAATGTAGTAATCTTCAAGCTGAAATCTCAGCTATTTATATGGTACTCACGTACCACCGAATATACTATAGCGATATTCGTTTCTGTACGGATAATCTTGCCGCCATTCATTCTTTATCATCGGTCTACACGACATCCGTTCTTACCCATGAATACCGGGCTTCCCTACATGAGATGGCGAGACATTCTTACATTGAACTTTTCTGTTTACGCAGTCACAGTAATGTACCAGGCAACATCATTGCGGGCAATCTAGCTAAAGGTGGTGCCCTCCTAGGTCAGGAAAATATTTAACAATACATAGGTATACCACTATCAGCATGCAAACTACTCGTCAAGCAGTTTCTCTTTAGGTCCGCACAGAATAACTGGTCTACAGAAACGACCTGTTCGATCTCTATACTTGCATGGCCAACTTACGACAGTAAGCGTTCTGCAATCTTGGTCACCTTTCCGCGCCATAGACTTCGCACCCTTATTTCAGTACTCACAGGACACTGTATAATAGGCTTACATACTAGAAGACTTATGGCCACGTTCCATAACACAAGCAAGTTCTTGACGATTGAGTTGATTCTCGACGATTTCGTAAGGAATTAAGGTTCTATAAGGTACTTGTCTAGCTTACGTTATATTACGTTGTGCTTTTTCTATTTTCAAATTGTTTGGTTGCCAATATATCTCAATACGAAAGCTTTTTTATTTTTTCAAACAAAATTCTTTATTCAAAGCGAAAAAGGAAACCCTTTATTCTGTTTGTCAAAAAAATACTCAAAATATAACAATATTATTTTTTTTCGTAGTTCTTATTAAAATTTTGGTAAATTTCGGTTAAAGGAGAAATTATTAAATTAATTAGGATTTCTTAGCTAAAATTAATTTAAAAGCAACTGTTAATGACTTGCAAAGCGATTAATCTCTGAGCCAAAATAAGGTTACCTTTTCACTCAATGCAATACCAACCAATTATTGTAGAGTTTTTTTTTGGTTTACCTTATCCACCAAAAGCAGCCAAAAAGAAAAATTGTCTCCGCCAAAACGAAAATATTTTTCGATCTCTTGGGCGTTTCGACAACACTTTATTTTAGCATTGTCATGACTAACGTTTGGAAGCAGTTCTTCCTCACAATGTTTATGGTAAAGTCAATAAAAATAGGATGTGATGCTAAACTTTTCCATATAATTTTTGTATTATGTTTATATTTTCTAGTTATGTTCCAGTACAGATCAAGTTCAGTTCTAGTTCAGTTCAAGTTCAGTTCTAGTTCAGTTCTAGTTCAGTTCTAGTTCAGATCTAGTTCAGTTCTAGTTCAGTTCTAGTTCAGTTCTAGTTCAGTTCTAGTTCAGTTCTAGTTCAGTTCTAGTTCAGCTATAGTTGAGTTCTAGTTCAGTTCTAGTTCAGTTCTAGTTCAGTTCTAGTTCAGTTCTAGTTCAGTTTAGTTCAGTTTAGTTCAGTTCTAGTTCAGTTCTAGTTCAGTTCTAGTTCAGTTCTAGTTCAGTTCTAGTTCAGTTCTAGTTCAGTTCTAGTTCAGTTCAGTTCAGTTCAGTTCTAGTTCAGTTCTAGTTCAGTCCTAGTTCAGTTCTAGTTCAGCTCTGGTTCAGTTCTAGTTCAGTTCTGGTTCAGTTCTGGTTCAGTTCTAGTTCAGTTCTAGTTCAGTTCTAGTTCAGTTCTAGTTCAGTTCTAGTTCAGTTCTAGTTCAGTTCTAGTTCAGTTCTAGTTCAGTTCTAGTTCAGTTCTAGTTTAGTTCTAGTTCAGTTCCAGTTCAGTTCTAGTTTAGTTAAATAATAGTTATTGAAATATATGTTATTCAAAGTTTATAAAATAAAGACCAAAAATTATAATTTATTCATTATAAAATATATTTATCAATAAAAATCTTTTTTTCGCATAAAAAGTCCTAAATATCTATGTAAAAATTTTGAGTTGGGAAATAAAATTTTATACGATCGATTTTTTCTTATTGTGTGTCTTTGACATAACAGACGAGTGAAATTGTCTTACAGAAGTGCAAAAATAATACAAAGCTTTCAGTTCTTACGTTTTCACTCAACCAGAAATGACATACGCTTTACAAAACCCAAAAGCAAATGTTTTTACTCATAGGACGTACATTTCTGAGTAAAACGTTTTACAAAACGTGGCCATTAATCTTTAAAGCGACGACTACTGCAGAAGTTGTCACGACGTTGAGTAGGAAGAAACCGTCACTCATCTCCTCTGTGACAGGACTGGGACCTTGCTGATATAAGGACCCTCCATCTGGGATTCCCGTTTTTGCAAACATCAACAATCGTAAAATAGGCCCTTTTATTGGTGCATCCGGCTGGCTCTATCTGAGCCTCTTATATACGGTAGACTAGAAATTTTATTTTGTTTTCTCCCATGAAGAAACGAAAAGAAAGGATTTCAAATCTCTAAAAGTTTAATTATCTTTTATTAGCGATACAAAAATCCTTGAATTTAAGTTTTTTAATATATGATTTTTTACTTTGATTGTATAAACACAACATTGTGAAACACAACAAATGCATATGCATATAAGAAATTTTTCCAAAATTGTATATTCTCCAATTCGTAGGTCAAGCTTTGAAAGATTTTCCTCTACTTGGCCTTTCCACCGAATTTTCGGACGTCCTCTTTTACGAACTCATTCTGGATCGTTTTCGAATGCTTTTGTTGCTGGAGTATTTTTGTACATTCGCACAACATGTCCCAGCCATCGCAGCCGGTGCTGTTTGATGCATTTTACTATGTCGATGTCGTATAACTCATACAGTCGATCTTTTTGACCAGTTTGCATCAACAATGTATTTCGACATTCCTCTGCATGTGCAAGTGCATATGATTCAACACCATATAATAACACGGGTAGTATAAGCATTTTGTAGAGTGTAGTTTAAGTTCTTACAAAGAGAGCTTTAATTCAAAATCTGCCTGCCGTTTGATTTTATGTTGACGGCGTTACCAAGGTTAATAAATTCTTCATAGTTCTCAAAGATCACATGTGGTCCAATACTTGAGAATTGCCTGCTTGTAGAAACCAGCAGTTTTGTTTTGATTCATTGGCCTATTTTATTAGATTGCTTCTCGATACTTAAAAAGGCATGATATCAATATCATTTTCAATTTTCTGTTGAAAATTGTTTTAGATTTCGGACGATTTCATTTTCTCTCGATATCGCTGCGCTTTATTACGGTATTCGCAATTCGGTTTATCAAAAATTAAGTGATTCATCGAAGCAAATTATGTAAGCAAGTTTTTTGCTATGAATGTTCAGCTAATTTTTGGGTTTTCAAGCTGTTTTTTCCTTATGTCCAGTTCTTTCAGGATGTGTGTCTGGCAACCCTACAGTGACTCCATCGTATAATCGGACAAACATTTTTTTTAATGTATGTGCTCTTAAACTAAATAAAAATGCCAAATATTTGTCTTTTTTTCTTTTATGTATATACTACACTCCAATCTTACAAAATAATAAAAAAACAACAACATTTTTTACAACAATGGCAATTTTACAAAAGAAAATAAAAATTACTTCGTTTTTTTGTGCTCAAAGCATAATCAATACAACATCTCCAAAAAAATCCAATTAATATTTTGTGGCATATCCTTTGCTTTCCAGAACGGCCCTGTAAGCGTTTCATGCCTCCAGTAAAGCCACCTTTAACTGATTTAAAGAGTTCAATTTGTGTTTATATACTCCTTTAGCTAAATCCTCCCAAAGATGTTCAATTACATTGAGGTCTGGGCTCTGTGCCGGTGTTGGTATTAGCTTTGGGCAGTTATGGATCAACCAAAGTTTTGCCACACCTGAGGTGTGCTTTGGATCATTATCTTGATAAAAAACAAAATCGTCTGCAATGCCCAATTTCTCCGCGCTTTGCTTTACATTTTCCTTTAAAATGTTGAGGTAGCCAAATTTGTCCATGTCACTCGACATACACCCCCAGACCATGACAGAGCCTCCCCCATGCTTAACAGTGGCTTTTGTATTTTGGCAGTTAAATTCTGCATTTGGTTTACGCCACACAAACATCTTGCCATCTGAGTCATGTAAATTATATTTGCTCTCGTCAGTGAACATAACCTTAATATGAATAGAAACTATAAATTAAAATGTATTTAAGTCATATTTACCTTAGTCCAAAAATCTTCTCCTTTTAGCAAGTGCAAATTTTATTCTCATGTTTTTATTTTTCGGGCTTATAAATGGCTTTTTTCTAGCAATTCTTCCATGGTAGTTATATGTATACAATGTATTGCGAACTGTATTAAGGCAAACATCTTTTCCACAGCGTTCCTCTCTTTCAGTTAAAATTTTGCCTTGACCTTCTCGGCTATTATTTGATAATCTACCCTCATTACGGAACCTCGTGGACAGTTGATTTGCTTCATCCTACCAATTCAGCAATTTATCGCACAGTTTTTTTTTTTTTTGTTTTTCGTTCGGAGTCATTTTAATAAGATTTGATAAAGAACTAGAACTGTCTGTCAATGTATGCAAATTTCGACTAAATGTGATAAAAAAAATAACTTTTGAGAAGTATTTTGTAAACTAACGGATTTTAAATATTCGATATTTTTATTTGGGCGATTATAAATTAAGTAAATTTGACCGTTATTACGAAAATTGTTGTTGTTTTTTCACTATTTTTTAAAACTAGAGAATAGTGTATACATAAAAGCAAAAAAAAGAGAAATATTTCGTATTTTTATTTAGTTTAGAGCCCATACATGTCAAATAAATGCTTGTCCGATTATGCGAGTGACTGTATGTTTTCGTGCAGCTAACAGGTAAATGACGCAAATTTGTATTAAAGTGTTCGCATTCATTTTCGTTCGACTTGTCGTGCTGAAAACTTTTAGAGGGACGGATATCAGCTGTTTTTCGTTGAGAATGCAAACGATTGAAAAAGTTCGATATCGTGGGATAGGCTTTTCATATCAGAAAATTTTACTTTTTTCTCAGGTCGGTTTCAAAAATCGTTTCGCGAAAATGTAACTTTTTGGTCATAATTTAATAATATTACTTAAGTTCAATTTAAACAAAAGAAATAATGAATATGTTTGCTAAGTATGTGGAGAACATATGCGGTGATGTTTTTTTATTATTATAAAAGTTTAACCTTTTTTTCTCGGGGTCAAAAATATTTTAACCTTTGAGCCCGGGAAATTCATTATTACTTTAATTTAAATTGAATTTAGGTACAATTTAATAAGCATATAATCAAATTATGACCAACAAATTTAATTTTCGCAAAATTCTAAGATTCCAATTCGAAGGTACGGCAAAATTTTCAAAAACTCAAAAAATGATTTTTGAAAAAAAGTAAAATTTTCTAATATGAAAAAAAAAAACTAAGTAAATTTTATAATATTTTAACAAAACTCAGCTATTTAGTACTTACAGGCCAAAGAATTGTAAATCATGTATTAGTTTGGATTGTTTTTTATTCTAATGTATTGATTAAACTGTTTACAATCAAAGTAAAAAATATGGTATTTTGCAAATTTTGACCTGGTCATGGGCACGCTTTCCCCCATCCGATTAAGTTCAAATTTTAAAGGAATTATTTTTTTATCATTTCGAACAAATCTGGGGCTTGGCCGCAAACAACTGAAATGCAAAAGGGCTTAACTACACTTCTAGTATTTTTACAGGAAAAGCAAAAAACGTTATAACTTTTAAGCTACAATGATATAAAATCCAAATTTTGGAATTGGGTCAACAAGCCATCAGCAAAGAAACCTCTAAAAACTAAAATCATAAAATATAGTTTTCAGCAATTGCGAAAAAAGGACTTTACTACGGCTTAAGTTGCATATTTTCTAAAACCAAAAATGCTAAACTACCATACAAATTTAGAGCAAAAATTTAAAACTTTCAAAATGCATAAAGTTTCGAGACGGGTCTTGAAAATAGTAACAGTTTATTTTTGAAACATAATTTAATGTGAAAAGATAAGTTTTAAATAATTTAAAATAGGATATACAGAGGTTTTTTAAGAGTTATTTCAGAAATAAACCCGTAACTTCTAAAGGTACTTCAATGAAATTTCACATAGTAATAACAGATGAACTTTAGAGTCGATCCGTAAACAAACAGGTCAATGTACGATCAGAAAGCTAACTTTCAAAAATCGAAGCCTCGAACCTGGAGTCTTAGATGAGATTAATAACTGATTGACAAACTTTTGTAACCCTTTTACCTTTTGATAAAGGGAATATTTACAAACAAAACAAATATTTTTTTAGATAACGATATACTATATTCCTAAATACTGAACTAATACTTTTTTTTTTATTTTAGCTGGCCAAAGTTCTGAAAATAAAAACATTATAGTTTGGGATACTCTATTGCCCCAAAAAAAATCCTGTGTTAGTGGTAAGTACTTCCCAAATTTTTTATATTTAAGAGTATAAATTGTTAAACGTGTATTCAGCGCTACCGCTGACAAATTTGAAAAAGTCGCAGAAAACAAAAAAAAAGTCGCACACTTTTATAACATTTTTATTTAAACAATGAACAAAAAATAAAATTAAAATAACACACAGTTATTTGAGCCCATAGTAAAATTGGAAAAAACTAAAAGAAATAAATTTACAGCATGAATAGACTTCAGCCCAGTTAGAAAAAATGTTAAATAAAATTTAAAAATATTCGGATATTTTGCCCGCAACTGATCAATATAATTTGTAAAAATCGCCCATAATACATTTTCCTTTTATAAACATAGAAATTTTTTTATTTAATTTGAGGATTTCGTATTACTAGTGTAAATATTACATACAGTTTGTCAAGTAATTGTTTGCATTAAACAAAAATATTGAAAAATCTAATTTCAATTTCGAAAATTGAACATCAAATCGTTTAAATTTGTTTCTTTTGTTTAACATATATCTTTAATGTAACTGTTTACTACAAAAAGTCATAAAAATATTGAAGTAAATACACGCATTGCAACAACAACAATAAAAAAATAAATATACTCAATTTAACGGGCGTCAAATAAATGTTTGCATATTGAGTAAAAATAACACCAAATATTCGTATTTACCGTTATATCTTTGATTTTATAATGTTTTATGAGTGTTATCCATTGAAAATAAAGTAATAAAAAGTTCAGTTGTTAAAAAAGAGAAAAATTATGTGCATTAGTTTTCCTATATTAAAAAAAATTGCCTGGAAAATTAATTTCGGAAGGCGTTATAGAATTAACGTATTTCCATCACTTTAAGGATAACTTTGCCAGGGAAATCGCCAAAATTTTCTCCCGTTTGGTTAGGACATCATATCCCGTGCTGAAAATGAAGGAATATTGGAATTAAAAGGGTAACCATGCAGCCCAAAATAAAATAAAATACGAATTAAAAGTAAAATTATTAAAACCGTATGGAAAAAGTGTCACCCCAGTACTAGGGGCTTAACTCCTAAGTGAAAAATGATCATGGGCTAAGTGTATCACATGAAGCAATCCGAAATATACTGGTAAAACAGAAAAATTCATCTACAGTGGCTAGGGAAAGTATACTGCTAACAACGTAAGATATGAAAAATCTCTTCAAGTTGGCTACAGGGCACTTAACTCGGCTTCCAAACTTTTGGGGATCCATCATGATAATACTACATCATTTTAGTATCGCTAGAGAAAATAATGCACCCCAATACTAATTCTAAATGCGAAATAGAAAGCATAAAGCGATTTTTAATATTTTACGTTAGAGAAGTAGATTTTTCATAGCCACTGTAGATGAATACTTCTGTTTTACCGGTATATTTCGGATTGCTCCTTGGGATACTCTTAGCCCATAATCATTTTTTACTTTGAACTTAAGCCCCTAGTGCTGGAGTGCCGATTTTCCTAGAAGGTTTTAATAATTTTACTTTAAATATGTATTGTTTTATATTTTGGGCTCCATGGTTAACCTTTAAGAGGAATATTTCCTTCGCTTTCGGTACAGGATATAAGGGCAAATTTGCCCTTATAGTGATGGAAATACACTTATTTTATAACGCCTTTCGAAATCTGTTTTCCAGGCATTTGTTTTGTAAATAGAGGACACCTAATGCACACAAATTTTCTTTTTTTTAATAAATGTACTTATTATTACTTCATTTTCAATGGATTACACTCATAAAGCATTATAAAATCTAAAATATAAAGGTAAATATAAACATTTGGTGTTATTATTACTCATTGTGCAAACATTTATTTGACGCCTGTTAAATTGAGTAGATTTCTTTTTTTATTGTTGTTGTTGCAATGCATGTATTTATAAAAATTTTTTACGGCATTTTGTAGTAAACAGTTACACTAACGATATGTATTAAACAAAAGAAACAAATTTAAACGATTTGATGTTCAATTTTCAAAATTTAAATTGCATTTTCAATATTTTTGTTTAATGCAAACAATTACTTCACAAACTGTAAATACATTGGATTTTTCATATTTCTGGTGTTGTCATTATGTGCAGAGTTAAACCAAATCTTTTTGTGAAAGAATTATTTCTTAAGTGTTTCTGATCAAATTTCGGGCAAGCCCAAACCCGTAAAGGAATAAAGTAGATTTATAATTATAAAGATCGCTAGATGGCGCTGCTTAATATAAGATACATATTAAACAGAAAACCAATATTAAACAGAAAACCAATATTAAACTGAAAACCAATAATTATCAACGAAATTCGCGAAAGGTATTGTTTGATTTTGTTTCTTCTCTATTAAACGTTACTAGTGGAACAAACGAAACTAGAAGTTTTGTCATTAATGACCTGTTTTTATAATTGGTTTCACACAGAAACCTTCGCTGCATGAGTGAAAAAAACTGGTTTTGGTTCATATAAAACACTCTCTTTGAGTGAAATACGTAAGAAATGAAATCTTTGCATAAAATTTTGGTTCTTGTAATTGGATTTCACTCATCTATTGAGCCAAAAACAAACGACTAGAAAAAAGTAATCGTCGCAAATTTTTACAATGAAATTATGGATTTTTTTTGATGAAAAATTTATTAGAAATATAAAATCTTTAATTTTCTTTAATTTAATTATATTAAAAAACCCCTTTTAAACAAAAAGTAACAAAAAATAAGTTTTTTTCCTATAAAATATATTTTTTTTAATAAAAAAATTTTGTTCCTTCAGAAAAAATACAATTTAAAAAAAAATAGTCAAATGTTTTTCTAAATAAATTTAATTTAATAACTTGTATAAGTTTCATTTTTAAAAAACAAAAAACATAGCCCCCACGCATGTGCATTCCTCGCTGGTTGAGCGGCAACTGAATAAAATATCAATAGACAATGAGTCGAAAGAAAACACTCAACTTTTGTTTTGTCAAGGGTTACCACTTTTTGGTAAAAAATGTATCAAGAAAGTAAACAATACTTGATATTTTAATACGGTGGCAATAAGTAAAATTGAAAAGAGAAAAAACTCGCTTAACATAACGTAAGCTAGACGAATATTTTATATGAACTTATTTTCTTACGAAATCGTCTGCCACCAAACGTTCGCTTCAAAAATTAGACTATGTATAAAAACGGGCCATAAGTCTTTGCTAAAATTTTCTCTGGTTTTTTTACGAGTATATTCTAGTCTGCTTCTCCTAATTATTTTTAAAGGGACTAATTATTTTATGTATGCAATTTGATATCATACACTTTAGCAAAATCATTAAAAAGAATCAAAAATATACATTTTTTAAAAAAGTCATAACTCATAAAACGGTGCTTTTATTCTTACTATTCTATATGCGCTATGAATATATCCTTAGATCTTAAACGAAATTCCCCACCAACATTTTTTGGTTTTATCAAAAAACTATTTATTACAATAATAAATAATTGTAATAAATTGGGATCTTAGTGCAATACACTACAGTAAAACTTTTTAATTAATGGCCACGTTCCATAACACAAGCAAGTTCTCGACGATTTCGTAAGGAATTGAGGTTCTATAAGGTACTCGTCTAGCTTTCGTTATGTTACGTTGTGCTTTTTCTATTTTAAAATTATTTGGTTGCCAATATATCTCAATACGAAAGCTTTTCTATTTTTTCAAACAAAATTTTTTATTCAAAGTTTGTCAAAAAAATACTCAAAATATAACAATATTATTTTTTTTCGTAGTTCTTATTAAAATTTTGCTAAATTTCGGTTAAAGGAGAAATTATTAAATTAATTAGGATTTCTTAGCTAAAATTAATTTAAAAGCAACTGTTAATGACTTGTAAAGCGATTAAACTCTGAGCCAAAATAAGGTAACCTTTTCACTCAATGCAATACCAACCAATTATTGTAGTGTTTTTTTTTTAGGTTTACCTTATCCACCAAAAGCAGCCAAAAAGAAAAATTGTCTCCGCCAAAACGAAAATATTCTTCGATCTCTTGGGCATTTCGACACCACTTTATTTAAGCATTAACTGTCATGACTAAAGTTTTGAAGCAGTTCTTCCTCACAAGATTTTATGGTGAAGTCAATAAAAATAGGGTGTGATGCTAAACTTTTCCATATAATTTTTGTATTATGTTTATATTTTCTAGTTATGCTCCAGTACAGATCAAATTTAGTTCTTGTTCAGTTCTAGTTCAGTTCTAGTTCAGTTCTTGTTCAGTTCTAGTTCAGTTCTAGTTCAGTTCTAGTTCAGTTCTAGTTCAGTTCTAGTTCAGTTCTAGTTCAGTTCTAGTTCAGTTCTAGTTCATTTCTAGTTCAGTTCTAGTTCAGTTCTAGTTCAGTTCTAGTTCAGTTCTAAATAGTTCAGTTCTAGTTCAGTTCTAGTTCAGTTCTAGTTCAGTTCTAGTTCAGTTCTAGTTCAGTTCTAGTTCAGTTCTAGTTCAGTTCTAGTTCAGTTCTAGTTCAGTTCTAGTTCAGTTCTAGTTCAGTTCTAGTTCAGTTCTAGTTCAGTTCTAGTTCAGTTCTAGTTCAGTTCTAGTTCAGTTCTAGTTCAGTTCTAGTTCAGTTCTAGTTCAGTTCTAGTTCAGTTCTAGTTCAGTTCTAGTTCAGTTCTAGTTCAGTTCTAGTTCAGTTCTAGTTAGTTCTAGTTCAGTTCTAGTTCTAGTTCAGTTCTGTTCTAGTTCTGTTCTAGTTTTGTTCTAGTTCTGTTCTACTTCAGTTAAATAATGGTTATTTAAATATATGTTATTTAAGTTTATAAAATAAGGAACAAAAATTATAATTTATTCATTATAAAATATATTTATCAATAAAAATCTTTTTTTCGCATAAAAAGTCCTGAATATCTATGTAAAAATTTTGAGTTAGAAAATAAAATTGTATACGATCGATTTTTTCTTATTGTGTGTCTTTGACATAACAGACGAGTGAAATTGTCTTACAGAACGACAAAAATTATACAAAGCTTTCAGTGCTTACGTTTTCACTCAACCAGAAATGACATACGCTTTACAAAACCCCAAATCAAATGTTTTTAGTCATAGGACGTACATTTATGAGTAAAACGTTTTACAGAACGAGGCCATAAATGTTTGATGTCCCAAAATTTTTGATAAACCTTTTTAATGAAATTTGATCTTCTTTTACATACTTTTCCGAGTCTATGAATTTAATAATAAAGAAATGAAATTTGCCATATTTTATACCATTTTTTTCACAGTGTTTTTCTTTGCACTGTAAATATTTTTACGTCGTATTATTAACCATGATGTGTAAGAAAATTATATTCCAATCGAAAATAAAATTTTTACGATCCTTTTTCCAAACCGTTTTCCAAAAAAAAAAATACTAAACAATTTTAAAAATACTGTAGATTTAACGGGAACTTGATCCAATTGGGGCTTGGCGTGAGACAAATTTCTTTAAAAATGTTTTCCCATATAGTTAATTGGCCGTAATACATTTTTTTATACATTTTTTCGACAAACTAGGTGTCCCAGTGAGTAAAGATAAATCGAGTACGCTGAATCCCATGGTGCTAAACTTTTTTATACCCTTCACCACCATAGTTGGAAACAACTGTAATCAATTTGCCAAATTTCGAGATAATCAGTCCACATTTGACCCTAGCTCTCATATAAGTCCAAATGACGGAAACAGTTTAAATATATAAGTTTTGAGAAAATGTTTGTATGATGGCAAAACTTAGCAAATATTTGTCTTTAAACAGGAAAAATAACACCACTGACCTTAGTGGTGAAGGGTTTCGTATGGTCGTTCTTGACCGAATCGAAAACAGTTTAGTTTATTGAATAAAAATTATCTTAAATTTGGACCAATTTTTTTTAATCCGATCAGGAAATTAATCGTTCAGGAATTTTTTTTCACTAAAATATTTTTATTGCAAAATCACAGAAATTTTAGATCAGCTCTAGTTTTCGAGATATAGCATTATAATGTTGTGCAACCTCCTTTATTTCTTTAGTAACGATATACACCATTGGATTCAGCATACTCGATTTAAATTTACCCACTAGGTATCCCGTTTGTCGGTTTTTTCAACTAACACAGTGCAATTATCGAATAGTTGTCAAAATACCCTGTCGGACATTCAGTTAACTTTATATTTACTTAAAGCTAACTATTTCTCAAGTAGTTGTAACTGACACTTGGATTACTTCTCTGTGTAATTTACTATTTTAACATGGCGATGTCCTAGGAAGTAGTCAATTGTCCGATTCTGCATTACTCTTAATTAACTTAAAGTTAGATATCTACCCGTTAATTTGAAGTTGACATTTTGTAGCTAGAAATAAACGTCTGTTTCAAATAAAAATAAAAAATAACTTTTTAAGTCGGCCGGATTTGAACCACTGTGCCACTCCAACTGTTGAAAACTTAGCTGCTTATAATTTATTTATACAACTCCTTTTTTCGATTTAAAAATAGGAATTGTATAAATAAATTAAAAGCTAGAAGATTTTTAACATATGAAGTGGCACAGCGGTAGAGTCTCCGCCTATCAGTCATGAGGTCGTGAGTTCAAATCCAGGCTGAACGTTTTTTGTTTTTTTTTATAAAATAAAAATTTTAAATAAAACAAACAAAAAACCAGAAAATTTAAAAAAAAAAAATCCTTGTCAGGATTCGAACCGACGACCTCATGATTGCTAGGCGAAGACTATTCCGCTGTGCCACTTCATATGTTGGAAATCTTGTAGCTTTTAATTTATTTATACAATACCTATTTTTAAATCCAAATTATATGACAATAACTGTTTTTCTTTTGCTTCGTTGAAGTTTTTTAGAAAAATATTTCTATTATTTCTAAAAAACATACTGCTCAGTGTTTGTATACACTTTATGTAATGTAAATTCTGCATTGCATTGTAGTTGACTTTAAGATAGTCGATACATGTTAACTTAAAGTTAACTTTTTTTGTAGTTAACTACTCATTTGACGACAGGGTAATTTCAATGACACTAACAATTTTTCACAAATCTTTATTATCTATTAAAGTTTTTGCTAATGTATTGAATGGTTTAAAAGTTAAGATTTTTTTTATGCAATATATAATTTTTTCGCAACCTAGTTTTACTAATAAAACTGAAAATTTTATAGCATTGACTTTGAAGTTGTCGAATATTTTTTTTTTTTCTTCAAATTTCTTATAATTTGGAGCACTAATAGTGAATTTTTTTATTGTGACTTAAGAAAAACGCAATTAAAAATCACTAGAGTTTTTAAAGCTTTTCAAGAAATTAATAAAAACAAGGTTAAGTCCGACCATATGATACCCTTCACCACTGAGGTCAAATGTCTTTCCACCTATGGTGGTGAAGGGAATATAAAATGCATTATGTATATAAAGTTTTAAGAAATGTGTCAAAATCGAAACCATTTCCGATAGTAAATTCATATTTGAAATTCTTCCCTGAAAATTTAGGCTAAATAAGCGACGAACAATATGAGCGTATCCACCAGGAAATACGCTTACCTTAAAATTTAAAAATTTATAATTTTTGTTGAACAAAATTTCTAAGAAATTAATTTTAAAACCAGCCTGAGAAAAGTGTTTCATTTCCAAAATTAAATAACTGGCAAATTCAATAAGGGTTCCCGTGGTATCAATTTTTGACAGTGATTTAAATAAAATTAAAAAAATACTTTATTTTTTTTAGAGAGACTCTACTAAACACATACTAATAATTTATTTTATTTTTCAGCGTTTACTTGTCACGACCAGGGAGCGTCGTGTTTTGCTTTTGCTCCACAGCATCAGTTGCTAATTTCTTGTGGAAAAAAGGGCGACATTTGTGTATTTGACATGAGGCAAAGGACATTAAAGCACAGATTACAGGTAAGTCAAAACTTAAATATGTAATATAACTGTGTAACAAGGATTTTTTGCACAAAAATAAATGTTTATGCTATAAACACAATTACGACTACAGGTCATGTTCTAGAAATGGGAATAAATTTTTTAGCGTCGACACAGCCACACACCAATGTTGCCATTTTGGATATTTTCCAAAATGATTTTTGAAACCGAACTGAGAAAAAAGTAAAATTTTCTAATATGAATAAAACTAAGTTAATTTGATAATATTTTGACGAGACTCGGCTATTTAGTGCTTACAGGCCATAGAATTGTAAATCATGTCTTACTTTGGATTTTTTATTCTAAAGTATTAAGTTATTTACAATCAAAGTAGAAAAATCAGGTATTTTGAAATTTTGGGCACGCTTCCCCCCATCCGATTGACCTCAAATTTTCAAGGGATTATTTTTAGCAATTCAAACAAATCGGGGGTTGGCCGCAAACGTATTTCTTCTCAATGTTTTTAAGGTGTTTACTTATATGAGTGTAACAACAAAGCTGTTGGCTCAATCTCTCTGATATTTGGTATTATTGTATATTGGACTCGTGTTGACAACTAAAATTAAAAATCATCATTGTGATACGTGCCGTTATGGAAGCCTCTCTTAAGAACGCCACAGAGGTGCGCGATGGGGTTAAGATAGGGTGACTGTGGCGGCCAGTCAAGGTCTTTGTAGCCTTTGTCATTTAGCCATTTTTGTTTTAGTTTGGCGGTATTTTTGATGTTTCCTTTTACTTCTCAAATACAATTTTTTTTTGTAGAAAACTGGGGATTTGTTGCTAAAGCGTTGACGTAGGATTGTGCAGTCAGCATACCAACAATTTTGTGAACTGTTCCAACACCTTTAGCTACCATACAACCCAAAACCATTATATGAACCTGTATATGACTGTAGACATATTTTATTTGACATATTTTGTTAAAAATTTTCCTTTAAATTTTGTTTGCTAAAAAATCTACTTTTCAATTTTTTTTATGCAATTCTTTATTTACACTCTATCCATTTAAGGATAATAAGTAAATTTGATACAATAAAATTAACATTATATGTTGATCTCCACTGAGAACAACAACAATCTTCAACAATTAAATAATATAACACATTTATCCGATTTTATAACTACATATTTTCATATGTTTAAAAAAAGTAAAATACATGTATTTAGAACCTGAACGGCAAGGCCAGGATGTGATGCCTTTTTAGTCTTCTGGTTTCTTCAGTATCATCAAGGAGGGAAATCGCTAATGGGTTTATGTGATGACTTAATCTCTCCAAATAATTTCCACTTAATCGTCTTACTTCATCGATAACTTTTGGAATGTAGAGATCTTCATGAATGGCAATATTTGAAACAAACCATGGAGCATTTAGTATTGACCTTAGAGTCTTCGACTGGTATCTTTGAAGAATTTCTATATTTGAAGTGCTGGCTGTTCCCCACAGTTGTATTCCGTAAGTCCATACCGGTTTTAAAATAGCTTTGTACAATATTACTTTGTTTCGTAAATTAAGTTCAGATTTTTGTCCAAGTAACCAATGGAGCTTTTTGGTTTTTATATTAAGCTGTTGTTGCCATGCTTGTTCCTGAATGCAAATTGGTATTCAGGGATGATGTTAAATTTCTCTATTATAGGTAACAGCCTTTTTAAAAAAAGTTTTTCAAAAATTTTGGCGAATATAGATAATAAACTTATTGGTCTATATGATGAAACAATATTTTCTGGTTTATTTGGCTTGTTAATCATAACAATCTCAGCACACTTCCTTTGCGAGGGGAAATAGTTTAATCTCAATATAGAATTATATATGTATATTAAAAACAGGATGCCCTTTCTAGGTAATGCTTGAAACACTTTTCCGTCTATACTATCATAGCCTGGGGACTTTTTACAGTTAACTTTTTTAATTTCATTTTTTACTTCATTAATCGAAATGTATTTGATCGGCCAGTCCATAGGACAAGGACAATTTAGGAAATCATCAATTTCATCAATGCAAGGACTTAAGTTTGTGTGCGTTTGAAAAGTGGTTTGCAGATGGATTGCAAATGCTTCTGCCTTAGCTTTATCAGATTTATACCAAACGCCATCAGTATCTTTTATTGGGACATTTCTTTTAGGTGGTCGCTTAATATATTTTGTTGCTTTCCACAGAGAAAACTCATTGTTTTTATTGTTCTTTGTATCAAGATTTCTGAGGAAGTTACCAATTTGATCATTTTTTAGATTATAAAGAGCAAGTTTGAGTTCTTTAACAGCTCTATTTAAAATTAGCTTATCATTGGGATTTCTGCTATTATGCCATACATTCCTAAGTCTTCTTTTATTTCGTAAGAGTTGTCGGATTTCAGATGTGATAGTGATTTGGCTATGGGTACTTTTTGTTGGTAGGTTTGGAGTAGTTAAAAATCCTGCTTCGTGTATTAAATTGTTGAACTCTTCAATGGCGTCGTCTACCTCTTTAAAACATTTTAAGGATATGTTAAGATTCACATTTCTTTCTATCCAGTTGGAAAAAGAATTAAGGTCGGTATTACCAGTAATAACTTTATGGTTTGTTGTATGCGACTCTATGATGGTGTTAAAGCATACAATTAGAGGAGTGTGGTCCGAGCTTAGCTCATTTATATCAGAAATATCTAAAAGTCGTCTAGATATTCCTGAGAAGACGGCAAAGTCTAATAAATCCGGATTTTTTCGTGGATCGGTAGGCCAATGAGTTGGATTTCCAGTTGATAATATAGAGTAGTTATTATTTATTATGCATTTGTAAAGTTCACTTCCTTTTGCATTGGAATCTCCGGCCACAAAAAATTTTGGCCCCAGGCGACTGAAAAAAATTAGAAAATTCCTGACATCAGAAAATCTAGGAGGAAAATAAATGGCAGAAAAGGAAATGTTATCTAAACCACATTTGACTTTGATACAAGCAGCTTGAAGGTATGATTCTTTAAACTCATCCAAAATTTCATATTTTATTGTAGATTTTATTAAGATTGCAGCACCAGCTCTATTATCTGGATGATTAGCTTTTATTAATTCATATTTATCCTCTTATTCTAAAGAAGGATTTACTAGTAAAATGTGTCTCTGACACTAACATTATATCTATATGATGTAATTTTAGAAATAATTCAACTTCCTGTAAATGGTTAGAAAGCCCATTAGCATTCCATATTGCTATATTTAGATTTAATTGCATAGTTTAGTGATTAAGACGGTCATCATATTAAGTAACTTGTTTGTTAATTCTATTTGATTTTGTATCAATTTTTCTAATTTCTCAAATGAGTTTTGTGTGTTATTTTTTAAGGCTTCAGAATAAGAAATGTTATAGTCTTGATTACAATTTTGTTCATTAAAATTATTATTCAAATAGGGATATTCTTCATTTTTGTGATTATATTGTAGATTATTATTGTTATAACGTGGCTTATGCGTATTATATTGAAATTTTTTTTTTTTAAGCAATTGCCTATATACAACGCACCCTTTATAACTTGCTGGATGGTTTTGGATACAGTTCACGCATCTAGGAGGAGTATCATTATCTTTGGTACATTCGACAGTTAAGTGTCCTAAGCCGCATTTAACACAGTTTACTGATTTCCTACAGGAGGCTTTAGTATGACCAAATTCTTGGCATCGATGGCATTGAACTATTTCTTTTGTTTTCTTTATAGGTACTATATTTACAACAGCACTAATAATATTTTTAATGTCATATAAATTTTTATTATTAAAACTTGGTTCTAAGTCAACGTAAAACATCCTTTGTGATTCTACTTCTCATATTAATAATATTTCTTACTTTATGTCCTAATTTTTCGAGAGCATCTTTGATTTCAACAGTAGGTGTAGAAGGGTGTAGGTTTTTGACCACTACTCTGTAAGACCTTTCTTGTTTTAGTTGATATGTATGATATTTTATGTTTCCGTCTCTTAGAAATGTTATAAGTATTCTATACGGCTGAATGTCTTTGACCATAATTCTTATTTGACCATCTCTTAGAGTTTTATAATTGAAAGATAGATCTGGACTTATTTTTGAAAAATTTTTTATCATTCCGCTAATGTCGGAGACATTTGGTATGAAAATTGGAGGTGGGTTAACAACATTACTTTTTGTTGTTTCTTCAGATTCAGAATCATCGTCATCATTATCATCGCTAAGACTATAAAATCTATTTTGACTTACATTGTTGTTTATATTTGCTGCCTTACTAGAAGCACTAGCATTTTTAATAGAGCTTGCAGTTTTGATGTTGACATTCTTTTGTGTACCAGTGATGTTGAGTGTCGTAGATGTGGAAGCATTATTGTTGGTATTTTGTCTTTTATACAAAAATATTTTTAGCGATTCACTTTGCTTTCGCTTTTTTGGTTTAGTTGATCATCATTGCTATCACTTAGCAAGATAGCAATGTATATTGTTGTTCTTTAAAAGATTTTACAAAATGTTATTGTTTTTACAAGTAAATAATTTTAAATTTTTTATATTTAGGTTTTAAATTGTAGGAAACAATTGTTTTTAATAAATGATTTTGTTTGGAGATCTTAAAATTTAGCACGTTTGCACTTGTCAAATATAGACTGTACTTTTAAATTTAGCTTGAAAAATGTTATAACAGCCTAATTTATAAACGAACTATAACACTGCACAACAGTGTAAAAAGTGCAAGGTCGTGATTAAATGTGTAGTATTCTACTATCAAATTCTAGTCAAGCCCTATACTCAGTTTGGCCAAGTTAGTGACCGTTAATTTTTATGGGCCTCCATAGTTTCGTAATATTAGTATGATGCCTAAAAAAGGTGTCATCAGTTTTTCCCAAATAGCTAATCAGCACATAAAAATATCTCTCAACTATGTTCAGCAAAAATAAAGCCAAGAGTATACTGAATATTTCTTGCTTAAATATTATGATAAAAATGTATTTTTTTAAAAAGTTAAAGAATAATTTTTTTATTTTTAATTTTTTGATCACAACTTTTTGGAAATCCTGATCCTACTCTATATTTGGGAAAATTGTAGCCACGTTAAAGTTAAGCAACTTTTGTGAACACACCAATATAATCTGAACTTGTCTAGATAGCAAAACAAAAGTCATAAAGTCTAACTTGTGTCAACAAATTAAATTTTTTAACTCAAGTTTTATAATTAGCAATATCTCAAAAACGGCTTTTTGCAAAAATAATGTTTGTTCTACGACTTTTTTGTTTCTGAATTATGTTAAAAGATGGCGCTATTTTTATTTTACATACGAAAATCGCATTTTTAATAATTAAAACTTAAAAATATGGTTTGACAATGTTATACAATTTTGTTCAGGAGTATTTGGTCTAATTTTTTTCAGAATATACCAACATCGAACAAGATCCAAATTAAATGTATTTGATACAATTGTTAGAAATATGTCAGCACCGCCACCTTGCGGCAATTTTTCAACATTTTTAGAAATTCAAAAGTAGATACTGTCAAAAGCTTTCAAAAGTGATGTCTGTGATGAAATTTCGACAAAGAATAAGGAAGCTAGAAGCAAAAGTAGTTAACAGTACACCGAATTTGACACTTTTTAACACAATTTCATTCAAATTGCAATATGTTAAGTGCATTTGAAGCAATTGAAGTTCATATGTGATTAAAAAGTCATCTCTTACAACACTTTTAACCGATTAACTATTTCGTCAGAGAGCAATTTAAAACATTTTTCGTGCTTCAATTTGAGTTAAGGTAGAAACACAATTGGAACGAATGACTAATTTCGTCCAGCACGACGAATTCGGATTTAAAAACTCGTCCTGTAAATTGAACAACATTGAACACATTTGGGACGAATAAACGTTGTTGGCGCCATTTTTTGAATTTTTATTTGCACAAATTACTTACACTTTCGGACATATCGCGCACTCACAACATTAGCAATTTTTTTTATTTTATTCTTTTATTATTACACAAAATTATTACGTTTAAATAATTTTATTTGAAATAAATATTTTTTGTTTACATTTTATAAGGTGACCCATTATTAACAAGAACACATATAATTTCTAATATTTTACAACAGAAAAAGAAATACAGCCACTCTAATCCAGTTTAGTCGTCGTTCGTCTGTGTATAAAAAAGAATTTCGTCGTGCGCATCAATTGTGCGCATACTCATATAAACCCATATGTTCTATTTCTAACGACGAATATTCGTTCCGAAAAATTGGTCGTTCGTTCCAATTGTGTTTCATACTTTAAAAATTTAAATTTTTTTGACGCAAGGGAGTCTTTATGACCTATTTTTGTGTTCACAAAAGTTGGTAAGCTTTTCCCTGGCTACAATTTTTCCAAATATAGTATAGGAAAAATCAGGATTTCCAAAAAAGTTATGATCAAAAAATTAAAAACAAAAACATTTTTCCTTAACTTTCTTAAAAAAAAAAACTAAGATAAAATACATTTTGATTCCCTATACTCTTGGCTACATTTTTGCCAAATATAGTCAAGCGATATTTTTAAGTGCTGGTGAGCTATTTGGTAAAAGTGATGACACCTTTTTTAGGCTTATAAAAATAAAACGGTCACTAACTTGGACAAACTGGGTTTTACTACAATTTGATTGACCCATATAGTCACGACCTTGCACTTTTCAAAAGATGTTCATTTGTTATGTAGTGTAATAGTTTTAAAAGCTACTATAAGCAAAGATGGAAAAAATTCAATTCATAAAAGGAAAAATATCTTATTATTCTTTTATAACCTTATAAGCATACAATAAAAAGTTTGGTTCCATAAAAATTTGGTAATTGCGATTTTTTATTTTTAATACATTTGATAGCAAACAAAGAAAAAATGATTTTTTTATTTTAATTTTAACGCATTTGATGAAAAAAAAGAAATACGATTTTTATTTTATTTAATACTATTTATCTGCGATGTCTCAAATAATTCGTTAACAAAAATTGATTTGTATGTTAAAGAAAAAAAGATTTTATGAATGCATTTCATTGATCCTTACAGCAAATCGATATTATATTTCCCCTTATTCAAAAATGTGTTGATTCTACCTAAAGTAACGCCGCACGGTGGTTCAGAATCAAATTTCATTGGCCAAAACCTATATTTTTTGTTAACATAGATTTTTACAATTTTTATACCATCAGAAAGAAAACATATCAAAACTAAGGTGGCCAAAAAATTTGGTCAAAATATTCACTGTAGTTGGCGTGGCATGCTGCTAAAGACAAGGAATTTTAGTTAATTTAGAAATGAAAGAAAAATTTTAATTTTTGATCTCATATTAATTATGATATCTTGAAAACTATTAATGCTAATGAGCTGCGGTTTTTTTTTGTTATGTTGGGTGGACTGTTGGTTTTAACAAATGGTATTTGCGCACCCTGTATAATTTGTAGTTAAGGTGTTATGTAATAAACTTAAAATCACCATATACTCATATATATATATATATACTCATAAAATTTCAAGTTTAGTAGTGTATAACTTTTAAAGGGAAAAATGGAAACAAAAATCGAAACCACCCAAAGAAAGCCAAAAGTGTTCCCTTGCACCCGCCCGGACCCGCCCGTAGAACACTTTTTTTATTTTAATGAAAATACTCAACATTTTTACAAGCAAAATTCTATCAGAATTGCTAGCAAATTTACTTTAGAAATCATTCACTATCATAAATACAAATTGCAGATAGTTATTTCAATAAGAGGAAAGTTATTAATGGTTTAAATTTTTATTCAAATGGTTTGTAACTTCCCTGAATTTTTCAGCGTATTTTTCAAAGAATTTTGAAAATATTGCATTTTGCACAGATGTTTCAATTGCCTGCTAAAAATTATAGGGAAAAAACCTTTAAAATTTCTTTCAGTAAAGTACAGAATGAATTTTAACAGGTTAGGACCTGTTACTTATCAGCGTTAAAGGGTTTTATTATACCTAAAATTTATTATAAGTGGTCTTTTATGACATTAAATAAAACTTCCTAAATTTATTCACTGAATTTGAAAAATTCCATGAAAAAAATTTTAAAATATCTTTCAGTGAAATACAGGATGAATTTTAACAGGTACAATTTTCCATTTGATTTTATGGACAGCTACCTAGGTAGAGTATAATAATGTCGAAGCATGATATAAGGACATAAATAAATGTTAGTTTCGAATTAAAAAGGTTGATAAATATTTGGAAGTTTTATTTTAAAGCCCTTTAAAAGTACATTATTTTCGGCTTAATTAAAATATGGAGACTTTCAGCTATAAAGAATTTGCCGAAGAATATTTTAAAAACAAAACCATATTCAAACAAAACTGAACATAAATAGTATCAACATTGAAACACAACTGGAAATAAAAAACAAAGTATCTAATTTCGTCAAAACATTGAATAGATACTACAAGGAAGTTGATTTGGTAAAAGTAAATTTTACAAGCGCTTTGCGAATTGGTTAGAAGGTGAACTCCGTATCCAGGTCATTTCAGAAACAACAAATTTTGGGAGTTGTGGAAGACCACAAAAACCGCTAGATAACTGTAGCGATAGATCTAAGAGATGAAAACTGAAGAATTTAAATGAAGAAATCGGATGTGAAAACATTAAAGATAGTTTTCTGCATAAACTTCGATCAGAAAAACAATTAGCGAAAGTGGATATCATTCAGAAAGTCCTTTCTGCTAGTCCGGTGAGAACAAAACGGGTTCTTAAAAGCATTCCAATACCAAACGAGGAAAAACAGTTTACATACGAGGAAGCACTTGCATTATTTCTGGATTTAAAGCTAACAAAACACCAGTATACTCAACTCAGATTGCGTGCGATCGAAAAAGGCTTAAATTGATACCCGTCATATTATCACATAATTGCAGCTAAAAAGGAGTGCTATCCTCCAAAGGAATCTATGAAAATCACACCAATTTCTGCACAGGTACAACTGCAAGCTCTACTTGATCATACAGCTGAAAGGTTGCTGCAATCACTTAAAGGAAGTGATGTAAAAAACATGGAAACTGCAATTTAACTCTTTTTTGTTAATGAGGATGCGATGGATCTTCAGGACAAAAACAATATAAACAATTTTTATGTGAAGATATTTGTGACACAGATATGTTCATGGTGTCATTTGTGCCATTGCGATTAATAAAGAACTTAGAAGACTCGGAACCTTCGTCCTGCACAATGCAAACAAATTTTATTTGGAAAAATCATACTCCACCGTCCACAAAGTACTGCAGACCAATAAAATTTGAATATAAAAAGGAAACTCATGATACCATTAAGAATGAAATAAGTGACATCAGAGCTCAAATTTCAACTACTTTTTTTTCAAAACTAGGTAATATGTAAGTATTATTAAGCATAAATTAAAATTTGGGCTGCCCTAATAAAAATACTGTTAATACCTCAACGAGAAAGGGGGCATCCTAAGGATAAAAAAAATATTAAATTGCTATCCAAGGTCGACTTGTGGCCCAAATCTGAGCCAAATCGGTTAAGAGGAAGTGGGTCAAAAATGAGTTGGCAGATTTAAAACAAAATAAAAAAGAAAAACATCGAAAAACCTACCTACAATAAAAGAAATACTAAAAAATCTTTAATAGTTAAAAAGTTACAGAGTTTTGGCCAATGAAAAACGATTCTGAACCACTGTGCGCCGTACCATATATACATATCGTCGTGCGGGAGTTTATGTGCTCTAAACGTCAAAAATGCATTTTGAGAAAATCGATCTTGAAGTTTTAAACTAATTTTTCTAAAAAAAAATAACTATACGAAAGAATTTTGAGATTTTTACACCATATATTTGGCGTATAGAGCAAAATATCACAAAAAAATCTCTTTTAAATCTGTATCGGTATATGTTATATTAAATCAGTAGATTGCTTAGCGGCAGGATTTTCTAAAATCTTATAAAAATTAAGCAGATTGGAGTAAATTTTCTTCAAAATCTTTTTTAATTAAGAAATAGTTAAAGAAAAAATCATTTTTAATAAGAAAAATTAAAAAAAAAATGTGAAAATGACCTGAGTCCTCAATTCTTCACTGAGGTTTGAACTCACTGTCTTACGATTGCTAGGCTGAGACTCTATTCACTGAGCTACTTAATATACCGATTTTTTTTTAAATTGTAATTTACTTATACAATTATTATTTGAACAGCACAAAATGACAATTTGGAAACATGGTATTACCAACATTAAAGCACAAAAACTATAAAAGTGTGTAATTGTTATAATGTGTTCATAAAATGTTTATGAAATTAAATTTTTATAAATGTCTTATTAAACAATAAGTGTATGATAAATATTATAAGCTTATAAGACAACATATACAATTTTTATAAATTAGACCGTAAATATATTTTCTTTTTTAAACAGTAATAACATTTATATTTCAATTTCGAGTATCTGATAAACTATAATAGAAAAACTTAAAGATTTTTAATAGATCTTAATAGACAGATTTTGTTTAAACTGCATATAAATTTAACAAAAAAAAATTAAATTGTATTTTTAACAATAAAGAGACACCATTGTGTCTGGTCAAAAATTTGGTGTTAAATTTGTTATACATTATTAAAAAAAAATGTTTGTAATCTATTATCTCCTTATTTGTGTGAGATAAGATAAAACTATTTAATTGTACGTATCGATTGGCAAAATCTAAATTAAAAAAAAACCTAATACCTAATATGTATAAATAAATGTATTATTTTTTTAAGTTATATAAATATTATTTCTTTTTTAGGGTCATGACAGCTGTATTAAATGCATTAGCATTGATCCACATGAAGAATTTTTCGTTACTGGGTCTATCGAAGGCGATATAAAGGTAATATTATTTCATCAGTTAACAGTCAATTATAATAAAATCTTAAGATGACCTAAATGCAGATAATGTTCTACATTAATGAGAACATAACGCACCTAACTAACAAACAGATACACATGTGAGAAAAAAATTAATGCAAAAGTGTTAAAGTGGAATTTTTAAAACTATTGAGAAAAAGCAGACATTCAGGGGTGTCATAGACACCAAGTCGGTTTTTAAATTTCTCAGTTTTGAAAACCAATATTTGTTTTATTTGGTGTCATGAAACCAAGTCGGTGATTTTAAATCAAACAAAATGTTTGAATCTATTGCAATTCTACCCATTTTCGATATTTTTCTCATGTTTGTCGATACGGTTCAAACAAATAACATAAATTGCTTTTTCCTTTTTACACCGTTTTGTCATATGTTTCAAAAAGTCCGTGACACTTAAAACCAATAGAAATTGTACAGGGGTGTCATAGGAAATAAGTCGGTTTTTAAATATTTTTAAATATTAATCAATCGTTCCGTTAAGATGCATTTACTTCTCATTATACCCTTCACCACCTTAGGTGGAAAGGGTATTATAAGTTTGTGCTGATGTATGTAACGCATAGAAATATTTGTCTTAGATCCACCTTTTAGTATATCAATAGGCTTAGAATCACTTTCTGAGTCGATTTAGCGATGTCCGTCTGGCTGGCTGGACGGCTGGCTGGCCGGCTGGCTGGACCCCCATGTAAACCTTGTAATCAAACTACAGGTCGCAATTCTAAAGATAATTTGATGAAATTTAGCAATCGCATGTAAGTGGCAATCGTCCTTTGATTGGCTGTGGTTTGTTTCTTGGTGAAGGTACATTTTTTCCAGTCCGCAATTCGGTCATTTCATGTTGTTGGGGTATACAAGCTTCATTTGTCCAACATCGCAAAAAACTGAAAGTTTTTCTTTAAATAATTTTCTTTAATAATTTTTATTTTATTTTTGATGTTTCAAAAAAATTTCAAATGAAATAATAAACAATTGATTCGAACATTTTGTTTGATTTAAAACTAATAATAACAAAACCGACTTGGTTTCATGACACCAAATATAACCAGTATTGTTTTTCAAAACCGAGAAATTTAAAAACTGACTTGGTTTCTATGACAACCCTGAATAATATTTATTTCTGTGACACATAAAGCCAATAGAAATTGTAGTTCGAACATAAAACCAATAGTATTGGAATTCATGACACCAAATTATTATTTTTGTCGTTTTCAAAAACAATTTCAATAAATTTGTTTTCTATAACACCCCTGGTATTTCGAACATAAAACTTAATAATATTATAAGATGAATCTTTCTGTATTGAAATATATAGTAACCGTGTTGCAGATCAAACTAGTACTTTACTAAATAGTACTTAACTAGTACCAAAAGTACCAGTACTAGTTCCCAACTGTAAACTTTCCTATACCATCTTAATGTTCAAATTAGCATTGAGTGTGTTTTGAAAATTACTAGTACCATAGGTTCTAGTAGTGCACTAGTACATTTTGGTACAATTAGTTGCAATGGAACCAGTTTAATACTACTACACATTGACTTCATTGGTTGCATCAGAACCAGTTTATTACTAGTACTAATGTATGTAAAAAGTCCCCATATTTTGGTCAATTTTTCCTTTGTTCCCCTAGTAAAAATTTCTCTTAATTATAAATTTTTCAATAGTTTTATTTTTAGATTAATTAAAACAAGTATTAAATTTAATCATGCGAATTAGGTCTTCATTTTCAGCGTTTTCATTGCTTTTCCTTTTGTAGTTGAAAGGCTTTTCTCAAGGCGATATCGGGACCATCGGCAAATACAGCAATATCATCTAAATAATTAAACATGAATGTGCATAATTATACGATTACGCACAGGATTTAAGATTACATTTGTTTTATTTACATACCTATTTTTCTGTTACCCTTGGCTCCCAGTGGAGCATATTTTTTTGATATTCTGCTTTACATGCGTACCATCAACGATAAATTCATTTTTATTTAATTTTTTTAATATTTTCTATTTTTTTATTGTTTTTATATTTTCTATTTTTTTTTTTTTTGACGCACAAGCTACACAAGAACCAAACTTCAATACAAAAATACCAAATTGTCGTAGGCTTGCCAAGTTGTTTACTTTATAACTGAATGTTTAAAGTCTTTTAATTGATATAGCAATCCTTTTTAAAAGAGAAAAGCCGATGAATAAAATTACGTTTTGTATTAAAGTATTTTATTCTTAAATATATAAATAGAACAAAATATAGGGTAGAAGGGGGAGCATTTGCCACTTTTTTTAAATGTGCTCTAGGTTTCTTACCAAGAGTTATCACAATTTTTTTTGTTCTTCATAGGTACCTATATATGTTAGCTTTAAACTGTGTTGGTTCAGATTGCCTACGGCTTTTCTTTATGTATCAAATTTGAAAAATATCAAATTAACTAAAAGTGGCCAATGTGCCCCATCCATGGGGCAGATTTGCCAATAAGTTGGGTACAAAAAATAAGAAAAAAATTGTTGTAATAAAGTAAATTTTTATTTCTATAAAGCTTTAATATACAAAACAAACAAACCAAAAAATTAATTCAAGTTCATTTCACATGGATAAATTTAACAAAACAGTAAAAAATTCAAAAATCAAAATTTAAACTATTGGGCCTCTGTTAACATTGTACTGTGACATATCAACATTAAAAAAAAATGTTAAGATGGAAGATGGATTGGGCCTTGCAACCAAAATACGACATCCTTTTTAGGGATATTACAAATGTTGGGCTCAAAAAAATGTCGACGAATTGCTTTGTTATATGTGTATGACAAATGTGGCCCAGGTAGAGTCGTTAGATGTAAAGAACTATTTTTCACATAAGAAATAGATTTATTGATAAAAACTTAAAATATTTATTCTCAATACTATATTGTTTATTAAACTAATGAATAATTTCTTAGGATAACAAAAAAACTAAAAAAAATGTTACAAAAATACTTGTAGCGAAATATTTTTTCAGGATCTGCTGAAACAATAAATCACTACTTATGTTTTAAATATGAAAGCTACAGCAGTTAAAATTTGAGATATAGAATATCAATAATAAACGAATATAAAATCGATTACAGCATCAAAAAAGATAAGTTAGTTTTCAAGAAAATTAGTGGTGGCAAATGCGCCCCTTTTGCAAATGGTCCCCCTCCTATCATACACATTTTGTTGTTTTTGAAATATTGTATTAAGGCACCAGCGCTGGTAATGTTATTATCATTTTACTAGTTTTATTTTTTACATACGTTTTTAAAATTTTTTGAGTCCAATTTCAGCTAAATTAATTTATTATGATTATTTATTCATACCTAAAACAATTATTTTAAGTTTTACAAAGTTTTTTAACACAAAATAAATAATTATATTATAAAATAAATAATTATATTATAAAATTAAAAGTTCCCATCCTTGATATCAGTGTTGCCCGTGTAAATTTCAAAAGTTATAAGAAAAAAAATATTAGAAGTTCATAACTCCCTAACTAAAATATAGCAGCCGAAAAAATTTGTTTCAAGGTTAATTTTAAAAGAGATGTCATTAAAAAATAGTTCAAAAAGTCGTTTAGGTAATAAGATAAATTGGCTTTTAATTCAAGAAATTTGACAATCTGGGTAACATTTACAATATAGACATACGGGAAGGTGTTCACAAAGTGAAATGTCATTTAGCTAGAATCTACTACACCTTGACACTTTGTGAATTCAGTAAATGAGTCAAATTAAAAATTTTCGAACACATACTAAACTACACTGTCTCCGATTTCGATTAAATTTTGTTTATACATTCTATTGGCTCTAACATTTTTTAGAGTTCTTCAAAATTTTGGTTCAGATTTTATAAATACCCATTCTATATGCCTATAACTTTTGATACGATTATCAGATTTATATGAAACTCGGCTCATATTTTAGAGTATACAATAAGTGAAAGGGTATTATAAGTTTGTAATTTTTTCATTATTTGTCACAGACCCTACAAAATTTATACGGATCGATCGATGTCTGTCTGTTGAAATTAAGATTGTGGAGCTGCTGGAGAGTATACCGACATAAGTTTTATATATGATTTTATTTTTAACTTTTCTATATTAAATTTCATAAAAATTAAAAAACAGCTGAGATATCGCCAAAATATTTCATTGAAAAGCACATTTCAAAAGGATAAGAAAAACCATACACCTGATAGACCAGCCTTTATATATTAATAATAATAATTTCCCCGACAACATTCCAATTGGAACAAGGGGTACTTCTCTCAGGCAATAAGCTGCATCCGATTCTATTTTAGACTCATTGAAAGGGACCTACCTTAACCAGTGGCTAGCTGAGTTATGAGGTGAACCGCCGCTTTTTTTTAATTTATTTTTTTCATGTGAGTCTGACTGAGGATTGAACTTGGGATCTCTGGTATGTTAGGCGGATGACTAACCTGCTATACCACAGCGGTTCACATTATATATTATATGTCATATATTAAGAAATCCTCCTGCGACGTACGCTGTTAAATTTTATCAAAAGAAACACCTATAAACATCTGAAATATCACCAAAACACTACATTTGATGTTCCCCAAATTGCCAAAAGTGCTCATTTGTTTAAAAAATATAATTAAAAATAACAAGAACCATATTCCTGGACGATGGCCCTACATAAGTTATATATCAGGCATACTCCGCAAAGCACGCTGTTAAATTTAATGAATAATGGTCTATAAACGCCTATTATATATTAAAAACAGTAAAATTGATGTATTGCAAATTGCCGAACTAAAAATTTGTGAGAAAACTTTATTTGATATATAATCCATGTCGTTGTATTTCCTAGGAGCTTCACAATTTCAGCAGACGGAAATACTTAATACTCTTGTATCATAAATCACTGATCTGACTTTTGAACATTATACACCATAATTTTAATTGTAAATGAAAATCAATTGAAAGAGCTACACGGTCCAAATGCTTTTTTTACTTCTGAGGTGATCTATTTTGAAGCTCAATGATTTACCCAGGGTAACCAAAAATCCAAAATTTAGAAAGCCCGGGTCCTCCCTTAACAATTCTCTCATACAAACTGATGGAATCAGTCTTACAGTTTAGAAGATACAGATTTATTAAAACTTTTTGTTTGTTTCAAACCACTGTGCAACCCTTCGTTTCTTTTTTGGAAACTTCTTCAGGGGACTTTTTTGAGTGACAAAAATATTCAAAATCAAAAAATGTTTCTGAAAGTACTTTTTAAGCACAAGAGTAACAAATTTTTTTATTTTTTTAGTTTTCAGGGAAAATTTCAGCTCAAAACCCCCTTCATGAATTTTTTGTTGATGACTTAAAATAAAGCTTCTTAAGTTCTCTTTTATATACCACGATGTTTCATTATATAATTAAACTCTTATGAGAGAAAATTTTGTTAAGAACGTAATTTTGTCAAGAACAAGTAAGAGTGTTATGATCGGCCGCGCCGAATCTTATATACCCACCATCAAATTGTGTTAAATTTTGAAACACATCGCATATATCTACGAGGCTTCAGCTAATTCAAAATGTGGACCAAATTCGAAAAAAAAATTGTTACGCTAGTTGGTAAAATATTTGGTCTAAATTCGGTCGCAGTAGCTTTATAGTTCAACATTTTAGTATCTAAGCGGTTTCCCTGATATTTGCACTTTGCATAAAATTAGGTCCCATAAAATGCTTTTCATTGCGCTTAATATGTAGTTAGGATAACATGTTGATAGTTATACGACAGGTCCATATATTTTGTTAAGAATTAATAATAATAAACAATCTTAATATTCTGAATGTAACTACAAACCTTTTTGATTGTAGATATACAAAGGAGATGATTTACAGCTAAATGTTGACCGATTGTCATAAAATATACACTTGCTGGTATTTATGTAAAGCTTATTTGTGCAAAATTTAGTGGCTATTACAGTTTATAATTTAATAGCTTTAACTGGCGTTTGTGTCTTTTAGTGGTTTCCGGGAGTGGTTTTTATATAAATGCTATGGTTAAATATGGATCGATTCCTGAAAAATTTGCAAAACTGACCAATAGTTGCATAAAACTCCTCTCTAGCTCTTTTCGTTAAGGCGCTATTGCGCTTTTGTCTGACGGACAGACGGACAAAAACCCCCTTTTCTTTTTGTATTTTATAACTCATATGAGAGCTATAGCCAAATGGTGACCGATTGTAACAAAATTTGGCACACTGGTTGGTATTTACATACGACTTTCTTGTGATAAATTTAGTGGCCAGTTTCTCATTTATTTTCATTGAAGTGTATTTTATTGAGGCTGTTTCCGTAAGTGTTTTGTATGGGAGCTATGGTTAAATGTGAAAATATTACAAGCAATTTGACGCGTATAAATGATAAACAATAAAATAAAAATAAATGTCATATTTTACTTATGTATCCAGAGAAGCTTACTCTGTACTCAAACCTAGTGCTTGAACACAGTTTTAGTTTTTAACGCAAACATGTTTAATTTGATACTATTTTAAATACATTTATATTTTCTAAACATTTAATACAAAATTGTTTTCCTTACTTTTTTAGATTTGGAGCCTAAATCAATATTCATTGATTTCTACGTTTAATGGAGAGCATGCTAAAAATAGTTTCTTTAAACACATTGGGCAGGGTGTAAGTCAACTTTATATAGATGCTTATGGTCGTCTATTTTCCTGTGGTTCCGATGGGTGCATGAAAGTTCGACAATTATTTGAAAAAGATACTATTGTTCAATCTATGTATTAATATTCAACCAAAAATAATATATTATATGAAATCGTTAAATAAAATTTATTGTATGCATAACTAACCTAAACATTAACATTTTTATTACTCTTTTTAAAAGCAAAATTTTCTTAAATGTATCAAATTTAAAAATTATCGGTACATACTTAATGTTAATATACAGCAATTGTCTTACAAAGCTAATGGAGTTTAATATTTCACTTGATACAAACATCGTAGTATGTGCTATAGATGGAACAGCAGTCAATATCAAATTTGGACCTAAAAATCAAACACTGTTTTTTTATGAAAAATTAGTTATGACGAAAGCGAGGACAATTTTGAAAATGGCGACGATAAAACTTTGAATCATTTAAAACCGATTGCCCATATAAATTTGAACCTAGAGACTCTTAGAAAAACTGTTCGATATTTCAAAAATTCGTCAGTTCGTAATAATATTTTATAAACAAGCGTTTAAAAGCATCATAATCGTGAATGAAGTTTATTCTTAGATTTCTGCTTCTAAAAGAAAGTATTCATGAAATGAATGACTGTTGAAGAAATTTGCTAGCTAAAAGGCCTCTGCAGTTTCTCTAACGTGAATTGATTTCCTGAATTTTAGTATTAAATTATAAATATGAGCTTTAATAAATATACCTTTATTTTGTTTAAATAAAATTATCTAAATTTTTTTTACAAATTTAAATCAAAATAGTTTTATTTAAAAAACCGAAACCGACCGGTTTTGGGTGTTATAAAACCGAAACCGCGGTTTTTCATTTTTACGGTTTTTTGCAAACTCTAGTTTGAACGTTTGTGTAGTTACTAAATCTCTAAAAACGTATCAACTGTTTCACAGTGGTTTAAGGCAGGGACTGTAACGGTTATGAGAAAATAACGGTTACTTTTTGATTTTTATTTTTTTGATCAGAAATAACAGTTATTTTGTGACTTTTATTATTTCAGGCTAAAATAACAGTTATTTTTGCTTTATATTCTATCGCTCAAATTATACCGAGTATTTTTGATTTATATTTTTTTGCTCAATTTATACCGAGTATGTTTGATTTATATTATATCGCTCAAAGTATACCGGGTATTTTTGATTTATATTTTATTGCTCAATTCATACCGGGTATTTTTGATTTATATTATATCGCTCAATTACAACGGGTATTTCTGATTTATATTATATCGCTCAAATTATACCGGGTACTTCTGATTTATATTATATCGCTCAAATTATACTGGGTATTTTTAATTTATATTATTTTTTATTTATATTTTATCGCCCAATTTATACCGGGTAAGTTTGATTTTTATTATATCGCTCAATGTGTGACGGTTATTTTGATATAATATTATATCAAGCAATGACTGCTTTTTATTTTGTGATTTAAAATTTTTTTAAGCAATTTCTGAGCGATATCTTTTAAAACTGATTTTTTAGAGCATTTGATTTTTTTTTATATAAAAATCGGAAATTTTGAAAATTTTCCATAAAAATAGGAAAACTTAAAAATTTCCCATCAAAAAGGGAAATTTGGAAAATTTCCCATAAAAATAATAAATTTTTAAAATTTCCCATAAAAATAGGAAATTTTGAAAATTTCAAACAAAATTGGGAAATTTTGAAAATTTCCCGCAAAAATGGGAAATTTTGAAAATTTCCCATAAAAATGGAAAATTTTGAAAATTTCCCATGAAAATTAAAGATTTTGAAAATTACCCATAAAAATGGGAAATTTTCAATAATATATGAAGTTTTGAAAATTTCCCATAAAAAGCGAAATTTTGAAAATTTCCCATTAAAACGGGAAATTTTGAAAATTTCCCATTAAAAAGGGAAATTTTGAAAATTTCCCATTAAAACGGGAAATTTTGAAAAATTTCCCATAAAAATGGGAGATTTTGAAAATTTCCTTTAAAAATGGGAAATTTTAAAAATTTTTCATAAATATCGAAAATTTTTAAAATTTCTCATTGTTAAGGAAAGGAAATTTTCAAAATTTTTAATTTTTATGGACAATTTTAAAATTTTCTTATTTTTATGGGAAATTTTCAAAATTTACCATTTTTACAGGAAATTTTTAAAATATACCATTTTAATGGGAAATTTTAAAAATTGACTATTTTTATGGGAAATTTTAAAAATTGACTATTTTTATGGGAAATTTTCAAAATTTACCATTTTTATGGGAAATTTTCAAAATTTACCATTTTTACAGGAAATTTTTAAAATATACCATTTTAATGGGAAATTTTTTGGGAAATTTTCAAAATTCACCATTTTTATGGGAAATTTTAAAAATTGACTATTTTTATGGGAAATTTTCAAAATTTACCATTTTTATGTGTAATTTTCAAAATTTACCATTTTTAAGGAATTTTTTTAAATTTACTATTTTTTTGGGAAATTTTCAAAATCTGCCATTTTTGTAGGAAATTTTAAAAATTTCCCATTTTTATGGGAAATTTTGAAAATTTCCCATTTTTATGGGAAATTTTAAAAATTTCGCTTTTTTATAGGAAATTTTCAAAATTTACCATTTTTTTTGGGAAATTTTCAAAATTAACCTTTTTTTCGGTAAATTTTCAAAATTTAATTTTTTTGGAAAATTTTCAAAAAATTTACAATTTTTTCGGGAAATTTTCAAAATTTCCCATTTTTATGGAAAATTTTAAAAATGTACCATTTTTATGGGAAATTTTCCAAATTTCCCTTTTTGATTGGAAATTTTCAAATTTTCCGATTTTTATATAAAAAAAATCAAATTCCTGCTCTAAAAAATCAATTTGAAAAGATATCGCTCAGAAATTGCTTAAAAAGTTTAAATCACAAAATAATAAGCAGTCATTGCTTGATATAATATTATATCAAAATAACGGTCACATTTTGAGCGATGTAATAAAAATCAAACTTACCCGGTATAAATTGAGCGATAAAATACAATTAAAAAATACCCGGTATAATTTGAGCGATATAGAATAAATCAAAAATACCAGGCATAATTTGAGCGATATAATATAAATCGAAAATACCCGGTATAATTCGAGCAATATAATATAAATCAGAAATACCCGTTGTAATTGAGCGATATAATATAAATAAAAAATACCCGGTATGAATTGAGCAATAAAATATAAATCAAAAATACCCGGTATACTTTGAGCGATATAATATAAATCAAACATACTCGGTATAAATTGAGCAAAAAAAAATAAATCAAAAATACTCGGTATAATTTGAGCGATAGAATATAAAGCAAAAATAACTGTTACTTTTGCCTGAAATAATAAAAGTCACAAAATAGCTGTTATTCCTAACCAGAAAAATAAAAATCAAAAAAATAAAAGGCTTACGATAAAATTAAAATTTAGGTCAAACGAATCAAAACTGTGTTATTGAATTTCAGAACAGATAAATTTTAATGCTTGCTTTTTTGATTTAAAAATTCAAAAATACTCGTTATTTTCAGTCCCTGGTTTACGGCGCTTTTTTTGTAATAATTCTGTAACTTGAACGACTGTATATATTTGAATGAAATTTGGAAAGGTGGTAGTCAAGGAGTTGATTTCAAAAAACACTGGTCCATGAGGGGTCGGGAGAGTGATTGACCTCACCTCGGGTGTTCGACTTTTTTAAATATTCGCCAAAAACCCATTTATGGATGGATTTAAAAGATTTTAAACTTAAGTTGTCCTTGAGAAGATCTACACTACTAATATGTGTAGGTTATCTCCTTTGACTTTTGAAATATTTGGGTTGATTTTTTACCTATTTTTTAAAGTTTTTTTCTTTTTTGATCTGGTGTACAATTCTGAGGACCAATAATTTTTTAAGAATATTCCTTAAATACTTAATAAAATTCTAAATAATGTTTGTGCATGTTGGCTATATATAAATTCTTTCGTTTAAAAGCTAAAAATATTCAAAGTTGAAACCAGCGTTGCAAATGCTGCCTGAATATTAGCAAAAGCACAAAAATTCAGCTTTTGCTTTCATTTTATTTAGCTAAATAAAAAAATGTGTTTTCAATACTTGTTGATATAATTTCATACACACACAGCGAAAAGCAAAAGTAGAAGCCAACAAACGAAATGAGTTCGTTTGCTTTGGCTGTCAGCTTCTGCAGTTTGTTCTTGGGCAGCACAGTCAAAGCAATTTGCTTGTATTTGCTGCTTTTGCTGAAAGCAGCTACTTTTTCATTTTCAAGTTGTTTTTGTTTAATTTGCTGTTTACTTGAATATTACTGATATTGCTTACAGCACCATTTCTTAGTATTATAAATATACACACATACACGCGCAATTACATATATTCCTCCTTGTCTCTTTCTCATCGTATACATAAATACGACACACATACAAAACTACAAGCGCTGCGTCGCCTTTAGCTGACTGATTTGAACTTAAATTTATGCTGTGTGTGTTTAACTGTTGCGCTTAGCTGAGAAAACTTCATAGGAAAAAGTCAAGCAAAAGCAAAATGCGAAAGAGAAAAAAACTTGAAGTTGGCAGCATCAGCTAAATTTACAAGTATTTCTCTTGGGCTGTGTGCGGCAGCCAAAATAAACGATCAGTCAGCTTTACTTTTTTCTTTTTTTGCTTTTCATTTAGCTTTAAATTTCACTATTGTTCATATTGTTGTCAGTCTCATAACAGTTCGTTAAAAAACTCAACATAATACGTTATAGTACTCAACGAAGTACGTTACTTTTAGAGTACTTCGTTTAAGCTCGTTTTAATAAAGTTAATGTAGTTTAACAGGTACTCTAAAATTTACTTTGTTACATATGTGACTATGTACCGAACTTGACTTACGGTACCTTAAATTGCAGTACTTTAGAGTATTTCTTCAAGCCTTGTTTTTTAAATTATGATTTATGAAAATATGACTGGATAGGAGACATTGTAAATAATACCATAAATTTTCATCAACAATAAAAATCTATGACAAAATTTTACTTTTTTTTTGACGATTTGCTGTTTTAAGTAAGATGTTGTTTTTTTTTGATTTTATCTCAATAAAAAATTTTAAGATCTAATTAAGTGGGAAACATTTGATGAAGAGAGAAAAGCTATATTTCGAATAGTTTACGAGATATAGGCTTAAAAATCAGTGCATCCAAACCCAGTCAAAAACTTCAAAAAATAATTAAAAAAAAAAAAACTTAATAATTCAAAACCCAGCTAGGGTTTTTCTTCTACCATCATAAGCTTTCAGATTTTAGGGGTCTATATTGGTTCAAGATTATGAAATTGAAAAATGTGCTACTGTGTAATTTCTGTATAAACTCAAATCAAGTTTTTAAATTCCGAGGCAATCGCTCCATATTTATAACACCAAATAAAGAAAATGGCTGAAATACATATGGTCAAATCCTGCGTGACGGACGATACATTTGTATGGATTTTGTTGTACTTAAATTAATTCCATTGTCATTTTATACGAGATATCTTTGCACAGATTTCGGAGAATATTATCCCATCGATTGTGCTCTCGAATGGCATTTATTAATTTACATATTTGTATTAGAGGAAAAAGATATTCGCTTTTAAAGTGACGGACGCTGCAAAAAATGGAAGTAACTTTTTTTCAACACGTGTTTCTGTAATTTTCATAAAATCGGTCATAGTAATAAAAAAAAAAATTGTAATTGTACGAAACAGCTGTCATAAAATATTTTAAAGTTTCCAGTTTCACAAAAAATCCATAAATGAACTGTTGCGGACGATATAGTTTTTACTTGAATGCTTTTTATTAGGAATAATTAATAAATTTTTTTAATGGTTCGTAAATCAGTGAAAATAATGGTGTTATTTGTTCTCGAATTTCATCTCCTTCCTCTTTATGTTCGCGGTTAAAAATGCGATTTTTGGGCACAATTTGATATTTCACAAAAAGGCTACAAGAATGCTGCGACCAGTTGCAAGAGTATCCCACAAAAACAACAAATTTTTTTTTCAAAAGCATCAAATTTGCACCACTGTATGTTTTTTAACACCTAATACCTTAAATTTAATTTGTGGATACAGACAGTGCTAGTCAAATTAAAAAAACCTTTATTTCTGTGACGGACGCTACACACTGTAAGCCCTTTTTACTTGACGTTATTTATATCGCTCCAATTACTTGTTACGGGATTTTTTACATCAAATTGCATAAAATTAAGCTTGATACCTAAATTGATGTTTTTGCGATTTTTGTGAACTTTTAAAAAACATTAGCGCATCCTGCGGTCGACACAATCGACCGTCATCAAGTTCATTGTGAATACAAATTTTCCGTGCTGTGGCTTAGTTGGTTAGTTGGTAATATCACATTGAGACTGGGTTCGATCCCCGGTCTTGGCAACAACAATTTCTGTAGTTATTAATTTCTATTAAATTTAAGGTCCTATGCTCCCATGGGAGTCAATGATAACAGATTTAAAATTATTAATTTCCACAGCATCTTCCGTCGCGACGGCGGTAAGCCTACAGCAATAATACGCCGTCTACGAAAAATAAATAAAATTGGCTGTAAAACAAAAAAATGCATCTAAATAACAACAAATGGCGCAACTTCACTGTTCCAAAAATAGATATGATGTGCAATTACAGTGTTGCTTTATCTCTCCCTTTCATCACCTTTCTCTTCTCTACTTTCTCCTTTCCAAAGAAGGTTACCCAATTCGTATATACTCTATATGCAATTGTATAGGCAGTTTTTGACTGAGTGCTACTTCTCTTTAAAAAAAAAACTCATACAATAAGAGCTTTAAGTCAAAAATTACAGATGTAGCAAGTTTTTAAAATTGCTCGGGCTAAACGGATATGTGGAGAAATTGATCCCATTGATTTCTATGTCACTCCGTACAACAGAGCGTCGAATTGGCCAAATTGGCAAAACTATAATTAAAAATTGTGTAGCTGTAGAAGAATTTACTGATTCAAGATATTCCATAATAAACCGTTTTTGCATCAGAAGTGAATGAGAAGGAAAAAGTGTTAGACTTAGTAGCTCTTATCGAAACAACTTGCGTTATCGATGTCAAAACAGCGCTCTGTGAAGTGATGAACAGATAAACTTGTAAGCGTTACTAACGGACTGACAAAAATGATGGGTCTTATTGAACTTTTTAACAAAGATCCTAATATTTCAAATTTATTATCATTTTACTGCATAATTAACCGCGAGAACCACGAAGTACTTGGAATCTGTAGAAGCTTACAGTTTAAAACCATTCCAGTCGCAATGCAAGATTTGCCTTTTAATATTCCTTCCTGATATTATAGCATTTTCTAAACATTAATTAGTTTTGAATTTACATTTGATTCAGACCGATTATTTAAAATAAAATCTTCCAGTGATTAAGGGATAAACCCTCAATCACTGGAAGATTTTATCCCTATAAACCAACCCAAAAACAAAATTCCATAAAAATTTAACTTCAAATAATTCAAATTTGAAAGGTTTACATTTTAAGCACTTTTTTTGTCAAATCTTCCAAAATTTTAATTTTGTCTTTCACTCCCTCACCACAAATAATAAAAACAATACCAATAATTTTTGTTGCTATTATTTTACAAAACAAAAACATTGATTTAATTGTAATAAAATACTCTTTATTTTTGTCTTTGTCTACCACTCCCCACAAATATACTATTTAATTCTCACCAAAAATAATAAAAACAAAAGAAAACATGTTTGCATACAATTTCTTTTGTTTGATTCCTAATAGTGAATTTCATATGCATGAGAGTTTTCTTTATTGTGTTAGTAAGATTTTTAAATACCAAACCGATTTTTTAAAACTGAACCGATTTTAATAAAATATAGATTCGTCTGATCTAAAAATCAGGGACTGTAACGGTTATGAGTTTTATAATAAATCTCAGAAAATAACGGTTACTTTTTCATTTTTATTTTTTTGATCAGAAATAACAGTTATTTTGTGACTTTTATTATTTCAGGTAAAAATAACAGTTATTTTTGCTTTATATTTTATCGCTCAAATTATACCGAGTATTTTTGATTTATATTTTTTTGCTCAATTTATACCGAGTATGTTTGATTTATATTATATCGCACAAAGTATACCGGGTATTTTTGATTTATATTTTATTGCTCAATTCATACCGGGTATTTTTGATTTATATTATATCGCTCAATTACAACGGGTATTTCTGATTTATATTATATCGCTCAAATTATACCGGGTATTTCTGATTTATATTATATCGCTCAAATTGTACCGGGTATATTTGATTTATATTATATCGCTCAAAGTATACCGGGTAATTTTGATTTATATTTTATCGCTCAATTTATATCGGGTAAGTTTGATTTTTATTATATCGCTCAATATGTGACGGTTATTTTGATATAATATTATATCAAGCAATGACTGCTTTTTATTTTGTGATTTAAAATTTTTTAAGCAATTTCTGAGCGATATCTTTTAAAATTGATTTTTTAGAGCAGGAATTTGATTTTTTTTATATAAAAATCGGAAATTTTGATAATTTTCCATAATAATAGGAAAACTTAAAAATTTCCAATCAAAAAGGGAAATTTGGAAAATTTCCATAAAAATAATACATTTTTAAAATTTCCCATAAGAATAGGAAATTTTGAAAATTTCAAACAAAATTGGGAAATTTTTAAAATTTCCCGCAAAAATGGGAAATTTTGAAAATTTCCCATAAAAATGGAAAACTTTGAAAATTCCCCATTAAAATTAAAAATTTTGAAAATTACCTATAAAAATGGGAAATTTTCAATTATATATGATGTTTTGAAAATTTCCTATAAAAATGGGAAATTTTGAAAATTTCCGTTAAAAATGCTAAATTTTGAAAATTTCCCATAAAAAGCGAAATTTTGAAAATTACCCATTAAAACGGGAAATTTTGAAAATTTCCCATTAAAACGGGAAATTTTGAAAAATTTCCAATAAAAATGGGAGATTTTGAAAATTTCCTTTAAAAATGGGAAATTTTAAAAATTTTTCATAAATATTGGAAATTTTTAAAATTTTAAAAAAAAAGGAAATTTTCAAAATTTCTTATTTTTATGGACAATTTTTAAATTTTCCCATTTTTATGGGAAATTTTCAAAATGTACCATTTTTATGGGAAATTTTCAAAATTTACCATTTTAATGGGAAATTTTCAAAATTTATCATTTTTTTGGGAAATTTTCAAAATTCACAATTTTTATGGGAAATTTTAAAAATTTACCATTTTTATGGGAAATTTTCAAAATTTACCATTTTAATGGGAAATTTTCAAAATTTATCATTTTTTTGGGAAATTTTCAAAATTCACAATTTTTATGGGAAATTTTTAAAATGTACCATTTTTATGGGAAATTTTCAAAATTTACCATTTTAATGGGAAATTTTAAAAATTTATCATTTTTTTTGGGAAATTTTCAAAATTCACAATTTTTATGGGAAATTTTAAAAATTTACCATTTTTATGGGTAATTTTCAAAATTTCCCATTTTTAAGGAAATTTTCAAAATTTACCATTTTTTCGAGAAATTTTCAAAATTTGCCATTTTTGTGGAAAATTTTAAAAATTTCCCATTTTTATGGGAAATTTTAAAAATTTCCCATTTTTATGGGAAATTTAAAAAATTTCGCTTTTTTATAGGAAAATTTCCAAATTTACCATTTTTTCGGGAAATTTTCAAAATTTACCTTTTTTTTCGGTAAATTTTCAAAATTCAACATTTTTTTTGGAAAATTTTCAAAAAATTTACCATTTTTTCGGGAAATTTTCAAAATTTCCCATTTTTATGGAAAATTTTAAAAATTCACCATTTTATGGGAAATTTTCCAAATTTCCCTTTTTGATTTTAAATTTTCAAATTTTCCGATTTTTATATAAAAAAAATCAAATTCCTGCTCTAAAAAATCAATTTTAAAAGATATCGCTCAGAAATTGCTTAAAAAGTTTAAATCACAAAATAAAAAGCAGTCATTGCTGGATATAATATTATATCAAAATAACGGTCACATTTTGAGCGATATAATAAAAATCAAACTTACCCGGTATAAATTGAGCGATAAAATACAAATAAAAAATACCCGGTATAATTTGAGCGATATAATATAAATCAAAAATACCCGGTATAATTTGAGCGATATAATATAAATCAGAAATACCCGTTATAATTGAGCGATATAATATAAATCAAAAATACCCGGTATGAATTGAGCAATAAAATATAAATCAAAAATACTCGGTATACTTTGAGCGATATAATATAAATCAAACATACTCGGTATAAATTGAGCAAAACAATATAAATCAAAAATACTCGGTATAATTTAAGCGATAGAATATAAAGCAAAAATAACTGTTATTTTTGCCTGAAATAATAAAAGTCACAAAGTAACTGTTATTTCTAACCAGAAAAATAAAAATCAAAAAAATAAAAGGCTTACGATAAAATTAAAATTTAGGTCAAACGAATCAAAACTGTGTTATTGAATTTCAGAACAGATAAATTTTAATGCTTGCTTTTTTGATTTAAAAATTCAAAAATACCCGTTATTTTCAGTCCCTGCAAAAAAACCTTTCAAATGGTATACAATTTTCCAGAAATGAGTGTATAATTAAAGCGTAAAAGGGGATAATAAATGGGTGCTTGCGTATTAATATTATAGATATTATTTGAAAAAATTTATAAAATTCGAGATATGTGGAACTAAATACCTGCCATTCACGGTTAATTTTTCCATAAACATAAATGTGTGATTTTGACAGTTTTAAAATTTTAATGTTTTTCGGATTTGCCCATATGGGCAAAATCAAACAATTTTTTGATCGCACACTAAATATTTTTTCGCGTTATATTAAAAGAGCTTAGTGAATGTTAAATCCGTTCGTTTTAATGATTTTACGCGCTGCGCGCAGAATTTATGACGGTTAAAAAAAAATCTAAAAAAATTTAACAACTATATTTTTTTAGTATAATGTTGATTTGGAATCAACTTATATATTTTCAGGCGTTTTGTAATTTTATGGTATTATGGTAATTTATAGATGCTTTAACACGAAGAATTCAATTAGGCAAGTGAACAAAAACAATATTTTTTTATTTTTAATCGCGATTTTCGCGAAATTTTATAAAATGTGGGTCCTAGTGAAATTCTGCTGACTTAACTAATGTACAAGTATAATTTAAAACATTTTTTTATTTACATATAAGTTTAAATAGGTTAATATCTTTTTAAGATATTAGATTCTTATTTGGTCCATCAAATCATTAATCCTTATAATATTTTGGTGCTCAGAAGATTTATGTATTTTCACGTAAAGCTTTTTAAGAATAGTTTTTGGACCATTCCTGATCAATTGTGTGCTAAATTCGCGATGTGATTCAGTGAAATGAATCACCTTCGCCTTCTCAGGTAATGAAGAGATTTTTGAGAAATGTTTGATGCAAATTGGATATAAGGAGTGCTCACAAAAAAATCTGGATTTACACTTTTCCTTATAGAAATTAAACTAAGTCGTGAATTTTTTTATTTTAGTTAAATCAAATGAATACTTTAGTTAAATCAAATGAATACTTCTTTAAAATGTTTTAAGATCTTTTTTTATTTTTTCTTTAATATCATCAATTAAGGATTTAATTTAAATTTTAACAACTTGCCATTTTTTGCCCTTCGTGTCCTTTAAATTTATTTTTATTAACGCCCAATACCTCTCATTAGGGCGGAGTTTTGGGCAATTTGGTGGATTAGCTTGTTTTGGCGCAAAATCAACATTATTGGTATGGTACCACTCAATAGCTTTTTTGACAATTTGCAAGATCCGACAATTTGCAAGATCCGGATACCCTATTGCTATTTAAAAATGAAACCTATCATTTCTGGAGACACTCGCTAATGTATATTTCAGAGTTTAAAAAGCCGCTAGTAATGAATGAAAAGCTTCTCTCAGCCCATGTGCAAATTGCATGCCATACCAAAAATTTCTTAAGTACTTTGTTTTTTTTTTGCACACGAAATTTTTCTTCAACATTTCCTCTAAAATCAGCAACATAAAAAATTTCTTGACCAGGAAGCTGAGAAAAATCTGCCAAGACCTATGTTTAATCATCCTTTACACACCACTCACGATTATTAAAAAAGTCTTTCTGCAGAATCTTGGCCCTCTTTTAGACTCCAAATTTGTTTTTGCATTCTTGACAGGCATTTTCTGGACCTTTGATGTCTTAAGCCCAGCTAGTTTTTTCACTTTTCTGACAAAGGTCTCAGAGCATCAAACTTTTTGCGCCACTTTTCTTCCTGACATGTTAGGGTGTTTTAGAAAAGTCCGTATTATTTTATAAGCTTTGTTTTAGTCGGAAAATCCTTTTTTTCACTTCCTTGCTTTCTTTCAATGCTCAAAGATGCTTTATATTTTTTAATAAACTGTTTTTTTGTTAATACCTGCGAGCCTAGCAATCGTTTTTTGTAGGCATCGCGTATTTTTGATCGGAGCCTATTTTCAAAAAAACTAATTTCGTTATTGATATGCCAATGGGACGTGGCTTTTAAAATAGATGATTAAAAAGTTAATAACCTTAAAGTAGATCCATTTTTTTCGTGCCCACTCCTTAAATTGTATGCCGTATGTCATTTTGTCTTGGTTTGCTATCGAAAACCATTAAAAGCAATATGCACTTTTTTGCACGATTTTCAAAATCATTATAAAAAATTAAAATTATTTTGGTGCGCTTTTGCTTTAGGTGTTAAATGGCAAAATAAACTCGGTTTACGCGGTAGTTTCATACATATTTTTGGTAGTGTGCTCATGAAAAAACGGTATTTTGAAAAATTTACGTTCAAGTTTTCGTCATTTACACCGGTTGTATGTTATACCTTTATGGAGATATACATATATCAAACAATGCGAAACAAAAAATTCTATCAATCCTTTTCCATCTTTTTTAAAAAAATATGTGAAAGAAATGAAAAAGTGGCGAAAACATGCTTTAAGTAGTATTAGAAGTGATGAAATTAAAATTTAGAGTACAAGACGAAATATGAAAAAAGTGAATGCGTCAACCCATTTTTTTCGCTTTAAGTAGTATTAGAAGTGATGAAATTAAAATTTAGAGTACAAGACGAAATATGAAAAAAGTGAATGCGTCAACCCATTTTTTACGTTTTTTTAATTTGCATGCAAATTACGCTTAGAAGTGCAAACTTGCGCTACTAAAGTTAAGCTATATTTACACGATTGAAATTTTCTTCAAAATGCTTCAAACTCGTGTAAACAGGAAAATTTCTTCAAAATTTATAGATCAAAATTTATTGAACAAAACTTTTGAACATTTTATTGATGTCGTGTAAATAATCATCAAAATCTATTGATAACTATAAATAATTTGACAGCATGTTCATTCTTTTGATTCAATTTATATCACATGTTTTTATTTACATATGCTTGTTGCGGAAATTGTCAATGTAATTAAATTTTTTAAATAATAAAATTAGTTAATAAATACCTACCAAAGTGTTACATATTTAACTAGCTTTATAACCCGCTACTTCGTTAGCGGTACAATTTGAATGGACAAAGTTACAAAATTTACCAAAATTATTTTTTACTTGCTTATCGATTCCGATATAATTAAAATGATGTATGTATTAGTTCTAAAGATACATATAGGTCAAAATAGGTACCTACCCTCTACTTATTTGCGTAGCTGATTCAATTTTGATTGCTAACCAATTTAAATTTTGAATATTTAGCGTTACAAAAATTTCCTTTTTACCCGCTTTTTACCTCTAGTAGGCCAAATTTAAAAAATACCGAATACGTGTCCTTATATTTTTATTGCTGGTTTAAATCCATTTTTGTTAATGTTTGTTTTTAACCCCTTAATTGAAAAAAGTACCAAACACCTGTCTAATATTTTTTAAATGTCAATCAATTAAAAATTATTATTCTACCTTCATTGATTTAAGCTTAAAAAGAAAAAACTTATCTATAAATTTTTTACTCGTTTTTGTCCTTTTCTACCCCATTAGTCGAAAAAGTACCAAACGCGTATTTAATAAGTGTTTAATTTGCAAAAAGTACCGAATACTTGTCCCTTAATTTTAAGTGCTGATCTTACACCATGTTTGTTTCTACCAGTTTTGGTTTAGAAGATATAATGCCATCGATTTTTCCTATTTTTACCACTTTTATTGAAAAAAGTACCAAACACTTATATATATATAATTCCCCGACAACATTCCAATTGGAACAAGGGGTACTTCTCTCAGACAATGAGCTGTATCCGATTCTATTTTTAGACTCATTGAAAGGGACCTACGTTTTAACGCCGGCTCCGAACGGCAAATGCATTAGTTAGAGAAGTTTTACATAGCCTAATACTCAATAACCAGTGGCTAGCTGAGTTATGAGGTGAACCGCCGCTTTTTTTGAAAATTTTTATTTTTTCAAGTGACTCTGGCCAGGGATCGAACTTGGGCCTCTGGTATGCTAGGCGGATGACTTGCCTGCTATACCACGGCGGTACACAAACACGGTACCAAACACTTATTTAAGTTTTTTTCAATGTGAATCGACACGTCCCTAAATTATAGTCCTGATTTCATTAGCTTAAATCATATTCATAGCTAAAAAAAAAATAAAAAACCTACCTTTGAATATGTTCCCGTTTTTACCCATTTATAGTAAAAGTACCAACCACATGTTTAATATTTTTTGAATACTTATTGATTGTGGCACAAAATGAGTCTTTATGTATATTAGTTTAAAAGATACGTATGGGTTAAAAAAGTACCAAAATATAGTTTTTAAACATGTTCACCCTTATTAGTTCCATTTCCAAAAAAGTAACGAACACATGTCCCCTTATTTTTTTATCCGATCCAAATTCAACTTCAACATTGTTTTTATCTATATTATTTTCGGAGATATGATACTAATTTGTACCATTTTCATTGTTAGTGCTGACCATAGACCAATTTAATTTTTGTTTCTATCACTTTTGATTAAGAAGATATTGCGTTATTGAGTACCAAAATATAGTATTTACGATCTTTCTCCCTTATTAGTTCCATTTTCAAAAAAGTACCCATTTTCTACCCTGTTTTACCCCTAAGCGGCCGAATTTAAAAAAATTGCCGAAACCATGTCCTTTAGTTTTTAGTGCTGATTCCAGACTAATTTAATTTTTGTTTCTATCACTTTTGGTTTAAAAGATATTACGTAACCGATTTTTCCCCTTTTTAACAAATAAATTAAAAAAGTACCAAACACGTATCTTATGCATTTCAATATGAATCGACCCGTCTATAAATTATACTTCTGGCTTCATTAGCCAAAATGAAATTCATAGTTTAAAAAAGACTACCCTTGAATATTTTCTCGTTTTTATCTTTTTGTACCTCATTCATCGTAAAAGTACTTGTCTAATATTTGTCTAAAAAATACTTGTCTAATAATTCTTTATTACTTGTCGATTGTGATGTTAACTGCGTCACTATGTTCATTATTTCAAAAGATATAGGTTAAAAGTACCAAAATACAGTTTTTATCCTTTTTTAACCCTTATTAGCACCATATTTAAATAAGTACCAAACGCGTGTCCCCTTTTTCCAGCCAAAGAGAATTTCAATTTTGTTTGCATCGATGTTGGTTTCGGAGATATGAAGTTATTAATTTCTCCCGTTTCTACCCTGATATTAATTCGCAAAAATACCAAATAATTATTTAATTGTTTTTTTAATATCTATCGGTTGCGATATAAATTATGTTTCTATGTTTATTAGTTCAGAAGATATATATGGGTTAAAAAAAGTACCAAAATATAGTTTTTACCCTTTTTTTTCCTTATTAGTGCCATTTCCAAAAAGGATCAAACACGTATTCCCTTATTTTCCTAGCCGATCCAATTCCAATTTCAACTTTGTTTGCATCGAGGTTGGTTTCGGAGATATGATGTTACTAATTTCTCCCTTTTCTACCCTGTTTTACCTTCTAAGATGTTGAATTTCAAAAAAGTACCGAACACGTGTTCCTTAATTTTAAGTGCCAATCTTAAACCAATTTAGTTTTTGTTACTTCCACTTTTGGTTTGGAAGATATACTTTACCGATTTTTACCCCCAAAATAAAAAAAGTACCAAACACGTAGCTTATTTCTTTTCAATGTCATATTTCTGGCTTCATTAGTCTAAAAGATATCTATAGCTAAAAAGCAAAAAACCCACTCTTGAATATTTCCCCTTTTTTACCCTTTTGTACTCCATTAATCGCAAAAGTACCATATTCGTATTTAATTGTTTTTTAATATCTATCGGTTGCAATATAAATTATGTTTCTGTGTTTATTAGTTCAAAAAATACATATGGGTTAAAAAAAAGTACCAAAATATAGTTTTTTACCCTTTTATATCGTTATTAGTGCCATTTCCAAAAAAGTGCCAAACACGTATTCTCTTATTTTCCCAGCCGATTTAAATTCAATTTTGTTTGCATCGATGTTGGTTTCGGAGATATGATGTTACTAATTTCTCCTTTTTCTACCCTGTTTTACCTTCTAAGAGGTTGAACTTCAAAAAAGTACCGAACATGTGTTCCTTAATTTTAAGTGCCAATCTCAGACCAATTTAGTTTTTGTTTCTATCACTTTTGGTTTAGAAGATATACTTTACCGATTTTTACCCACAGAATTAAAAAAAGTACCAAACACGTAGCTTATTTCTTTTCAATGTCAATCTACCAGTCAATAAATTATACTTCTGGCTTCATTAGCCTAAAAGATATCCAAAGCTAAAAAGCAAAAAACCTACCCTTGAATATTTTCCCCTCTTTACCTTTTTGTACCCCATTAATCGCAAAAGTACCAAATACGTATTTAATTATTTTTTAATATCTATCGGTTGCGATATAAAATATGTTTCTATGTTTATTAGTTCAAAAGATACATATGGGTTAAAAAAAAGTACCAAAATATAGTTTTTACCCTTTTTCATTCTTATAAGTGCCATTTTCAAAAAAGTACCAAACACGTGTCCCCTTATTTTTCTAGCCGATTTAAATCCAATTTCAACTTTGTTTCTATCTGTATTGGTTTCGGAGATATGATGTTACTGATTTCTCCCTTTTCTACCCTGTTTTACCTTCTAAGAGGTTGAATTTCAAAAAAGTACCGAACACGTGTCCCTTGGTTTTAAGTGCCGATCTCATACCAATTTAGTTTTTGTTTCTATCACTTTTGGTTTAGAAGATATACTTTACAGATTTTTACCCCCAAAATTAAAAAAAAGTACAAAACTCGTAGTTTATTTTTTTCAATGTCCATCAATAAATTGTACTTCTGGCTTCATTAGCCTAAAAGATATCCATGGCTAAAAACCAAAAAACCTACCCCTGAATATTTTCCCTTTTTTTACCCTTTTGTACCCCTTTAATCACAAAAGTACCAAATACGTGTTTAATTATTTTTTAATATCTATCGGTTGCGATATAAATTGTTTTTCTATGTTTATTAGTTCAAAAGATACATATGGGTTAAAAAAAGTACCAAAATATAGTTTTTACCCTTTTTTATCCTTGTTAGTGCCATTTTCAAAAAACTACCAAGCATGTGTCCCCTTATTTTCCTAGCCGATTCAAATCCAATTTCAACTTTGTTTCTGTCTATGTTGGTTTCAGAGATATGATGTTACTAATTTCTCCCTTTTCTACCCTGTTTTGCCCACTAGGCGGCCGATTTTCAAAAAAGTACCGAACACGTGTCCCTTAGTTCTTAGTGCTAATCTCAAACCAATTTAATCTTCGCTTCTATCGCTGTTGGTTAAGCAGATATAATGTTACCGATTTTTCCCTTTTTTACCCTTTTAATTGAAAAAAGTACCAAACACGTATTTCATATAAATTTTATTTCTAGCTTTATTGGTTCAAGTGAAATACAAAGAAAAAGAAAAATGGACCTACCCTAAATTTTTTTCCCCGCTTTTCCCCCTTTTTGAACCCTGAATCAAAAAAGTACCAAACACGTGTCTAATATTTTTTTTCTTGTTTACCGGCTCCGTTTTGAATTTTGTTTCTCTGTTGATTGGTTCAAAAGATACACATGGGTTTAAAAAAGTACCAACATTTTATTTTTACCTTTTTACCCCCTATTTATCCCATCTGCTAAAAAGTACCAAACACGTGTCTACTTATTTTTGTAGCTGATCCCAACGCAATTTCAATTTTGGGCCTATGACGTTTACTTCCGGAGATACAGCATTACTAATTTTTCCCTTTTTTACCCCCTTAGAGGCCGAATTTCCAAAAATCCCGTCTTAGTGGATCTATACTTTGAAAAAGGTACCCGCTGTCAAAATTTCAGCTCTCTAGCTATAGCCGTTTGGGCTGCGCGATGATGAGTCAGTCAGTCAGTCACTTTAGAGTTTTATATATATAGATAACTATATATTTGTGGAATTATTAATCAATTTTTAAAAGTGATAACATAAAAGACAATTTGCGCAACAATCACAAGCAACAGAAAAAGTGGACTGAGATGAAGTGGAACTGTTCATCGAAATGGTTGAAGTACGTGAACTGATATTTAATTTTAGAATTGATGAGTACAGAAACCGAAATGAAATGGAAAAGTGCTGGTCAGAAATTGCTGCTGCAACTAATCATTGCATAACCGACAGCAAAGCACAATTTAACGCTGTGCGATCATGCTATAATGTTATTTTTTGTTATTTTTTGTTTTCATTAATAAACTATTTTCACCAAACTTTTTATAATAGTAATCTCAACACTTTTCTAAGTTTAACGCTTAGGTTAGTAAGCATTCTATAAGTTATTTTTAAAATCATTTTGGTTTGTTAGGAAATCTTCAATAACTTTTCCGACAAAGCTGATATCCATCCATTCAAAAGCTATACATTTCAGGTATGAATGATGTAGAGAATGTTGGATGCCAAGTAATGGTCCTGATCGGTCTAAACTTGGTAAAGCCCAGGCTAATCTTGATCATCTCTCATCTCAATTGTGCACACTGACCTCCTAGTGGTATCACCTGGGTAGCTACGTTAACACCCGTTAAGGTGGTGAGCCAATATGTGTCGCGAGTTCCCCCATAAGAACTATAAAAACATGAGTCTAGGCCGTCGGGCTAGTAACCCACTCCTAGAAAAAACTTACTATGAAAAAGCAAAAAAGAAGAATTAAAACGGCCACCCCTAATGTTGACGACTATGGCAAACGAAAAAGGACCATGATTTAAGGATCAGCACCTGGAACATCCGAACACTATACAGAGGTGGTGCTTTGACCCAGTTGATGATGGACAAATGTGATCTAACTGATGTCCGTTAAGTAAGATGGAATGGCCACAGCGTGACCAAGACACCAAACGGTGACCTATATTATAGCTGCCATGAGAGTAGGCATGAATTTGGTTGCGAATTCATAGTCAGCAAAAGAATGCGAAACCTAGTCTCCAGATTCACCCCAGTTAATGAAAGATTAGCAACAATACGGGTAAAAGCAAAATACTTCTATCTAAGTTTAAGAAAGTGTATGATAGCTGCCCTAATCATGACATAAAAATAATACTGGGTGATTTAAACGCAAGGATTGGACAGGAAAGTTTCTTTGAGCCCACTATCGGTAAATTCAGCCTCCACAACGTAACATCTGACAATGGTATAAAGTTGGTCTCTTTTGCGGCTGCTCGAAATATGGTAGTGAGTAGCACCAGATTTCAACACCGTAGAATACATAAAGCTACGTGGGTGTCTCTCGATCAAATGACCAGAAATCAAATAGACCACATTGTAGTCGACGGAAGGCACTCAACAAGGGTATTGGATGTGCGTACAATTCAGGGAGCCAATATGGACTCCGATCACTATCTCGTTGCAGCCAAGGTGAGAACACGTCTGAGTGTGTCGCGAAACATGCAGACAGAATCGCAAAGGAAATTTAACACCACCAAGCTTCAATCAACCACTGACCAGATCTTTACTCTACGTCAGATCCTGGAGAAGACCCAAGAGAAACAAATTGATACGTATCATCTCTTTGTTGACTACAAAGCAGCTTTTGGCAGCCCGATACGGAAGAAGGTGTATGCAGCAATGTCTGAGTTCGGCATCTCCACGAAGCTAATAAAGTTATGCAGGATGACACTAATTAATACAATATCATCTGTTAAGATAGGTAAGAACCTATAAGAGTCTTTCATAACTAAACGGGGTTTCAGACAAGGTGATAGTCTATCATGTGATCTCTTCAATATTGTGCTAGAGAAAATCTTGCGAGATGAAGCAGTTAATACAATCTTCAATTGTGTTGTGCGAATGGATGAAAATACTCCGGCAAAAAAGTGTTTGATAATGATCCTGAGGGAACTCGTAGAAGAGGGCGCCCAAAACTTCGATGGAAAGACCAAGTAGAAGAAAATCTTTCAAAACTTAAATCTCAATCTAAATATGCGCACAAGATAGAAGCGCATGGAATTCTAAAATATGCTCGGCCTTTGACCTAAACCGGTTTTTACTATAGGTCATTTAAGTAAGTAAGTAAGTATCTAAAACTAAGAGTGTATACCCTATAATTCTAAGGCTTGTTTACATTGACAAAACAATCAGTGTGAAAGCTTTGATCTAAATCGGTCCGCTAACTTCAGAGTTTTACATAACTTATTAAGAACTTTTACTAGTTGGATGATACTTACGAATTAAAGTACACAACCCTCACTGGGCATCAAATCTTCATCAAATCAATGTGCTCTTGCAAATCTAAGGGCATATACATTTGAAGGCATTTTTCCTGCATGGTTTATCTGATCTATCGAACTTTATTAAATGTTCGTAAAATAGACACATATGTATGTCGAAGCTACTGGCTGGCTTAAATAAGCATTCTCTACTTGCATTCTAGTAATCATTATCTTTCACAAAGGGACCACTTTAGAACCCAAGTAACGCTGCCTTCGACATCAGCCACCTGCCCAACCTAACCTTTGGGTCCATAACTATTCTACATGATGACGCCACCGAAAAGCATTTGTGTGGGGCTTAACTAAGTCAGTAATCGGAAACTATATAACTATCAAAAAATTCTTACGATTTTGTAATTTACTTTTGGAACACCATTGGTGAAGAGTATCCAAGATTCGGCAAAGCCGAATATACCACTCTTACTTGTTTTTTTTTTTTTTCAGTGTATCCTTAGGCGTGTCGTCAAGGACAAGAATTTTAAGGGAGAAATCGCAATTACTGAAAAACTGTTTAATGGATTTTAAATTTGTATGACTTCAAGGAAGGACTGACATCGCTAAATCTACTCAGAAAGTGATTCTAAACCTATTGGTATACTAATAGGTGGGTCTAAGACAAATATTTCTATGCGTTACATACATCAGCACAAACTTATTATACCCTTTCCACCTATGGTGGTGAAGGGTATAAAAAACATATATAATAACGGTAATATCAAAATATTTTTGCACCTTTCGATTTCCTACTTGCCTTAAAGCAAGCTTCTTAAATTTATTTTTTATATATTTTACTTCATTAGAAAATTATGCTTAGTAGTCGACGTGCTAACCAACTAAGAAACACCTTCAAATAATAATTAAAAAAAAACAAAACAATTTCAATATTAAACATACATACACTAGTCGGCATATTAATTTTGAAGTACCAGTTGTTTTTCTTCTTTTTTATTTCCGATCCTATGGATGTGGCATAAGTATTTCAACATGTTTTTACAGAGCGTATTTAAAAAATGGGAAATTCAAGGTGAACAAAAATTTATAATAATTATTTGAATTAATTAAAAATGTATCCTCCTTTAGAATTTAAAACTTTTTGTTGGCGGTTCGGAGCAAAATCCACCAAAAACTATATATATATTGATATCTCTTTCCAAGAGACCTCAATGATCGTTTTTGTTCTTGTCAAACTTGCAGATCTATTTCGCTTTATGTGCAACTGCACATTTTCTATTACATTTAAATCTGGACTTTGGGGAGGCCAATCCAGAGTTTAAACGCCAGTCCCTTTTAGACATTTTGTGATCAATTTGCTCTTATGACATGGAATTTTATTCATTTCAGAGCAGAATTGTAAAAAATTCCAATAGAAACTACACTGCCCGTCACAACTATAACCGCACTACAATATCCGTTTTTGCATTACATTAAAAGAAAATTCCATGAAAGGGTTTACGATATATTATAGTATTATAACTGTAGTTTTATTATAAAACTAAACCATCTCACAAATGTCGAAAAAGGAACCATTTTGACCTTTTTAGAAAATGGGCTAAATTTTCGAGAGATCGGTAGAAAACTAAATCGTTCGGACGGCGCTATGAACTGGGGCCCCAATGAACTAGGGCCCCAAACCGAAAATGAACTAAGGCCCCAAAGATTGTAAAGCCAGAATAAATTTGCTTCCCGATGGTCACTGTGTACTAGTAAAAAGATATGTTGACCATAACCATCAAAATGAGGAAGATTTTTACAAAGAATTAAAATCTTTGAATGCCATTATTTAAGCAACAGTGCCAAGATGTGGCTGCAACTCTTGGTGGAAGCAAGACCAATATTAGCACAATAAGAAGCGCATTCAGGAAAACGTGTGAGATGTAAGTAAATTATTTTTGTTTTATTATTATTTTTTTGTTAGACTAGTAATCAAGAAGATACCAGAAATTAAAATTTTTTTTAATTACAAAGAGGTTTACAAAAGATAGACAACATTTAGTAGCTTCTCCAAGAAGTGCCCTTGAAGTTGTAGAAGCGTTCAATATTGAACATGTTTGGAAAGAGTTTGGTTTGTCTAAGGACGACTCGAAGCCGAGACACTTCTTCACAGCAGCAATAAGTGAAGATAACTACTCTTTCTATTTGTTTTCTTCCCAGAAATAGATTAAATTAATTAAAGAAAATATACCCCATTAAAAAGGACAAATATTATTGATGCTACCTTTAAAGTAGTCCCCCATGGTTACTTTAAGCAGCTATTGGTAATTTACGTAGAATATTTTGACGAGGTAATTCATATTCATTTCCATTCAAATTCGGTTAAAAACTTTTCAATTTCCTTAAATAGATTTTTCCCATAATCTTTGTTTTAATGAGCAAGAAAACGAGTGAAATATATGAAACCATTTTTGAATATATCAGCCGAAATATATTTGAGTTAGATCCCCTCATATTTATCACAGACTATGACCAAGGGTTGAGGAATGCGCTGAGTAAAGTTTTTCCACAGTCAAAACTGGTTGGATGGTGGTAAGTACAACAAAACACTTTTATAAAAAAAACTACCTATACATAGAAAAAATTTGAAAATTATTATTTTATTTTTTGAAGTGTTTGGAGTTTTAAGAATGTAAGTGGTTTTGAAATTTAAAAATTCGCGCGAATTTTTTAATTTCACTTACATTCTTAAAACTCCAAACACTTCAAAAAATAAAATAATAAATTTCAAATTTTTTCTATATAGTTGCCTAGAAATTTTAAAATCCTTTTTTACACTTACTTACTTATGTATTAAAATAAGTTGAACATTGGATAAACTGTTTTTTAATTTAAAAATTTTAGGTTTCATTTCTACCAAGCTGTGAGACGAAATTTAGCAAAACATAAATCCTTATTGGATTATGTGAGATCTTCTAAAAGCGCGTCACTAATGTATCATAAACTGTTGGACCTACCTTTATTGCCACCCAATTTGATAAAAACTACATTCAGTGACCTTAAATCAAAAATTTTTGTAATGGATAGAGGTCTATTCTTACCGCTTTTAAAATACTATGAGAGTCAATGGATTAATAAGGTAAGATTTCAGATAAGAGTAATATTTTCTAAAATATAGACATACATTAAATATTTCAGATTGACTGCAAAAATTTCTCAGTTCATAAGCAAGACACCCGAACAACTTCTGCAGTTGAGGTATATAACAGCATCTTAGGCAGGTCAATTGAAAAAAGTGGACATTTTTTTAAGTTCGTTGAAGTAATTCGGGATGAGGAATTTTTTAAATCGCGGCATTTTGAAATGTTTTGTGAGAGTGGAGGCACAATGGCAAAAAAGAAACGTAATAGTAGCCTTGAGAAAGGAAGAAAGATTAAGGAAGCCTCAATATTGCTGTAGGAAGGAAAAATTACTGTTGAGGAATTTCTCGCACGTATGGTGTATTCGAAAAATGATGTATGCGTCAATATGGTAGAGGAAGAAAATATTTTTGAAGACGAGGATCTCCAAGAAGATTTTTCTGATGAATCGGTCCATTCATCTGAAGACAATGGAAAAGACTGTATCGTTTGCCGGGATAGAACTCCAAATATAGTGCTGCTGCCCTGTAAACATCTTAAAGTATGCCATGAGTGCAATCTTAAATTGCAAGCTGATGCAATTTCAAAGGGTGTGCCTAATCACAATTGCCCCTACTGCAGAGGAGTGGTAGAAGATTCAATGCAAGTCTATAATTGATTTCATTTATCAAACATTTTATTGAATTGCGTCATTTTGTATACATTTTTTTATTTTAAGAGAATAAATATTTTTTTGTTGAAATATTTTGCAAAAATGGGGAGTTTATAAAATTGGGGCCTTAGTTCATTTTATTTGGGGACTTAGTTCGCAAAGTTGGGGAGTTCGTTCATTTTCGAAATTTGAGGGACTAGTTCATAATGAACTGAAGCCCCAAAATTGTGGCCTTACTTCATTTTCGGTTTAGGGCCTTAGTACATTGGGGCCCTAGTTCGTAGCGCCCGTTCGGACCGAGTGGTAAGAAATTTTGCCAAAAACCAAAGTCAGCTTGAAAAAAATAAAACCGGAGCACAGTGTGTCGCGTAGAACATGCTAGGTGGACAAAATTATTTTATGTTATGTAAAGATGATTATACATAGTCATATTTAGTTATTAAATATTGCAGTTTCTGGTTAATTTTACGTGTGGGTTATTTTTTTAAATCAGATAAATATATTTCAAAAACTAAAATGCATGTATATAAATCCTTTTTAATTAATGGGGAAATATTTACATGTCAATGTAAAAATAGTTTCCTAACTATTCGGTGTCTTGTGATGAGTTGTAGTCATATACACGCGAGTTTTTTTCATTCTTCGTGTATTTTTACCACTTCTCAAAAAAGGCAACCCTTGAAATAGAGTGTTCTGGAAAAAATAAAAAAAATATGTGCTAAACAATATGTATATTTTTACGAAAAATAAAGATATTTTTGCGTAATGTCAAAAAACTAGCCCAAACAGAGGTGAATTTCTGCATATTCTGAAAATTTTCTTATAAAAAAAATACGCTTAAATATATAGTATATTTAAAATAGTGATAAAAATTTAACTTAATAGATTTTGATTAAAAAAATACATTAAAAAATAGTACTTACCCTCATTATTAATATCCATCACAAAACTTTTTTAAAATATTACACAATGCTACTACAATTTGGTACTAAGTCACTAAATTCATATTGAGTGTTTGAAAAAGTTGTGTTAAAAATATGACTTCTGACCGATTTAACTCAACTATTCCGAATTTGACAAACAACCTTTTCTCGGAATTCGGGGTTTGGAAGTGTTATTTATGTTTTGCAACAAAAAGATATTGGAAATTATAACATGAATTTTGTCCACCTAGCATGTTTTACGCAACACACTGTGCGGAGGTGCAAAAAGAAAGTTATCCGAAAAAGATCGGCTCAGAATTGTAAAAGCCACAAGCAATTCTATGAAAAACCTTTCGCAAATTTCTGCCGAATTTGGCGTAAAAGTGTCAAATTCAACAATAAGTACACTACTAAATGAGTCTGGAACATAATCAGACAATCGCTAATAACTGTCCCAAGATCACTCAAGCAGTACAAGGAAGCCCATATGGAAATCGCAAAGAAAGTCTTCCAAACAACAGGTAAGAAAATTATTTTTTTTATGTATTAAAATTCTTCTCTTCTTCTCTTTTAGGCGATTTTTTCAGATGAGAAAAAACTTAATCTTCGCGGTACTGATGGTTAAGGTAAATATCGAAGGGATCTGCTAAAGGAACCACGATATTTCTCAAAACGAAATTTTGGTGGTGGTTCCTTAATGGTATGTGGAGCTTTTTGCAGCTTGATTTGGCCTTTCCTTGATTTGGCCTTTCCAAGCACTCTAATGGATTCCGGAGAATACATAAGCATTCTTAATAAAAAACTGAATTCTGGAGAATACATAAGCATTCTTAATAAAAAACTGTTGCCTTTCTTGGAAGCCCAGGCTGAAAAACTTTAATTTTTAGCGAGAAAAAACAAGAGTCGTCAGAATATTGAATGGCTTAAATTAAAAAACATTAAAATTATTGAGTGGCCTGCCTGTTCTTCGGATCAAAACCCATTAGAAAATATTTGGGGAGTATTGGGCAGCCGTGTTTATGCCCAAAATAGACAATACAAGGATGTTTTTGAACTAAGAGTAGCAATCATCGATTAATGGCGAGCAGTTACTGAAGATATGAGGACAAAACTTATCCAAAGTATGTCGGATCGAATTTTTTAACTTATTCAGAATAAGGGAGGCCCAACCCATTATTAAAAATATTTTTTAGTTTAATTGATAATTTAAGTAGAGAATTTTGTTAATTTTTATACCCACCATCAAAAAGAATGGGAGGTATATTGAGATCGTCATTCCGTTTGTAATTTCCTTAATATTGGCTCAAAAATCAAAATACATTCCGAATCCTTATAAAATTCTAAGACGATTGAGCGATATCCGTCTGTCTGTTCGTCTGTCTGTCTGTTAAAATCACGATAACGCCTGAACTAAATATTGAAATTGGGCAAAATCGGTCAACATTTGACCATAGCACCCTTATAACCCCGTTTAGGCTAATCGTTTATTTGCTAATAAATCACAAATTATAACAGCTATGATGACAATTTAGTATCTATAAGTTTTACATAAGCACTAGGCAGCATATAAAATTTCATTGAAATCGGTTCACATTTAACCATAGCTCCCATATAAAAAACTTACGGAAACAGCCTAAATTCCACCTGAAATTCTATTAAATGCCAATAAGTGATAAACTGTAATAGCTTTGGCCACAAAATTTAGCACAAGGAAGTCTTATGTGAATGCCAGCCAGTGTGCAAAATTTTGTCACAATCGGTCACCATTTGACCATAGCTCCCATATAAAAAACTTACAGAAACACAAAAATACAAAAAGGAAAGGAGATTTATGTCCTTCTGTCCGTCAGATAAAAGCGCGACAGCTCCTTAACTACAAAAGCTAGAGAGACAAAATTTTACAAAAGTATTTTTGATATGTAACAAAAGTTGTGTACTGAAAATATATAACCCCGCCCCGGGAAACACATGAATGCTGATAAATTGAGTACAATTGTAATAGCTATGACGACAAAATTTAGAATAGAGAAGTTTTATGCAACTATTTGTCAGTATATTAAATTTAATAGGAATCGGTCCATATTTGACTATAGCTTTCATATGAAAAACACTCTCGGAAACCAAAAAATATTTAGTCAGGACAAGTTAAAAGCTATTAACTTGTTATAAATACCAGCTTTATTTAAATAGCAGCCAGTGTGTGAAATTTTGTTACAATCGATCAACATTTGGCTATAATTCTTATATATATATTTATATAATATTTATATATATAACATCCCCTTTTTATATCTACAATCAAAATGGTTCAGAGGTACAAGCAGCATATTAAGATTACACCAATGTTCAGACTTTATATACGGTAGATGCATTAGGAACTCCTAACAAAATATATGGACCTGTCGTATTACTATCACCATGTTTATTCTAAATATTAAGCTAAACGAAAAGTATTTTACAACTTATTAATGTAAAACCATACCAGGTTACGATAACGAATTTTTTTAAAGTAAATAAATACTAGGGAAACCACTTACACACTTTTGAATGTTGAACTATAAAGCTACTGCAACCGAAGTTATTCCAAATATTTTACAAACAATACCAACTACCGTAACAACTTTTTTCCAATTTAGTCCACGTTTTGAATTTGCTGCACCCTCGTAGATATATGAGATATGTTTCTAAATTTAACACAACTTGATGTTGGGTATATAAGATTCGGCACAGCCGAATATAACACTCTTACTTGTTTTAAAGTGCGGTTATAGTTACGAAAGAGTTGTTTGTATTGAAATTATGTATATTAATTAAACTAAAGTAAATAAATAATTAATTTTTATTACAAAACAATTTATTGCCTATTGTATTGTTTTTTTTTTCTTATTGTCTCGATTTTCTTACTAGATTTTTACAAATTTTCTGTTCGTTTACTTTTCTTGTACAAATGATTTGGTGAGTGTAAATTCGTTCATTTGGATGAAGTAGGGGATGTTGGATACCATGTAACGGTTCTGATCGGTTTAATTTGGTAAGCCCAGGCTAATCTTGGTCTATCCTTCATCTCAATTGTGGACACTTACCTCCTAGTGGTGTCATCTGGGTAGCTAATTTAACAGCCGTTAAAGCAGTGAGCAAACAAGTGCCGCGTGTTCTCCCATAAGAACGATAAAAACATGGGTCAAGGACGTCGGGCTAGTAACCCACTCCTGGAAAAAACTTACTATGAAAAAGCAAAAAATAAGAATAAAAACGGCCCCTCCAAATGTTGACGACTATGGCAAACGAAAGAAGGACCATGATTTAAGGAACAGCACCTGGAACATCGGAACCCTCTACAGAGGAGGTGCTCTGATCCAGTTGATGGATGTTCTCGATGAATATAAATGTGATGTGACTGCTCTCCAGGAAATAAGATGGAGCGGCAACGGTGTCGCCAAAACATCAAAAGGTGACCTGTATTACAGCTGCCATGAGAGTAAGCACGAGTTTGGTTGCTGTTTTATGGTTAACAAAAGATTGCGAAAACTTGTTTCCAGGTTCACACCAGTAAGCGAAAGACTAGCGACAATACGCGTCAAGGCTAAGTACTTCCATCTGAGTTTGATTTGTGCTCGCGCTCCAACAGAGGAGAAAGATGATGATGATGTAAATGAAGCCTTTTATGAACAACTTGAGGAATTTTACGATAGCTGCCCTAATCAATTGCTAAGAGAGATTAACTCTGGCTCAAACGATATATACACGCTATAGCAACATATTGCCAACTCCATGAAGTCTGTTGCAAAATCGGCAATAGGGTACCAAAGCCCTCATGCTAAAAACTCTTGGTACGACGAGGAGTGCCGCAACGCCACTGCTGAGAAAAATGCGGCCTACAGGGCAACTCTGCAGTCAGCAGCTACTCGTGGATGTTTAGAAAGATATCGAGAGAAAAAGAGGGAAGAAAAACGACTATTCCGCAAAAAAAAAAAGAAAGATATGGAGAGACGTGTGTTTGAGGAGATTGAGTTGTATAGGACACAAAATGAAATCCGTAAATTTTACCAAAAAATTAAGCATCAGACGGATGGTTATAGCAACTGTTTCCTTTCCTGTAAGGACGACCAAGGAAATCTGGTCACAGATACAGAAAGCGTATTGAAACTGTGGAAGGAGCACTTTTGCAAGTTGTTGGTTGCAAATGAAAGCGACCAAGATGACACGCCTGAACAAATCAACGATGACGGCGTTATATGTCCACCACCCAACCTGAACGAGGTTAGGACTGCAATAGCGCGATTAAAAAATAATAAAGCTGCTGGTGCCGATGGTTTGCCAGCAGACCTTTTTAAGGCTGGAGGTGATGAACTCATAAAGTATATGTCCCGGCTCCTAGAATACATATGGTCAGAAGAACGCATGCCGGACGATTGGAATCTCAGTGTCCTTTGTCCAGTCCACAAAAAAGGAGATAAAACTGTATGTGCAAATTATAGAGGGATAAGCCTCCTCTCAATTGCATATAAGACTTTATCGACCATACTGTGTGAAATGCTAAAGCCGAAAGTAAACGAAATAATTGGGACATACCAATGTGGCTTTAGACCAGGTAAATCAACCACTGACCAGATCTTTACTCTACGTCAAATCCTAGAGAAGACCCAGGAGAAACAAATCGATACGTATCATCTCTTTGTTGACTACAAAGCTGCTTTTGACAGCCCGATACGGAAGAAGGTGTTTGAAGCAATGTCTGAGTTCGGCATCCCTACGAAGCTAATAAAGTTATGCAGGATGACACTAACTAATACAACATCATCTGTTAAGATAGGTAAGAACCTATCATAGTCCTTCATAACTAAACGGGGATTCAGGAAAGGTGGCAGTTTATCTTGTGACCTCTTCAATATTGTGTTAGAGAAAATCTTGCGAGATGCAGCGGTTAATACAACAGGAACAATTTTCAATAGAAAACATATGCTACTCGCGTTTGCCGATGACATTGATATTATAGGACGCACTCTACGCTAGGTAACTGCCGCCTTTTCCAATATCGAGAAGGAATCAAACAAAATGGGTCTAGCTGTAAATGAATCAAAAACAAAACTGATGGTTTCTACAGGCAGACAGACCACTAGAATCGGATCACATGTGTCCGTTGAGAACTATAGCTTCGAGGTTGTAAAAGAATTTGTATACCTTGGTACCGCTGTGAACATCAACAACGATATAAGCTTCGAAATCAAACGTAGAATCATACTTGCCAATCGATGCTATTTTGGACTAAGCAAACAGCTAAAAATAAAGTCCTCTCTGTAAGAACTAAAATTAAGCTCTATAAAACGCTCATACTACCCGTGTTATTGTATGGTGCTGAATCATGGGCACTTGCACAGACAGACGAAGCTATCCTTGGAGTATTTGAGAGGGAAATTCTACGAAGAATCTTTGGACCAGTATACGTCAACAATGAGTATAGACATCGAATGAACCATGAGCTGTATGAGTTATACGCTGACATAGACATAGTAAAACGCATTAAGCAACAGCGTCTGCGTTGGCTAGGACATGTTGTGCGAATGGATGAAAATACTCCGGCAAGAAAAGTCTTCGATAATGATCCAGAGGGAACGCGTAGAAGAGGGCCTCCAAAACTTCAATGGAAAGACCAAGTAGAAGAAAATCTTTTGAAACTTGGCATACGAAATTGGAGAATATGTGCACAAGATAGAGGTGCTTGGAATTCTAAAATATGCTCGGCCTTTGACCTAAACAGGTTGTAATTACAGGCCATTTAAGTAAGTAAGTAAGTAAGTAAATTCGTTCATTTACTCAGTAAATACTCAGCTTACTGAAAAGTAAACGAATAGACCTATAGTTGTGATGGGCAGTGTATAGATGATTTTATAGTATACATTAAAAAATATTTTTTTTTGCATCTTGTTTTATTTATTGTATCGGGTGTTTTTTATTGAGGTATAGAACTTTAAGTTGGCATCACTTTTTTAACTGGCGGCCATTTTGTCAGCTGTCAAGTGATTAATATTTAGTTTGGTTTGCCATTTCATCATGAACAGGTTGACAAAAGAACAACGCTTGCAAATCGTGCAAATTTATTTCGAAAATAATGGTTCAGTTCGCGAAGTTTACCGCAAGCTCCGTCCATTTTATGGTCTACATAATCGTCCATCAGAGCAATTAATTCGGTTAACCATGGATCGTTTTCGCACTACGTTTACTCTATGTGATAATACGCATCCGCAGCGACGTCGAACAGTACGCACCGAAGAAACAATTGCCGCTGTAGAGCAAAGTGTTGAAGAGGACCCGAATGAATCGATTCGCCACCGTGCACAGCAATTGGAGCTTTGTCCATCAACTTTATGGAAGATTTTGCGCAAAGATCTTGGCTTGCGACCTTACAAGATCCAGCTTGTGCAAGAATTAAAGCCGCGAGACCATGCAATGCGTCGTGATTTTGGTGTATGGGCCGAAAATGAGATTGATCTCGATGCTGATTTTCATCGCAAAATTTTGTTCAGTGATGAGGCTCATTTTTGGTTGAATGGCTACGTCAACAAGCAAAATTGCCGCATTTGGAGTGAAGAGAATCCACATGAGACCCTTGAGACGCCATTACATCCACAAAAACTGACTGTTTGGTGTGCTCTATGGGCTGGCGGAGTCATTGGGCCATACTTCTTCCGAAATAATGCTGGAGAGTCAGTTACCATAAATGGAGACCGGTATAGAGCCATGATAACCGACTATTTTGTTCCCCAATTGGATGGCATGAATGTGGATGAGTTGTGGTTCCAACAAGACGGCGCTACATGCCACACAGCGCACGTTACAATTGATTTATTGAAGGAAACATTCGATGAGCGCATAATTTCGCGGAATGGACCTGTCAATTGGCCACCAAGATCGTGCGATTTGACACCACTGGATTATTTTCTTTGGGGATATGTGAAGTCGCTCGTCTACGCCAACAAACCAGAAACGTTAGGGGACTTGGAAGCCAACATTCGTGGCGTTATTGCCAACATACGGCCCCATATGCTCGAAAAAGTAGTTGAAATTTGGACCTCTAGAATTGGCTTTATTCGAGCCAGCCGCGGCGGCCACATGCCCGAAATCATATTTAAACATTAATGGCATAAAATTATCCTTCCAATAAAGCCAAATTGATGGACATTAAAACGATTTTCTTGTGTTTTATTTCAATTCGAAGTTCTATACCTCTAAAAAAAACACCCATTACCTTCATTTACTATGAGCTAACAATATGTTATCAAATCTTAAAATCTAAACTGCTTAATTATGGAAGTCCATTTGTTACTTCATAACTCTTTGCGTAAGTAGGATTTTTTACATTAGTAAAATCCACGGTCGCTAGTATCCCTCCTTTGGATATGGCCGCGACCGTTTAATATATTTCGAGCGGTATGTTTTCTGTGCAGTGAGTGCTGAGGTATTTCTTGTATTTAAGCCAGTTTATTTTTGTGCCTGCCATTGTTACGTCTATAGTCGGGGATACGGTTTCTTCCTGCTTTAAGAGGGTTATGATGGTTGGCGAATGGTCCGAGGAAAGTTCCAAGAAAGATTCAACTGGGATCATTTCCCTTGTGATAATTTTCGTTACTCCGAAATCGATAACATCCGGGATTTTATTTGAGTCAGTAGACCAATAAGTGGGATGACCGCTTGATGTTACGTCCAAACCTAATTTTAAGATAAAATCAAACAACATACGACCTTTAGGGGTAATCAGTTGCGATCCCCAGAATGTGTGCTTTGCATTATAATCTCCAGCTGCCAAAAAGCGGGGTCCAAGTTATTTAAAGAATTTACTATATTGTAGCTCCAGATTGAAAACCTTGGAGCTAATTGTGGACTCTAGCCTGCTGAAGTTCAAGTTTGTAGTTTGTATTTGGCGAAGGATTGTCAGAAGTACTTTTTGGTTGTAAAACATTTGCATAGGAATTTTTGTTAGAATTAGATGCTGTAATCTGTGGTAACTGTGGAATAATTACTGGTTGGGCAGGGATTATATTTTGCTTTCTCACAAATGATTTTTTAACAAAAGATTAACCAGGGCATCCTCTGTAATTTGCAGTGTGATTTCCACCACAATTACAAATTTTTTTTTTTGTTTGTGTCGTTTTTAGGTTTATTACATTGTGCGAAACCGTGTATATAACACAAACAGGGGGTAATTTGCAGTAACTTCTAGAGTGTCCGAATTCCTGACAATTTGAACACTGAATTGGGTCTTTTCTCTTATATGGCTCCTCACCTGTTATTTTTCAGTGCAGTAGGTTCTTTAAACCAGGGACCGTTACAATTATGACATTTATAATAAATAAATTTGTCAAATAAAAAACGCAAAAATAAAAAAAAATCAATACAGATTTTAAAAAAAATTTTTAAATTTCCCATAATTACGGTAAATTTTAAAAAATTTTCAATAAAAATGAAAATTTTGAAAATTTCCCATAAAAACGTAGTATTTGAAATTTTCCCATAAAAATGGGAAATTTTAAAAATTTCTTATAAAAAGGGGAAATTTTGATATTCTTTTTTAAAATGTGTAATTTTGAAAATTTCCTATAAATAGGAAATTATAAAAATTTTCTGTAAAAATGGGAAATTTTTAAAATTTCCCATAAAAAATGGAAATTTCGAAAATTTCCTATAAAAAAGGGAAATTTTGAAAATTTCTCATAAAAAAGGGGAATTTTGAAAATTTCCCATAAAAAAGGGAAGTTTTGAAAATTTTCCATAAAAAAAGGGAAATTTTGAAAATTTCCCATAAAAAAGGGAAATTTTGAAAAATTCCCTTAAAAAGGGAAATTTTGAAAAATTCCCTTAAAAAAGGAAATTTTGAAAATTTCCCATAAAAAAGGGAAATTTTGAAAATTTCCCATAAAAAAGGGAAATTTTGAAAATTTCCCATAAAAAAGGGAAATTTTGAAAATTTCCCATAAAAATGGGAAATTTTGAAAATTTCCCATAACAAAGGGAAATTTTGAAAATTTCCCATAAAAAAGGGAAATTTTGAAAATTTCCCATAAAAAAGGAAATTTTGAAAAAAGGGAAATTTTGAAAATTTCCCATAAAAAAGGGAAATTTTGAAAAATTCCCTTAAAAAGGGAAATTTTGAAAATTTCCCATAAAAAAGGGAAATTTTGAAAATTTCCCATAAAAAAGGGAAATTTTGAAAATTTTACATAAAAACGGGAAATTTTGAAAATTTCCCCTAAAAATGGGAAATTTTGAAAACTTTATCTAAAAACAGGAAATTTTGAAAATGGGATATTTTCAAAATTTCCCTTTATTATGGGAAATTTTAAATATTTCCACTTTTTATAGGAAATTTTCAAAATTTCCATTTTTATGGGAAATTTTCAAAATTTTCCTTTTTTTATTGGAAATTTTCAAAATTTCCCTTTTTTTATGGGAAATTTTCAAAATTTCCCTTTTTTATGGGAAATTTTCAAAATTACCCTTTTTATGGGAAATTACCCGTTTTTATGGGTTATTTTCAAAATTTCCCTTTTTTATGGGAAATTTTCAAAATTTCCATTTTTTAGGGAAAATTTTCAAAATTTCCCTTTTTTATGGGAAATTTTCAAAATTTTCCTTTTTTATGGGAAGTTTTCAAAATTTCCCTTTTTTATGGGAAATTTTCAAAATTTCCCTTTTTTATGGGAAATTTTCAAAATTTCCCTTTTTTCAAAATTTCCTTTTTTATGGGAAATTTTCAAAATTTCCCTTTTTTTATTTGAAATTTTCAAAATTTCCCATTTATATAGGAAATTTAAAAAATTTCACATTTTAAAAATGAATATTCAAAATTTCCCCTTTTTACAAGAAATTTTTAAAATTTCCCATTTTTATGGGAAAATTTCAAATACTACGTTTTTATGGGAAATTTTCAAAATTTTAATTTTTATTGAAAATTAAAATTATTTTTGGAAAAAATAATAAAAATCAAAAATTTAAAAAGCATGTGATTTTCTGAAAATATAGTGGAAAACAAGCAAAATGATGTTTTCAAATTAGTTCTGCGATATTTCCATATGATTGCTTTTTTTCTTTGAAAATTCAAGAATAATTATTATTTTCGGTCCCTGCTTTAAACTGTATATAGGAAGCGGTTCATTTTTATTTAATTTAATATCGCCTGGTTCTAGTTCCACTCTAAACATAGGTTGGGGGATACTTTCTTTATTTCTAATGTTAGTCACATGTTTAACTTTAAACTCACTTTTTTGTAAGCACTCTTTTACTGATTAGACGCACGAGTCGATGCCCTTAATGACTACTTTTAGACCTTTGCTGCTTTTTAATTGGTACATGTAAAAGCTTTCATTGCAGAGCTCGAATTCGTTGACTATTTTGCGGTATTCATTTTCATTATTAACCTGAATTTTGGTTTCACTTATGTTGCCGCATTTGTACGGAACAACGTATAAAGCTTTTTCACCAATTAAGGAAACTAAATTTTTAATTAAATTATTTGAGTTTTGCTCTCTCAAATAAATAGGTGGGGGTTTGGACGACTTCTTGAGGGGTCTCCTCTGAATTCTCTTGAAGAATATCAAAACGGTTTTGGGAGTTTATCCCATTTGTACCATATTCTTTAGATATTTTTGACATAGATGCTACTTTAGTGGACTTTTCCATTTCTACAATCTGATATATAAATAATATATTATCACATGTACAGCAGGAGTATCTTTTTTCTCTTGTTATTTAAAAGTGTGTTTCATGCATTAAACACATAGACAACAGCAGGCTACCGGCAACAACCTGTCAAAATTAGAATACACGCATTTCAATAGGAATAATTTTTTAGTAACGGTAATTCAAGTAACGGTCCTGATCGGTCTTAACTTGGTAAAGCCCAGACTAATCTTGGTCATCCTTCATCTCAATTGTGGACACTGACCTTCTAGTGGTATCACCTGGGTAGCTACGTTAACACCCGTTAAAGTAGTGAGCTAATATGTGCCGCGAGTTCCCCCATAAGAACTATAAAAACATGGGTCTGGGACGTCGGGCTAGTAACCCACTCCTAGAAAAAAATTACTATGAAAAAGCACAACAGAATTAAAACGGCCCCCCCTAATGTTGACGACTATGGCAAACGAAAAAAGGACCACGATTTAAGGATCAGCACATGGAACATCCGAACCCTCTACAGAGGAGGTGCTTTGACGCAGTTGATGGATGTCCTCGAGGAATATAAATGCGATCTAACTGCTGTACAGGAAGTAAGATGGAATGGCAACGGCGTCGCCAAGACACCAAAAGGTGATCTATATTACAGCTGCCATCAGAGTAGGCACGAATTTGGTTGCGGATTCATAGTCAGCAAAAAAATGCGAAACCTAGTCTCTAGATTCACCCCAGTTAACGAAAGATTAGCACCAATAGGTGTAAAAGCTAAATTCTTCTATCTGAGTTTAATTTGTGTTCACGCTCCCACAGAGGATAAAGATGAAGATTTAAAAGAAACCTTTTATGAGCAACTCGAGGAAGTATATGATAGCTGCCCTAATCATGACGTAAAAATAATACTGGGTGATTTTAACGCAAAGATTGGACAGGAAAGTTGCTTTGAGCCTACTATCGGTAAATTCAGTCTCCATGACGTAACATTTGACAATGGTATAAGGTTGGTCTCTTTTGCGGCTGCTCGAAATATGGTAGTGAGTAGCACCAGATTTCAACACCGTAGAATACACAAAGCTACGTGGGTGTCTCTCGATCAAATGACCAGAAATCAAATAGACCACATTGTAGTCGACGGAAGGCACTCAACAAGGGTATTGGATGTGCGTACAATTCAGGGAGCCAATATGGACTCCGATCACTATCTCGTTGCAGCCAAGGTGAGAACACGTCTGAGTGTGTCGCGAAACATGCAGACAGAATCGCAAAGGAAATTTAACACCACCAAGCTTCAATCAACCACTGACCAGATCTTTACTCTACGTCAGATCCTGGAGAAGACCCAAGAGAAACAAATTGATACGTATCATCTCTTTGTTGACTACAAAGCAGCTTTTGGCAGCCCGATACGGAAGAAGGTGTATGCAGCAATGTCTGAGTTCGGCATCTCCACGAAGCTAATAAAGTTATGCAGGATGACACTAATTAATACAATATCATCTGTTAAGATAGGTAAGAACCTATAAGAGTCTTTCATAACTAAACGGGGTTTCAGACAAGGTGATAGTCTATCATGTGATCTCTTCAATATTGTGCTAGAGAAAATCTTGCGAGATGAAGCAGTTAATACAATCTTCAATTGTGTTGTGCGAATGGATGAAAATACTCCGGCAAAAAAGTGTTTGATAATGATCCTGAGGGAACTCGTAGAAGAGGGCGCCCAAAACTTCGATGGAAAGACCAAGTAGAAGAAAATCTTTCAAAACTTGGCATAATAAATATGCGCACAAGATAGAAGCGCATGGAATTCTAAAATATGCTCGGCCTTTGACCTTAACCGGTTTTTACTATAGGTCATTTAAGTAAGTAAGTAAGTATCTAAAACTAAGAGTGTATACCCTATAATTCTAAGGCTTGTTTACATTGACAAAACAATCAGTGTGAAAGCTTTGATCTAAATCGGTCCGCTAACTTCAGAGTTTTACATAACTTATTAAGAACTTTTACTAGTTGGATGATACTTACGAATTAAAGTACACAACCCTCACTGGGCATCAAATCTTCATCAAATCAATGTGCTCTTGCAAATCTAAGGGCATATACATTTGAAGGCATTTTTCCTGCATGGTTTATCTGATCTATCGAACTTTATTAAATGTTCGTAAAATAGACACATATGTATGTCGAAGCTACTGGCTGGCTTAAATAAGCATTCTCTACTTGCAGTCTAGTAATCATTATCTTTCACAAAGGGACCACTTTAGAACCCAAGTAACGCTGCCTTCGACATCAGCCACCTGCCCAACCTAACCTTTGGGTCCATAACTATTCTACATGATGACGCCACCGAAAAGCATTTGTGTGGGGCTTAACTAAGTCAGTAATCGGAAACTATATAACTATCAAAAAATTCTTACGATTTTGTAATTTACTTTTGGAACACCATTGGTGAAGAGTATCCAAGATTCGGCAAAGCCGAATATACCACTCTTACTTGTTTTTTTTTTTTTCAGTGTATCCTTAGGCGTGTCGTCAAGGACAAGAATTTTAAGGGAGAAATCGCAATTACTGAAAAACTGTTTAATGGATTTTAAATTTGTATGACTTCAAGGAAGGACTGACATCGCTAAATCTACTCAGAAAGTGATTCTAAACCTATTGGTATACTAATAGGTGGGTCTAAGACAAATATTTCTATGCGTTACATACATCAGCACAAACTTATTATACCCTTTCCACCTATGGTGGTGAAGGGTATAAAAAACATATATAATAACGGTAATATCAAAATATTTTTGCACCTTTCGATTTCCTACTTGCCTTAAAGCAAGCTTCTTAAATTTATTTTTTATATATTTTACTTCATTAGAAAATTATGCTTAGTAGTCGACATTAGAAAATTATGCTTAGTAGTCGACGTGCTAACCAACTAAGAAACACCTTCAAATAATAATTAAAAAAAAACAAAACAATTTCAATATTAAACATACATACACTAGTCGGCATATTAATTTTGAAGTACCAGTTGTTTTTCTTCTTTTTTATTTCCGATCCTATGGATGTGGCATAAGTATTTCAACATGTTTTTACAGAGCGTATTTAAAAAATGGGAAATTCAAGGTGAACAAAAATTTATAATAATTATTTGAATTAATTAAAAATGTACCCTCCTTTAGAATTTAAAACTTTTTGTTGGCGGTTCGGAGCAAAATCCACCAAAAACTATATATATATTGATATCTCTTTCCAAGAGACCTCAATGATCGTTTTTGTTCTTGTCAAACTTGCAGATCTATTTCGCTTTATGTGCAACTGCACATTTTCTATTACATTTAAATCTGGACTTTGGGGAGGCCAATCCAGAGTTTAAACGCCAGTCCCTTTTAGACATTTTGTGATCAATTTGCTCTTATGACATGGAATTTTATTCATTTCAGAGCAGAATTGTAAAAAATTCCAATAGAAACTACACTGCCCGTCACAACTATAACCGCACTACAATATCCGTTTTTGCATTACATTAAAAGAAAATTCCATGAAAGGGTTTACGATATATTATAGTATTATAACTGTAGTTTTATTATAAAACTAAACCAAGGGGAACATATCTCACAAATGTCGAAAAAGGAACCATTTTGACCTTTTTAGAAAATGGGCTAAATTTTCGAGAGATCGGTAGAAAACTAAATCGTTCGGACGGCGCTATGAACTGGGGCCCCAATGAACTAGGGCCCCAAACCGAAAATGAACTAAGGCCCCAAAGATTGTAAAGCCAGAATAAATTTGCTTCCCGATGGTCAATGTGTACTAGTAAAAAGATATGTTGACCATAACCATCAAAATGAGGAAGATTTTTACAAAGAATTAAAATCTTTGAATGCCATTATTTAAGCAACAGTGCCAAGATGTGGCTGCAACTCTTGGTGGAAGCAAGACCAATATTAGCACAATAAGAAGCGCATTCAGGAAAACGTGTGAGATGTAAGTAAATTATTTTTGTTTTATTATTATTTTTTTGTTAGACTAGTAAAATATAAAAATTTTTACATAGTAATCAAGAAGATACCAGAAATTTAAATTTTTTTTAATTACAAAGAGGTTTACAAAAGATAGTTAGACAACATTTAGTAGCTTCTCCAAGAAGTGCCCTTGAAGTTGTAGAAGCGTTCAATATTGAACATGTTTGGAAAGAGTTTGGTTTGTCTAAGGACGACTCGAAGCCGAGACACTTCTTCACAGCAGCAATAAGTGAAGATAACTACTCTTTCTATTTGTTTTCTTCCCAGAAATAGATTGAATTAATTAAAGAAAATACACCCCATTAAAAAGGACAAATATTATTGATGCTACCTTTAAAGTAGTCCCCCATGGTAACTTTAAGCAGCTATTGGTAATTTACGTAGAATATTTTGACGAGGTAATTCATATTCATTTCCATTCAAATTCGGTTAAAAACTTTTCAATTTCCTTAAATAGATTTTTCCCATAATCTTTGTTTTAATGAGCAAGAAAACGAGTGAAATATATGAAACCATTTTTGAATATATCAGCCGAAATATATTTGAGTTAGATCCCCTCATATTTATCACAGACTATGACCAAGGGTTGAGGAATGCGCTGAGTAAAGTTTTTCCACAGTCAAAACTGGTTGGATGGTGGTAAGTACAACAAAACACTTTTATAAAAAAAACTACCTATACATAGAAAAAAATTTGAAAATTATTATTTTATTTTTTGAAGTGTTTGGAGTTTTAAGAATGTAAGTGGTTTTGAAATTTAAAAATTCGCGCGAATTTTTTAATTTCACTTACATTCTTAAAACTCCAAACACTTCAAAAAATAAAATAATAAATTTCAAATTTTTTCTATATAGTTGCCTAGAAATTTTAAAATTCTTTTTTACATTTGCTGTCAGTATTTGAATTGAATGAATTTGTAGTGTAAGTATTTGTATTTTCTTTGAGCGTATGTGAATTCAAAATACAAATACTTACATTACATGTTCATTCAATTCAAATTCTGAAAGCAAAAAGTTGGATTGATACAATTCATAGTACTTATGTATTAAAATAAGTTGAACATTGGATAAACTGTTTTTTAATTTAAAAATTTTAGGTTTCATTTCTGCCAAGCTGTGAGACGAAATTTAGCAAAACATAAATCCTTATTGAATTATGTGAGATCTTCTAAAAGCGCGTCACTAATGTATCATAAACTGTTGGACCTACCTTTATTGCCACCCAATTTGATAAAAACTACATTCAGTGACCTTAAATCAAAAATTTTTGTAATGGATAGAGGTCTATTCTTACCGCTTTTAAAATACTATGAGAGTCAATAAATTAATAAGGTAAGATTTCAGATAAGAGTAATATTTTCTAAAATATAGACATACATTAAATATTTCAGATTGACTGCAAAAATTTCTCAGTTCATAAGCAAGACACCCGAACAACTTCTGCAGTTGAGGTATATAACAGCATCTTAGGCAGGTCAATTGAAAAAAGTGGACATTTTTTTTAAGTTCGTTGAAGTAATTCGGGATGAGGAATTTTTTCAATCGCGGCATTTTGAAATGTTTTGTGAGAGTGGAGGCACAATGGCAAAAAAGAAACGTAATAGTAGCCTTGAGAAAGGAAGAAAGATTAAGGAAGCCTCAATATTGCTGTAGGAAGGAAAAATTACTGTTGAGGAATTTCTCGCACGTATGGTGTATTCGAAAAATGATGTATGCGTCAATATGGTAGAGGAAGAAAATATTTTTGAAGACGAGGATCTCCAAGAAGATTTTTCTGATGAATCGGTCCATTCATCTGAAGACAATGGAAAAGACTGTATCGTTTGCCGGGATAGAACTCCAAATATAGTGCTGCTGCCCTGTAAACATCTTAAAGTATGCCATGAGTGCAATCTTAAATTGCAAGCTGATGCAATTTCAAAGGGTGTGCCTAATCACAATTGCCCCTACTGCAGAGGAGTGGTAGAAGATTCAATGCAAGTCTATAATTGATTTCATTTATCAAACATTTTATTGAATTGCGTCATTTTGTATACATTTTTTTATTTTAAGAGAATAAATATTTTTTTGTTGAAATATTTTGCAAAAATGGGGAGTTTATAAAATTGGGGCCTTAGTTCATTTTATTTGGGGACTTAGTTCGCAAAGTTGGGGAGTTCGTTCATTTTCGAAATTTGAGGGACTAGTTCATAATGAACTGAAGCCCCAAAATTGTGGCCTTACTTCATTTTCGGTTTAGGGCCTTAGTATATTGGGGCCCTAGTTCGTAGCGCCCGTTCGGACCGAGTGGTAAGAAATTTTGCCAAAAACCAAAGTCAGCTTGAAAAAAATAAAACCGGAGCACAGTGTGTCGCGTAGAACATGCTAGGTGGACAAAATTATTTTATGTTATGTAAAGATGATTATACATAGTCATATTTAGTTATTAAATATTGCAGTTTCTGGTTAATTTTACGTGTGGGTTATTTTTTTAAATCAGATAAATATATTTCAAAAACTAAAATACATGTATATAAATCCTTTTTAATTAATGGGGAAATATTTACATGTCAATGTAAAAATAGTTTCCTAACTTTATTACTATCATCGGTGTCTTGTGATGAGTTGTAGTCATATACACGCGAGTTTTTTTCATTCTTCGTGTATTTTTACCACTTCTCAAAAAACGCAACCCTTGAAATAGAGTGTTCTGGAAAAAATAAAAAAAAAATATGTGCTAAACAATATGTATATTTTTACGAAAAATAAAGATATTTTTGCGTAATGTCAAAAAACTAGCCCAAACAGAGGTGAATTTCTGCATATTCTGAAAATTTTCTTATAAAAAAAATACGCTTAAATATATAGTATATTTAAAATAGTGATAAAAATTTAACTTAATAGATTTTGATTAAAAAAATACATTAAAAAATAGTACTTACCCTCATTATTAATATCCATCACAAAACTTTTTTAAAATATTACACAATGCTACTACAATTTGGTACTAAGTCACTAAATTCATATTGAGTGTTTGAAAAAGTTGTGTTAAAAATATGACTTCTGACCGATTTAACTCAACTATTCCGAATTTGACAAACAACCTTTTCTCGGAATTCGGGGTTTGGAAGTGTTATTTATGTTTTGCAACAAAAAGATATTGGAAATTATAACATGAATTTTGTCCACCTAGCATGTTTTACGCAACACACTGTCCGGAGGTGCAAAAAGAAAGTTATCCGAAAAAGATCGGCTCAGAATTGTAAAAGCCACAAGCAATTCTATGAAAAACCTTTCGCAAATTTCTGCCGAATTTGTCAAATTCAACAATAAGTACACTACTAAATGAGTCTGGAACATAATCAGACAATCGCTAATAACTGTCCCAAGATCACTCAAGCAGTACAAGGAAGCCCATATGGAAATCGCAAAGAAAGTCTTCCAAACAACAGGTAAGAAAATTATTTTTTTTATGTATTAAAATTCTTCTCTTCTTCTCTTTTAGGCGATTTTTTCAGATGAGAAAAAACTTAATCTTCGCGGTACTGATGGTTAAGGTAAATATCGAAGGGATCTGCTAAAGGAACCACGATATTTCTCAAAACGAAATTTTGGTGGTGGTTCCTTAATGGTATGTGGAGCTTTTTGCAGCTTGATTTGGCCTTTCCTTGATTTGGCCTTTCCAAGCACTCTAATGGATTCCGGAGAATACATAAGCATTCTTAATAAAAAACTGAATTCTGGAGAATACATAAGCATTCTTAATAAAAAACTGTTGCCTTTCTTGGAAGCCCAGGCTGAAAAACTTTAATTTTTAGCGAGAAAAAACAAGAGTCGTCAGAATATTGAATGGCTTAAATTAAAAAACATTAAAATTATTGAGTGGCCTGCCTGTTCTTCGGATCAAAACCCATTAGAAAATATTTGGGGAGTATTGGGCAGCCGTGTTTATGCCCAAAATAGACAATACAAGGATGTTTTTGAACTAAGAGTAGCAATCATCGATTAATGGCGAGCAGTTACTGAAGATATGAGGACAAAACTTATCCAAAGTATGTCGGATCGAATTTTTTAACTTATTCAGAATAAGGGAGGCCCAACCCATTATTAAAAATATTTTTTAGTTTAATTGATAATTTAAGTAGAGAATTTTGTTAATTTTTATACCCACCATCAAAAAGAATGGGAGGTATATTGAGATCGTCATTCCGTTTGTAATTTCCTTAATATTGGCTCAAAAATCAAAATACATTCCGAATCCTTATAAAATTCTAAGACGATTGAGCGATATCCGTCTGTCTGTTCGTCTGTCTGTCTGTTAAAATCACGATAACGCCTGAACTAAATATTGAAATTGGGCAAAATCGGTCAACATTTGACCATAGCACCCTTATAACCCCGTTTAGGCTAATCGTTTATTTGCTAATAAATCACAAATTATAACAGCTATGATGACAATTTAGTATCTATAAGTTTTACATAAGCACTAGGCAGCATATAAAATTTCATTGAAATCGGTTCACATTTAACCATAGCTCCCATATAAAAAACTTACGGAAACAGCCTAAATTCCACCTGAAATTCTATTAAATGCCAATAAGTGATAAACTGTAATAGCTTTGGCCACAAAATTTAGCACAAGGAAGTCTTATGTGAATGCCAGCCAGTGTGCAATTTTGTCACAATCGGTCACCATTTGACCATAGCTCCCATATAAAAAACTTACAGAAACACAAAAATACAAAAAGGAAAGGAGATTTATGTCCTTCTGTCCGTCAGATAAAAGCGCGACAGCTCCTTAACTACAAAAGCTAGAGAGACAAAATTTTACAAAAGTATTTTTGATATGTAACAAAAGTTGTGTACTGAAAATATATAACCCCGCCCCGGGAAACACATGAATGCTGATAAATTGAGTACAATTGTAATAGCTATGACGACAAAATTTAGAATAGAGAAGTTTTATGCAACTATTTGTCAGTATATTAAATTTAATAGGAATCGGTCCATATTTGACTATAGCTTTCATATGAAAAACACTCTCGGAAACCAAAAAATATTTAGTCAGGACAAGTTAAAAGCTATTAACTTGTTATAAATACCAGCTTTATTTAAATAGCAGCCAGTGTGTGAAATTTTGTTACAATCGATCAACATTTGGCTATAATTCTTATATATATATTTATATAATATTTATATATATAACATCCCCTTTTTATATCTACAATCAAAATGGTTCAGAGGTACAAGCAGCATATTAAGATTACACCAATGTTCAGAATTTATATACGGTAGATTTTTTTAAAGTAAATAAATACTAGGGAAACCACTTACACACTTTTGAATGTTGAACTATAAAGCTACTGCAACCGAAGTTATTCCAAATATTTTACAAACAATACCAACTACCGTAACAACTTTTTTCCAATTTAGTCCACGTTTTGAATTTGCTGCACCCTCGTAGATATATGAGATATGTTTCTAAATTTAACACAACTTGATGTTGGGTATATAAGATTCGGCACAGCCGAATATAACACTCTTACTTGTTTTAAAGTGCGGTTATAGTTACGAAAGAGTTGTTTGTATTGAAATTATGTATATTAATTAAACTAAAGTAAATAAATAATTAATTTTTATTACAAAACAATTTATTGCCTATTGTATTGTTTTTTTTTCTTATTGTCTCGATTTTCTTACTAGATTTTTACAAATTTTCTGTTCGTTTACTTTTCTTGTACAAATGATTTGGTGAGTGTAAATTCGTTCATTTGGATGAAGTAGGGGATGTTGGATACCATGTAACGGTTCTGATCGGTTTAATTTGGTAAGCCCAGGCTAATCTTGGTCTATCCTTCATCTCAATTGTGGACACTTACCTCCTAGTGGTGTCATCTGGGTAGCTAATTTAACAGCCGTTAAAGCAGTGAGCAAACAAGTGCCGCGTGTTCTCCCATAAGAACGATAAAAACATGGGTCAAGGACGTCGGGCTAGTAACCCACTCCTGGAAAAAACTTACTATGAAAAAGCAAAAAATAAGAATAAAAACGGCCCCTCCAAATGTTGACGACTATGGCAAACGAAAGAAGGACCATGATTTAAGGAACAGCACCTGGAACATCGGAACCCTCTACAGAGGAGGTGCTCTGATCCAGTTGATGGATGTTCTCGATGAATATAAATGTGATGTGACTGCTCTCCAGGAAATAAGATGGAGCGGCAACGGTGTCGCCAAAACATCAAAAGGTGACCTGTATTACAGCTGCCATGAGAGTAAGCACGAGTTTGGTTGCTGTTTTATGGTTAACAAAAGATTGCGAAAACTTGTTTCCAGGTTCACACCAGTAAGCGAAAGACTAGCGACAATACGCGTCAAGGCTAAGTACTTCCATCTGAGTTTGATTTGTGCTCGCGCTCCAACAGAGGAGAAAGATGATGATGATGTAAATGAAGCCTTTTATGAACAACTTGAGGAATTTTACGATAGCTGCCCTAATCAATTGCTAAGAGAGATTAACTCTGGCTCAAACGATATATACACGCTATAGCAACATATTGCCAACTCCATGAAGTCTGTTGCAAAATCGGCAATAGGGTACCAAAGCCCTCATGCTAAAAACTCTTGGTACGACGAGGAGTGCCGCAACGCCACTGCTGAGAAAAATGCGGCCTACAGGGCAACTCTGCAGTCAGCAGCTACTCGTGGATGTTTAGAAAGATATCGAGAGAAAAAGAGGGAAGAAAAACGACTATTCCGCAAAAAAAAAAAGAAAGATATGGAGAGACGTGTGTTTGAGGAGATTGAGTTGTATAGGACACAAAATGAAATCCGTAAATTTTACCAAAAAATTAAGCATCAGACGGATGGTTATAGCAACTGTTTCCTTTCCTGTAAGGACGACCAAGGAAATCTGGTCACAGATACAGAAAGCGTATTGAAACTGTGGAAGGAGCACTTTTGCAAGTTGTTGGTTGCAAATGAAAGCGACCAAGATGACACGCCTGAACAAATCAACGATGACGGCGTTATATGTCCACCACCCAACCTGAACGAGGTTAGGACTGCAATAGCGCGATTAAAAAATAATAAAGCTGCTGGTGCCGATGGTTTGCCAGCAGACCTTTTTAAGGCTGGAGGTGATGAGCTCATAAAGTATATGTCCCGGCTCCTAGAATACATATGGTCAGAAGAACGCATGCCGGACGATTGGAATCTCAGTGTCCTTTGTCCAGTCCACAAAAAAGGAGATAAAACTGTATGTGCAAATTATAGAGGGATAAGCCTCCTCTCAATTGCATATAAGACTTTATCGACCATACTGTGTGAAATGCTAAAGCCCAAAGTAAACGAAATAATTGGGACATACCAATGTGGCTTTAGACCAGGTAAATCAACCACTGACCAGATCTTTACTCTACGTCAAATCCTAGAGAAGACCCAGGAGAAACAAATCGATACGTATCATCTCTTTGTTGACTACAAAGCTGCTTTTGACAGCCCGATACGGAAGAAGGTGTTTGAAGCAATGTCTGAGTTCGGCATCCCTACGAAGCTAATAAAGTTATGCAGGATGACACTAACTAATACAACATCATCTGTTAAGATAGGTAAGAACCTATCATAGCCCTTCATAACTAAACGGGGATTCAGGAAAGGTGGCAGTTTATCTTGTGACCTCTTCAATATTGTGTTAGAGAAAATCTTGCGAGATGCAGCGGTTAATACAACAGGAACAATTTTCAATAGAAAACATATGCTACTCGCGTTTGCCGATGACATTGATATTATAGGACGCACTCTACGCTAGGTAACTGCCGCCTTTTCCAATATCGAGAAGGAATCAAACAAAATGGGTCTAGCTGTAAATGAATCAAAAACAAAACTGATGGTTTCTACAGGCAGACAGACCACTAGAATCGGATCACATGTGTCCGTTGAGAACTATAGCTTCGAGGTTGTAAAAGAATTTGTATACCTTGGTACCGCTGTGAACATCAACAACAATATAAGCTTCGAAATCAAACGTAGAATCATACTTGCCAATCGATGCTATTTTGGACTAAGCAAACAGCTAAAAATAAAGTCCTCTCTGTAAGAACTAAAATTAAGCTCTATAAAACGCTCATACTACCCGTGTTATTGTATGGTGCTGAATCATGGGCACTTGCACAGACAGACGAAGCTATCCTTGGAGTATTTGAGAGGGAAATTCTACGAAGAATCTTTGGACCAGTATACGTCAACAATGAGTATAGACATCGAATGAACCATGAGCTGTATGAGTTATACGCTGACATAGACATAGTAAAACGCATTAAGCAACAGCGTCTGCGTTGGCTAGGACATGTTGTGCGAATGGATGAAACTCCGGCAAGAAAAGTCTTCGATAATGATCCAGAGGGAACGCGTAGAAGAGGGCCTCCAAAACTTCAATGGAAAGACCAAGTAGAAGAAAATCTTTTGAAACTTGGCATACGAAATTGGAGAATATGTGCACAAGATAGAGGTGCTTGGAATTCTAAAATATGCTCGGCCTTTGACCTAAACAGGTTGTAATTACAGGCCATTTAAGTAAGTAAGTAAGTAAGTAAATTCGTTCATTTACTCAGTAAATACTCAGCTTACTGAAAAGTAAACGAATAGACCTATAGTTGTGATGGGCAGTGTATAGATGATTTTATAGTATACATTAAAAAATATTTTTTTTTGCATCTTGTTTTATTTATTGTATCGGGTGTTTTTTATTGAGGTATAGAACTTTAAGTTGGCATCACTTTTTTAACTGGCGGCCATTTTGTCAGCTGTCAAGTGATTAATATTTAGTTTGGTTTGCCATTTCATCATGAACAGGTTGACAAAAGAACAACGCTTGCAAATCGTGCAAATTTATTTCGAAAATAATGGTTCAGTTCGCGAAGTTTACCGCAAGCTCCGTCCATTTTATGGTCTACATAATCGTCCATCAGAGCAATTAATTCGGTTAACCATGGATCGTTTTCGCACTACGTTTACTCTATGTGATAATACGCATCCGCAGCGACGTCGAACAGTACGCACCGAAGAAACAATTGCCGCTGTAGAGCAAAGTGTTGAAGAGGACCCGAATGAATCGATTCGCCACCGTGCACAGCAATTGGAGCTTTGTCCATCAACTTTATGGAAGATTTTGCGCAAAGATCTTGGCTTGCGACCTTACAAGATCCAGCTTGTGCAAGAATTAAAGCCGCGAGACCATGCAATGCGTCGTGATTTTGGTGTATGGGCCGAAAATGAGATTGATCTCGATGCTGATTTTCATCGCAAAATTTTGTTCAGTGATGAGGCTCATTTTTGGTTGAATGGCTACGTCAACAAGCAAAATTGCCGCATTTGGAGTGAAGAGAATCCACATGAGACCCTTGAGACGCCATTACATCCACAAAAACTGACTGTTTGGTGTGCTCTATGGGCTGGCGGAGTCATTGGGCCATACTTCTTCCGAAATAATGCTGGAGAGTCAGTTACCATAAATGGAGACCGGTATAGAGCCATGATAACCGACTATTTTGTTCCCCAATTGGATGGCATGAATGTGGATGAGTTGTGGTTCCAACAAGACGGCGCTACATGCCACACAGCGCACGTTACAATTGATTTATTGAAGGAAACATTCGATGAGCGCATAATTTCGCGGAATGGACCTGTCAATTGGCCACCAAGATCGTGCGATTTGACACCACTGGATTATTTTCTTTGGGGATATGTGAAGTCGCTCGTCTACGCCAACAAACCAGAAACGTTAGGGGACTTGGAAGCCAACATTCGTGGCGTTATTGCCAACATACGGCCCCATATGCTCGAAAAAGTAGTTGAAATTTGGACCTCTAGAATTGGCTTTATTCGAGCCAGCCGCGGCGGCCACATGCCCGAAATCATATTTAAACATTAATGGCATAAAATTATCCTTCCAATAAAGCCAAATTGATGGACATTAAAACGATTTTCTTGTGTTTTATTTCAATTCGAAGTTCTATACCTCTAAAAAAAACACCCATTACCTTCATTTACTATGAGCTAACAATATGTTATCAAATCTTAAAATCTAAACTGCTTAATTATGGAAGTCCATTTGTTACTTCATAACTCTTTGCGTAAGTAGGATTTTTTACATTAGTAAAATCCACGGTCGCTAGTATCCCTCCTTTGGATATGGCCGCGACCGTTTAATATATTTCGAGCGGTATGTTTTCTGTGCAGTGAGTGCTGAGGTATTTCTTGTATTTAAGCCAGTTTATTTTTGTGCCTGCCATTGTTACGTCTATAGTTGGGGATACGGTTTCTTCCTGCTTTAAGAGGGTTATGATGGTTGGCGAATGGTCCGAGGAAAGTTCCAAGAAAGATTCAACTGGGATCATTTCCCTTGTGATAATTTTCGTTACTCCGAAATCGATAACATCCGGGATTTTATTTGAGTCAGTAGACCAATAAGTGGGATGACCGCTTGATGTTACGTCCAAACCTAATTTTAAGATAAAATCAAACAACATACGACCTTTAGGGGTAATCAGTTGCGATCCCCAGAATGTGTGCTTTGCATTATAATCTCCAGCTGCCAAAAAGCGGGGTCCAAGTTATTTAAAGAATTTACTATATTGTAGCTATAAGATTGAAAACCTTGGAGCTAATTGTGGACTCTAGCCTGCTGAAGTTCAAGTTTGTAGTTTGTATTTGGCGAAGGATTGTCAGAAGTACTTTTTGGTTGTAAAACATTTGCATAGGAATTTTTGTTAGAATTAGATGCTGTAATCTGTGGTAACTGTGGAATAATTACTGGTTGGGCAGGGATTATATTTTGCTTTCTCACAAATGATTTTTTAACAAAAGATTAACCAGGGCATCCTCTGTAATTTGCAGTGTGATTTCCACCACAATTACAAATTTTTTTTGTTTGTGTCGTTTTTAGGTTTATTACATTGTGCGAAACCGTGTATATAACACAAACAGGGGGTAATTTGCAGTAACTTCTAGAGTGTCCGAATTCCTGACAATTTGAACACTGAATTGGGTCTTTTCTCTTATATGGCTCCTCACCTGTTATTTTTCGGTGCAGTAGGTTCTTTAAACCAGGGACCGTTACAATTATGACATTTATAATAAATAAATTTGTCAAATAAAAAACGCAAAAATAAAAAAAAAATCAATACAGATTTAAAAAAAAATTTTAAATTTCCCATAATTACGGTAAATTTTAAAAAATTTTCAATAAAAATGAAAATTTTGAAAATTTCCCATAAAAACGTAGTATTTGAAATTTTCCCATAAAAATGGGAAATTTTAAAAATTTCTTATAAAAAGGGGAAATTTTGATATTCTTTTTTAAAATGTGTAATTTTGAAAATTTCCTATAAATAGGAAATTATAAAAATTTTCTGTAAAAATGGGAAATTTTTAAAATTTCCCATAAAAAATGGAAATTTCGAAAATTTCCCATAAAAAAGGGAAATTTTGAAAATTTCTCATAAAAAAGGGGAATTTTGAAAATTTCCCATAAAAAGGGAAATTATGAAAATTTCCCATAAAAAAGGGAAGTTTTGAAAATTTTCCATAAAAAAAGGGAAATTTTGAAAATTTCCCATAAAAAAGGGAAATTTTGAAAAATTCCCTTAAAAAGGGAAATTTTGAAAAATTCCCTTAAAAAGGGAAATTTTGAAAATTTCCCATAAAAAAGGGAAATTTTGAAAATTTCCCATAAAAAAGGGAAATTTTGAAAATTTCCCATAAAAATTTTCAAAATTTCCCTTTTTTATGGGAAATTTTCAAAATTTCCCTTTGTTATGGGAAATTTTCAAAATTTCCCATAAAAAAGGAAATTTTGAAAAAAGGGAAATTTTGAAAATTTCCCATAAAAAAGGGAAATTTTGAAAAATTCCCTTAAAAAGGGATATTTTGAAAATTTCCCATAAAAAAGGGAAATTTTGAAAATTTTACATAAAAAAGGGAAATTTTGAAAATTTTACATAAAAACGGGAAATTTTGAAAATTTCCCCTAAAAATGGGAAATTTTGAAAACTTTATCTAAAAACAGGAAATTTTGAAAATGGGATATTTTCAAAAGTTCCCTTTATTATGGGAAATTTTAAATATTTCCACTTTTTATAGGAAATTTTCAAAATTTCCATTTTTATGGGAAATTTTCAAAATTTTCCTTTTTTTATTGGAAATTTTCAAAATTTCCCTTTTTTTATGGGAAATTTTCAAAATTTCCCTTTTTATGGGAAATTTTCAAAATTACCCTTTTTATGGGAAATTACCCGTTTTTATGGGTTATTTTCAAAATTTCCCTTTTTTATGGGAAATTTTCAAAATTTCCATTTTTTAGGGAAAATTTTCAAAATTTCCCTTTTTTATGGGAAATTTTCAAAATTTTCCTTTTTTATGGGAAATTTTCAAAATTTCCCTTTTTTATGGGAAATTTTCAAAATTTCCCTTTTTTATGGGAAATTTTCAAAATTTCCCTTTTTTCAAAATTTCCTTTTTTTATGGGAAATTTTCAAAATTTCCCTTTTTTTATTTGAAATTTTCAAAATTTCCCATTTATATAGGAAATTTAAAAAATTTCACATTTTAAAAATGAATATTCAAAATTTCCCCTTTTTACAAGAAATTTTTAAAATTTCCCATTTTTATGGGAAAATTTCAAATACTACGTTTTTATGGGAAATTTTCAAAATTTTAATTTTTATTGAAAATAAAAATTATTTTTGGAAAAAATAATAAAAATCAAAAATTTAAAAAGCATGTGATTTTCTGAAAATATAGTGGAAAACAAGCAAAATGATGTTTTCAAATTAGTTCTGCGATATTTCCATATGATTGCTTTTTTTCTTTGAAAATTCAAGAATAATTATTATTTTCGGTCCCTGCTTTAAACTGTATATAGGACGCGGTTCATTTTTATTTAATTTAATATCGCCTGGTTCTAGTTCCACTCTAAACATAGGTTGGGGGATACTTTCTTTATTTCTAATGTTAGTCACATGTTTAACTTTAAACTCACTTTTTTGTAAGCACTCTTTTACTGATTAGACGCACGAGTCGATGCCCTTAATGACTACTTTTAGACCTTTGCTGCTTTTTAATTGGTACATGTAAAAGCTTTCATTGCAGAGCTCGAATTCGTTGACTATTTTGCGGTATTCATTTTCATTATTAACCTGAATTTTGGTTTCACTTATGTTGCCGCATTTGTACGGAACAACGTATAAAGCTTTTTCACCAATTAAGGAAACTAAATTTTTAATTAAATTATTTGAGTTTTGCTCTCTCAAATAAATAGGTGGGGGTTTGGACGACTTCTTGAGGGGTCTCCTCTGAATTCTCTTGAAGAATATCAAAACGGTTTTGGGAGTTTATCCCATTTGTACCATATTCTTTAGATATTTTTGACATAGATGCTACTTTAGTGGACTTTTCCATTTCTACAATCTGATATATAAATAATATATTATCACATGTACAGCAGGAGTATTTTTTTTCTCTTGTTATTTAAAAGTGTGTTTCATGCATTAAACACATAGACAACAGCAGGCTACCGGCAACAACCTGTCAAAATTAGAATACACGCATTTCAATAGGAATAATTTTTTAGTAACGGTAATTCAAGTAACGGTCCTGATCGGTCTTAACTTGGTAAAGCCCAGATTAATCTTGGTCATCCTTCATCTCAATTGTGGACACTGACCTTCTAGTGGTATCACCTGGGTAGCTACGTTAACACCCGTTAAAGTAGTGAGCTAATATGTGCCGCGAGTTCCCCCATAAGAACTATAAAAACATGGGTCTGGGACGTCGGGCTAGTAACCCACTCCTAGAAAAAAATTACTATGAAAAAGCACAACAGAATTAAAACGGCCCCCCCCTAATGTTGACGACTATGGCAAACGAAAAAAGGACCACGATTTAAGGATCAGCACATGGAACATCCGAACCCTCTACAGAGGAGGTGCTTTGACGCAGTTGATGGATGTCCTCGAGGAATATAAATGCGATCTAACTGCTGTACAGGAAGTAAGATGGAATGGCAACGGCGTCGCCAAGACACCAAAAGGTGATCTATATTACAGCTGCCATCAGAGTAGGCACGAATTTGGTTGCGGATTCATAGTCAGCAAAAAAATGCGAAACCTAGTCTCTAGATTCACCCCAGTTAACGAAAGATTAGCACCAATAGGTGTAAAAGCTAAATTCTTCTATCTGAGTTTAATTTGTGTTCACGCTCCCACAGAGGATAAAGATGAAGATTTAAAAGAAACCTTTTATGAGCAACTCGAGGAAGTATATGATAGCTGCCCTAATCATGACGTAAAAATAATACTGGGTGATTTTAACGCAAAGATTGGACAGGAAAGTTGCTTTGAGCCCACTATCGGTAAATTCAGTCTCCATGACGTAACATTTGACAATGGTATAAGATATAGAGAAAGAAAGAGGGAAGAGAAACGCCTATTCAGAAGAGAAATGGAAAGACGTGTGTTCGAGGAGATTGAGTTATATAAGAGTCGTAATGAAGTGCGTAAATTTTATCAAAAAGGTAAACACCAAACGGATGGTTTTAGCAATTGTATTCTCTCCTGCAAAGACGACCAAGGAAACCTGGCTACGGATGCTGAAACCGTACTAAAACTGTGGAAAGAGCACTTTTTCAAATTGTTAGTATCAAATGAAAGCGACCAAGATGACACGCCTGAACAAATCAATGATGATGGCGTTATATGTCCACCACCAAACCAAAATGAGATTAGAATCGCTATAAATCGACTTAAAAATAACAAAGCTGCGGGTGCCGATGGTCTTCCTGCTGAGCTTTTTAAGGCCGGAGGAGATGAGTTGATAAGGATTATGTCCCAACTTATAGAAGCAATATGGTCAGAAGAATACATGCCAGACGATTGGAGTCTTAGTGTCCTTTGTCCTGTGCACAAAAAAGGAGATAAAACTGTGTGTGCAAATTATAGAGGGATAAGTCTCCTCTCAATTGCATATAAGATTCTATCGACCATACTGTGCGAAAGGCTTAAGCCCAAAATTAACGAAATAATTGGGACGTACCAATGTGGTTTTAGACCATATAAATCAACCATTGACCAGATTTTTACTCTACGTCAGATCCTGGAGAAGACCCAAGAGAAACAAATTGACACGTATCATCTCTTTGTTGACTACAAAGCTGCTTTTGATAGCCCGATACGGAAGAAGGTGTTTGAAGCAATGTCTGAGTTCGGCATCCCTACGAAGCTAATAAAGTTATGCAGGATGACACTAACTAATACAATATCATCTGTTAAGATAGGTAAGAACCTATCAGAGTCTTTCATAACTATACGGGGTTTCAGACAAGGTGATAGTCTATCATGTGATCTCTTCAATATTGTGCTAGAGAAAATCTTACGAGATGCAGCAGTTAATACAAGTGGAACAATCTTTAATAGAAAACATTTGCTTCTCGCGTATGCCGATGACATTGATATTATGGGGCGCACTTTACGCGAGGTAACTGCCGCCTTTTCCAATATCGAGAAGGAATCAAACAAAATGGGTCTAGCTGTAAATGAATCAAAAACAAAAAAATGGTTTCTTCAGGCAGACAGACCACTAGAATTGGATCACATGTGCCCGTAGAAAACTATAGCTTCGAAATTGTAATTGTAAAAGAATTTGTATACCTTGGTACCGCTGTGAACATCAACAATGATATAAGCTTTGAAATTAAACGTAGAATAATACTTGCCAATAGATGCTATTTTGGCCTAAGCAAACAGCTAAGAAATAAAGTCCTCTCCGTTAGAACTAAAATTACGCTCTATAAAACGCTTATACTACCCGTGTTACTGTATGGTGCAGAATCATGGGTACTTGCACAGGCAGATGAAGCTATCCTTGGAGTGTTTGAGAGGAAAATCCTACGAAAAATATTTGGACCAGTCTGCGTCAACAATAAGTATCGACATCGAATGAATCATGAGCTGTATGAGTTATACGCTGACAAAGACATAGTAAAACGCATTAACAGCGGCTGCGCTGGCTAGGACATGTTGTGCGAATGGATGTAAATACTCCGGCAAGAAAAGTGTTTGATAATGATCCTGAGGGAACTCGTAGAAGAGGGCGCCCAAAACTTCGATGGAAAGACCAAGTAGAAGAAAATCTTTCAACACTTGGCATAAGAAATTGGAGAATATGCGCACAACATAGAAGCGCATGGAATTCTAAAATATTCTCGGCCTTTGACCTAAACAGGTTGTTACAATAGGCCATTTAAGTAAGTAAGTAAGTAAGTAATGTATATAATAATATCTAATAATATAATATATTGTGTATATATTTATATTTATATAACTCTAACTCAATAGAAGTAAATTAAAAAAAATATATTTTTTAAACTGTCATAACTCACAAGCTGCGTGTGCTAGAGCTACTTAGTTTATGTTATATAAAAGCCCAGTATGTTCTGCATAAAATTTATTATATAAAATATCATACTTATATTTGTAATGTTTTAAGATATGCGAATTTTTATAAAAAAAGTCGGTTGTAGAAATAAGTTTTTAGTGTATGAATATACAGTGGTGGTCACGTATTTAGCACAAATGGTACCTGTTATCTCTAATGCATTACACGTGATGCGAAGATGAAGTCGTATTCCTTTTAAATACATATTTTTTAAAAATTATACTTATTTTAGCAATTATTTAAAACTAACCCATAAAAATACTGGACATATTTTTAGCACAAATCAAAAACGATATTTATTAAAAATCAAAAATAAGTTATTAATTAAAATTTCTTGAAAAAAAACCTAATATTTTGTAGGATATCCTTTATTTTGTATAACTGATGCACATCTTTTAGACACACTCTATACAAGAGCCAGGTATCGCTCATTTAGGATAGCGTGCCATATTTTTTGATTTCCGTCCATAAATCATTTAAGTTGTTAGGTTTTACGCTTGTTATATGCTTTTCTATATCATTCCAAAAATTCTCAATAGGATTGAGATCCGGAGATTGAGCTGGCCATTTCAAAACATCTATTTGACTCTAATCCAAGCAACACTTCACAGTACGTAAAGTGTGTTTAGGGTCATTGTCATGCATGAAGCGCCAGCTAGGTGGCATCTTTGCCTCTGCTTATGGTATAATGATATCGGCTAGAATATTTTTATAAACGTGTTGATCCATACGTGTGTCAATTTTGTGTATTGGACCAACTCCATACCCTGAGAATGCAAGCCACACCATCACATTTCCTCCACCATGTTTTACAGTCTTTGACGTATACTTTGGGTTGTGCTGCATGTTCGGAAGATACCATACATATCTCTTTCCATCAGATCCAAATCTGCAAAACTTTGATTCGTCGCTTCAAAGTATGTTTTTTCCAAAAATCTAATGGCTTTTCCAAATGCTATCGGGTGAAAGAAATTCGTGATTTCCTATTCTTTTTTGACACATGTGGCTTGTGTTGCACAATACAGCCACGCGATTTTTTTTCATTAAGGCATCTTTGTATCGTTCTGTCGGAGACATCAATACTGTATTTTGATGACACTTCACTATTTATTTCACTGGAGCTCTAAAAAGGGTCGGCCACTGACATTCTACGTATTAAATAATCCTCTTTTGTTATCGTTTTTCTTGGTCTAGGTGCCCGTGAACCCTTTTTAATTGTTCCGTGTGCTTTTATATGGCTCAAAACATTATATACCATCTTTCTGGAGCAATTTAAAATACTTGCTATTTCACTTACAGGACATCCTCTCGAATTTATTTCACAAATCACCTGTCGTTGCGTATCTGTGCACCATTTATTTTTGGCCATGTCTAATAAATATATTATTTCTGAAAAACCTTCAAATGTACACAATATGATTAAAAACTTACCAAAAATTTATTAAAAATTCAAAAAATATCAGAAATGTAAAATGTTTAATATTTGTGCTAAATTTGTGTCCAGCTCCAATTACGTATTACCAACAAATAAATTATATATGAAGCAATTGAAGAAAGGGAATAACAAAAAGAGTAACGGGACTTGTCGATCACACCAAAAGCTACACATCGTAGCAAAAAAAAAAGAAAATTATTACTCCAACAGAAAAATATATGGTTTTGAAAAAAACGCATAACTAGTGTGCTAAATATGTGACCACCACTGTATATATCATTTAAAAGATATTTTCAGAAGCGAAAAAAGTTAATATCGGTTATAAACTTCTAAAGTTATGCCGTATAATTCTTTAAATTTAAAAAGCCCATAACTCTTAAGCTATAAGAGATCACACCAAAATCTTTTTTTTTTTTTTTGATATAGACATACTATCAGGTACAGGAAAACCGTTGATTTCGGAGGTTAATTAATAAAATGAATTTATGTCGTTTTTGTCAAAATTTAAATTGTTATTTTGTCCATCTTATAACGCGATATTGGCACCACTCATAAACAGAAATTTCGAAATCTAGCTGCCGTCACTAAAATAATTAAGTAGCTGACTACGAGGCGACGATTGCAGCCAACGACTTTTGTAGTCTGTGTTCGTGTAGCCTGATGTTGTCTATGTGTTTAATGCATCAATCAAAAATTTTTAAATTTTGTTGTAATTTTTGGTATTTTTTCGATATTTCGGGTGTTTATGAACCGATTTTGATGAGATTCATTGCGGGAGAATTTCCTAAAATCTGATATATAATTTATGTGGGTCCATTCTCCAGGGGCTCCAGAAACTTGATTTCAACAGACAGACAGACGAACATCGCTTTATCGATCCTCCTCCAGATTCTGAGTCGATCGGTATAATTTTTATGGGGTCTAGGATCACTAATAAAAATCACAAACGGAATCACAAACTTATAAAACCTTTTCACCTATTGGTGAAGGGTATAAACATTTGAAATTTGAGTAAAAGTAGATATAATTCTTCCACTAAAGTTTTTCTTCTAAATTTTTAAGCACTTTTCAAATAATGCTATTATTAATGCTATTTATTAAGTTTGTCATTCAGTTTGTAATTTTTTTATCGGCAGGAGAATCGATTAAGCGTTGTCCGTCCGTCTGTCTGTTGAATTCAATTTGTGAAGCTACTAGAGAGTGTTTCGACATAAATTGTATATCAGATTTTATGAAATTGTCCTATGCAGCACGCTATTAGTTTTCATCAATTCATCAAAAATGCCTGAGATATCGCCAAAATACCAAAATTCATGTGTGACATATCAAATTTTTCATTGAAAAGTACATTTCAGAAAGGAAAGAAAAACCATACTCATGATGGACTAGCCTAGACTAGACTATATATCATATTATAGGAAATCCTCCAGCAAAGCTCTCTCTTAAATTTCATCAAAATCGCACAAACACCTGAAATATCGTCAAAACACTACATTTGATGTTCCCCAAATTGCCGAAAGTGCTCATTTGCTTCAAAAATACAATCGAAAAATAAGAAAAACAATTTTCCTTGACGATGGGTTCACATAAATTATATATCAGACTTTAGGAAATTCTTCCGTGAAGCTATTGAATTTCATGAATATTGGCTAATAAACAGCAAAGATATGGTTAATATACTAAAATCGAAGTATTGCAAATTTCTAAATTTTTGCAATTTCTCAGGTGTTTAAGGACCGATTTTAATGAAATTTAATAGTGTGTATTGAGATGTATTTCCGAAAAGCTTCACAAATCTGATTTCAGCAGATGGATATACGTTATACTCGTATATCTTAAATCAGTGGTCTGACTTTTGAACGTTGTACAGTAGAGCGTCTCGACTTATATGGGGAAAAAATAAAGTTCGCTGTACACCACCGAATATAAAGCATTGCTATGAGGTAGTTTCGAAAAAATTATTTTTAATTTTTTTCGTTGCACATTGGGGTCGCCAAAATACATTTTTCCTTATATCTTCAACATTTACAGTCGGATCTCGAAGTGTGATATATCGATGTTTTTGTCTCGAGGAGGCCAACATTTTTCTTTAATAGTCATTATTCTCAGGTATCCGGTTATAGTATTTATCTATCAGATCCCTGTTCCCACCACCCTAATATCAGAAAATTAAAGCTCTTAAAAAATCGTTAAACTTTTACTAAGCAAGTTTTTCGATTTTTCAAACCGATCTATTACAAACAAGGAATTTCTTATTTTGCCGCCAAAATACATTTTTCGTTATATCTTCGCCATTTACTGTCGGATCTTAAATCTGAAATATATCGATGTTTTTGTCTAACGAAGGCCAATGTTTTGCGATATTAATTATTGAACTTAAATACATTCTTCTACATAGTACCTACCCAAGATATCTTAACTCATACAACAAGAATTATAAAAATTTTAAAGCTTTTAATCAATTATGTTTTGAAAAGACTCAAGTTCTGAAAAAATGTGGCCCATGCGTTGCTCACCAGTGACAGCCATGGTAGATTAATATACTCCATGAGCAAAACGTTCAGTGTTTTGTTAAAGGCATCGATAAGCTGTGAAAATAATTAAGTTTAGTTTTATAATCATGGACCTCAAGTACATTCTTCTAGTACTTTTTTTTTTTTGATAATAATCATTGATCTCAGATATCCGTTCTAGTATTTATTTAATATTATGAAAAAATATCATGTAAAAATTCACAGTGTAAATACCCAAACAGTCTCTTAGATTGTCTTGCTATTCGTTTTATCCACGAAATAATTGTTTGAATTTCGTCTGTGTCTGTATAACATTTAATCGTGTTGTGTCTATTTTAATTATAAACTATTAAAAATTAATTTAAATAAACAACAGCCTCCCGAACTCTCCGCTTTTATTTTATCCGCCATTCTGGTTCTTGTGAAATCCAACCTCAAGCAATTCCAATAGATTATATATCTTGGGTTCATCAATTGCCGGACGACGTTCAACAAATGCTTCGTCTGCCCATAGAAAATATCGTTTACTTTTTTCACCCGGTCCACAATTTCAGAATTTTTTGACTGTTAAAGAAAAATGTTGTCCTCCTCGAGACAAAAACATCGATATATCACACTTCGAGATCCGACTGTAAATGCCGAAGATATAGAATTATTTCCAAAAAAAAGCGTCCGTAAACCACTGTGTGACAGTTGGGAAAAATGTAAGTATTTATAAAAATTATACTTTTTTAAATAAAAATCCATTTTTATAAAGTGAATCAAATAATAAATTAGTATTGTTAACATTTTAAAGGAATATTCCGAAAAAATATATTTACACAACCAAAAAAACAATATGAGGAAATGGTGGAATATATGACAAGTTTATTTTTAGGTTTGGGCTTTCTACAAAAATAACGTAAGAAGCAAATGTCATAGGAACCGTAGCAGTATTTCTCGGACTGGAGGTGGACCAAGCAGATTAGAACAGCAAACGTCCAATTTTCTTTCGATAGAGGAAGCTGTAAGCGGAATGTCTGGGACACAAAAGTTTGGAACAAAAAGCTAATCACACAATGTGCCAACATTAATACGAAGATGTAGTCTTGAAAATAATTTAAATGAAAATTTCAATTCCTCCAATCAAGAAGATATCCTAGTAATGACCTTTTATAATAACAATAACTGTTTTTAAAGTATAAACTCGAACTCCTAAATTAAATTTAGAAATTTAACTTAAAAAAAATCAACTTAAAAAAGAAAAATTAAACTACTAAAAGAAAAATTCGATTTCAAAAAATTGACAGAGTTGGAAAAATCCAAAAGAAAGGTTCAACAATTGGAAATGAAGAAAGCTATTGTAGACCTTGATTTGGAAATTGTTAAACTATATACTCTAATTTAATTGTGGTAATTGCTAATTTAATTGTGGGTGTATATGGCCATTTACATTTTATTAGAAAGATCCATTATGTTTGAAGAGTCTCTAATTAATTTTTTTTTTGACTCGTTCAGGTACCGTATCATTCTCATCATCGAACAATAAGGAAACGCAATTTATATTATAAAATTATTTAAAAATAACTTGAAATTGCTCATTGATATGTTTTGTTTTGGGAAATTTGTGTGTCAAACAGCAGTGCTACCAACATTTTCACAAATTTTCCCTTATGTTTGTGAATACAACACTGTGTTCGTTTCGAACGATTTACACGGTACGGTTAACCTTTCGATTCGGAAATTTCTTTCGAAAGATTTTACTTTTCGAATCGAGTTACGCGGTAAGCGCCGTGGAAGGTCTCAAACAACTGCTCCTTTTCGGACCATCGCTATATTCAATTTGAAATCATTATACAACAGGAGAAAGACACTCCTTATCGAAATAGGAGGAAGACAAACTGGGATATCCACAGGGTCACCCTTGACCGTCTCCATCCCCCTTACCGAGCATAAACACTCCTAATGACATTGATCATGCGGTTAACATATTAACCGACGCCCTAAACCAAGCCACAAATCTGGCATGTAAACTCACCACCAGGAGAGGTAAAAAGAAACCCCCTGGTGGTCCGCCGACATAGCAACACTCAGAAAAGAATGTCGCCGACTATTTAACGAGGCCAAAGGACCGCAAACTGGACCCCTTACAAAGCCTGCGTTAACAAATTCAAAAATGTAGTCAGAAACGCAAGAGACAGTCCTGGATGAACTTTTGCATCGGCATCAAAGGTTCTTCCTATACTAGTAGACTCCGCAAAATCCTGACCTCGTCGGCCTCGGTAGCTGCCTATATTCAAAGGGACAGCGGCCATTGGACGACAAGCGAAACCCTCGAGGTCGTTTAAGAAACCCACTTTCCAGGTTGTAAAACTGAAGGTGCGGACATAGCCACTAACCATACCGTTCTCGAGTCCTTTCCCATCCCTCTTACTAGGGATAGAATCCAATGGGCTCTTGATAGTTTCGAACCGTAAAAAGCTGCGGGTCCTGATGGTATTATTCCAGCTGATCTTCAATATAATACCGATCTCTTAATGCCCTGGCTTCTTCTGTTATATGAAGGTGTTGGAACAACACTTTGACTAAATACTGGTTTTGTGTAATTTACATGATTAAAGGATTTTGGCAACTCTAACCAAGAAAAAAGAAAAATACATTAAGCGCCAAAATTTTATGTTTTTGACAGTTCCTTTTTAACTTTAAGTTTTTGCCTATTGGTTAGCTAGTGAACACGTGAAATAAAAACTAGCCTTCGTTTAATATTAAAATAAAGCATTTTTATTTATTTACCAATCACATCAATTGGCGACGAGGATTTTAAGAAATCACGCGATGTCTACGTTAGAAAACGTACTCACTCAGTTACTTTTACAACAGCAGCAAGCTGCAACCCGTCAACAAGAACTAATGGAAGTTCTTTCCAGGAAGTTAGAAAATTCTTTAAATGTCAACCCAGATTCCTCGCAAGCACAACAGCAGGAAACCCTGATGGATATAATAGCAAGAAATATCCAAGAATTTCGTTATGATCCGGATGATAACCTGACATTTTCAAATTGGTATAGCCGATTCGAGGAACATTTTACCGAGGATGCTAGAAGTCTTGATGACAGTTCCAAAACCAGGTTACTTCTCCGAAAGCTAAACCAAAACGTTTATACAAAATACTCAGATTCACTTCTTCCAAGAAAACCAAAAGAGTTGGATTTCGAACACACGGTACAACAATTAAAATTGATGTTTGATAAGAAAGAATCTTTATTTAGTATTCGCTATAAATGTTTAAAAACACAAAAAAATGATTTAGAAGATTTTGTTAGTTATGCCGCCAGAGTCAACAAACAGTGTGAACTTTTTGTTCATGGTCAGATGTCAACAGATGATCTCAAGTGTTTAATATTTATTATTGGTCTTAATTCGCCTAAAGATGCAGATTTACGCAGCAAGCTTCTGAATATTTTAGAGACATCTACTGAGTGTCCTCCACTAGAAACTCTTGTTGCAGAGGCTCAACGATTTAAGTCATTAAAGGAAGACGTTCAGCTTGTAGAAACTCCAAGTTCATCCGTTAGTGCTGTTACTGTTGAAGAGCAGCAAGTTCAGAAAATTTCCAACAAACAGAACGTTCAATCTACAAATAGTTCTACTCCTAATAGACCATGTTGGCAATGCGGTGCCATGCATTTTGTTAAGTATTGTAATTATTCCGACCACAAATGCAAAATGTGTAACAAAATAGGGCATAAGGACGGTTATTGTGCATGCTTTAGCCATAGTGAGAAATATAAAAAACAAAAGGCCGGTAGTAATGCACAATCATCTAAAAATTTTTCTTCCCAAAAGGTTACTGTCGTTTCAGGTCATCATGTCAACCAAGTACGAGACCACACATCGTTAAGAAAATTCATTACGGTTAATATTCGAAACAATCAAATACAGCTTCAATTTGATACTGCTTCAGATATCAGCATTATATCGAAAAACAACTGGACCACACTTGGAGCTCCAAAGCTCACTTCATGTTCACGTAATGCCACTTGCGCATCGAATTACAATATTCCACTTATAGATGAATTTAACACAACAATTCATCATTTAAATAAAGCTGTAAATTCAACAGTTTATGTGGCAAAATCTACATAACTAAATATCTTTGGAATTGATCTTATTGAAAAATTTGGATCTAAGCAATATTTGTCTGAATATTTTAACCAATATAGAAAAGGACACAATTTTTCAAAATATTAAAACACAATTTCCACAGGTTTTAAATTCGTTAACTGGTCATTGTAAAAATTTTAAAATACATTTAGAACTAAAGCCTGATTGTAAACCAGTTTTTAAACCCAAAAGGTCAGTACCGTATGCCATGTTAAATAAAGTAGAAGAGGAGCTCAATCGACTTCAAGCTGCAAATATAATAACACCAGTAACACATTCAGACTGGGCCGCCCCAATTGTTGTCGTACGTAAATCTAATAATAAGATTCGTATTTGTGGTGATTATTCCACGGGGTTGAATTCTTGCATAGAAAAAAATCAGTATCCAATACCTCACGTGGATGATATTTTCGCAAGAATGGCAAATTGTAAGATTTTTACAACCTTAGATTTATCTGACGCGTATCTTCAGTTTGAAGTAGATGATGATGCCAAAAAGATATTAACTGTAAACACCCATAAGGGTTTGTTTGTATATAACAGACTTCCATTTGGTGTTATGTCTGCTCCAGGGGCTTTTCAACAAGCTCTGGAAACTGTTATATCTGGTCTAGATGGTGTCATTACGTATTTAGATGACATCATTATAGCCACTACAACTATGGAAGAAAACTATAAATTGGTCATAGCAGTTTTTCAACGTTTTTCTGATAACGGGCTTACCATAAATTGGGATAAGTGTGAAATTTTTAAATCGTCCATCAAATATTTGGGACACATTTTGGATTCTGAGGGGTTACATCCTGATCCGAAGAAAATTGAGGTAATCCAAAATCTTCCCAGACCAACAAATGTCACAGAGCTTAGATCATTTTTGGGAGCCGTTAATTATTATGCAAAATTTTTACCGAATATGAGACAATTACGCCATCCGTTAGATGAACTTTTGAAAAATGATGTCGATTGGGTGTGGAATGACAAATGTGAAAAGTCATTTCAAGATTTCAAGAAAAATTTAACTTCGCCCTTACTTCTCACTCACTACAATCCAAATTTACCTATAACAGTAGCCGCAGATGCATCGATGGTGGGAATTGGAGGTCAAATTTATCATTCGATGCCTGATGGTTCTAATAAAGTTATTTATCACATTTCCCGTGCAATAACATCTACAGAAAAGCGGTACAGTCAGATAGAAAAAGAGGCTTTGGCGATTGTATACGCTTGCACTAAATTTCACAAAATGATTTACGGCCGAAAATTTACTTTATTAACCGACCATAAACCTCTTTTGGCAATTTTTGGCTCTAAAAAGGGAATTCCTACACACACCGCCAACAGATTGCAAAGATGGGCCTTGAATATGATGTGTTATAATTTCGATATTCAGTATGTGAACACAAAGGAATTTGGTAACGTTGACATTTTGTCTAGACTTATTAATAATCAGCAAGCAGATGAGGAAGACTTTATTATAGCATCAGTAGCGGTTGAAGAAGAGGTAAAAAATATTTTACAAGAAAGCTTGCAGGAGTTACCAGTTACAAGACAGATGATAATCGACGCTTCCAAAGCCGATTTAACGTTACAAGCAGTTTACAAATATGCTCAAAAAGGTTGGCCGGCATCTTCTAATAGCCTTCTCCCAGAATTACTACCATATTTTAACAGACGTGAATCTCTATGTGTGGTGGATGGTTGTTTGATGTTTGGAGAACGTATAATTGTGCCTCTAAAGTATAAAACAGGGACCCGAAATAATTGTTATTTTTTTTTTTTTTTTTCAGATCAAAAAGGTTATGCAAAAATTCCCTTTATCTTCATTTGGGAATTTTTAACCATTATGGTCACATTTATAATATTTTGGTTACCTTAACCAATTACAATGATACATTTTTTATTGGTTATTAGTAACCAATTATATTAACCAAAAAAATATTATGGTTAAGAATAACCATTATTTCAACCAAAAACTTTTTTTGGTTAGAAATAACCATTATGACCAAAAAAAATTTTTTTTTGGTTATCATTTATGAAACAACCCACAGTGGTGCGTATGAGATTTTTTTCCAGTTATAAAATACTGGACGGATTTTTAGAACATCAGTAGAGCAGTGTTTAAGGATGTGTCTATCGGTAACAAAGTGAGCTCTACGTGGTCCAAATTTGCCATATTGGGCATAGTTTAGGTTTCTTAAGAAACATTAAGAAACCTTGCTTTTAAATTTGCAGAAGAAAATAGCTTAATTTCGTACATAGTTTAGCAGATATCTAGGAATCAAAAAATAATTAAGTGTTTTCGATTATCTTCGGAGAAAAACTAAGTTGGCTCGGTTTATCTCGGTGCTCTTACCACAACCACGAGAAAGCCACTTTGTTGGATCAAGAGAAAAAATTCACCAAAATTTACCGATCGTAGAACAAAGTTAAACATTTTCTGAAAAAAGTCGCATTAATTGTTACACAGATTTTAAAAAGTGTTGTATACGTTTAGGCTTTAGATTTGAAAGAATTATGTATAATAGCAATTATGAACATATGTATGTACATATAATTGACAGCAACTGCAAATACAGTGAACTCGCGCAAACGTGAACTAATTTTTACCAAGGAAGTTCAGATTTTCAAACTTGTTCACGTTTCCTATGGCGAAGATTTTTGAACAAAAATTGGAAAATTTTTTAAAAATAATTTTAATAACTTTTATTTACACTTTATGGTAATTTTGACATTTTGGTATTTATATAAATATGAAAAAAAGTAATTCAAACCACATAAGCGCCATTTTTTCCAGATTGACTTTTTCGGCATCTGCCTACATCTGCCTACATTCTCATCTTGAATGCTTTTTATCAGAAAAAAAAAATTTAAGACCATTTCGAAAACTTTGTAAGCTCCACACAAAATGACATTTGCACTGAAAATATAATTTCTTTATATTAAGGGTTAGAAATATCAAGAGAAAGAGAATATAATGAAAATTTCAGGCAAATTTGAGCACTTTTGGCGATAGGCTCTCAAATTAGTATCTTCGAAAACTTCGTAAGCGCTTTACAAAATCACATTTTCTTTAAAAATATACATACATACATATATACATACATATTGTTATATTTAAAGTTGGAAATGTCTTCATTTATTATTTTTACAAATACAATATCTGCAACGTTTTAGGACAATCGAATTACTTTTTTTGCTGCAAATGCAAAAATAAAAGATTTCGAGTGTACGAGTCGTTCGTGCTTCCGGGTATTCACGTTTTCGCGAGTTCACTGTAAATGCATGACAAAATAAATAATAAAACAAAACAAATGAATGCCTGTTTACAAAAATAATTACTATATAAAAAAACAAGTAAGAAAGTGCTATAGTCGGTCAAGCCCGACCATACGATACCCTTCACTACTAAGGTAAAAATTGTTCTTTTTCCTGTATAAAGACCAATATTTGCTAAATTTTGCCATCATACAAACATTTTCTAAAAACTTTTATATTTAAGCTGTTTCCGTCATTTGTACTTATCTCTCAAATGTGGACCGAATTCAACGACATTTTGTACACTGATTTAAGTTTACATAAGCAGTATTTGTTGTGAATTTAATGAAAAAATATTGATATTTGTGGCCAATATATCAATTCCGGGAAGTGGGACCTATGGGAGGTACCATAAATAATGGACCGATTTTGACGAATTTCAATAGCCATGGTCCCACTATCATAAAAGTAATATGTGTCAAATTTCATCAAATTATCTTTAGAATTGCGACCTGTAGTTTGATTACATGGTTTACATGGGGGTCCAGCCAGCCGTCCAGACGGACGGACTGACATCGCTAAATCGACTCAGAAAGTGATTCTAAGCCTATTGGTATACTAAAAGGTGGGTCTAAGACAAATATTTCTATGTGTTACATACATCAGCACAAACTTATAATACCCTTTCCACCTATGGTGGTGAAGGGTATAAATATAAATGGAAGAAAGAACTCTTCATTAGATCAAACAATTAATAAAATATTTCGACCTGTACGTCGAGTACAAAAATGCTTGGAAAATGTATGTCAGAGGTAGATTTGTATTTTTCTTTTCTATATACCTGAACATGTGTACAAAAATTGATTTTTTGCACTTATATGTAGGAACAAACACCACTGTGATCTGCTTAGTATTGATTAGATCAATGATGTAAATTTTTACCACTGGGTCATTTTTAAAGTTTCAACTTCGTTATTTCTTATACATATTTTTAAATGACAGAAAACACAAAAACAATTGTACAAGATTTACCGTTATAATATTTTATCAATAAGCAGAAGCAATGATCAACAAAAAGTTATTTTCTACTTGTTGTGTTTAATCAGTTATTGTGAACGGTGCAAATAAGCTACTCGGATAGAAATTCCTTTTTTTTCGAAAATTAAAAAAACTATCCACGGAACAAAAATCTGCAAAATATTTACCGATTTTACGGACATAAATTAAACAAGTAAGAGTGTTATATTCGGCTGTGCCGAATCTTGCATACCCACCATCAAGTTGTACGAGAGTGTAGCTAATTCAAAATGTTGTTCTTTTAAAAATAAACCGTAAATGGACGAAATATGGTGAAAACTGCAAATACTCTCATTTTTCCCCATACAAATGGGCTAAAAAACTTTGGTCCCGTTGCGCGGCCTCGTACCCTAAAAATTAATCAATAATATTTTGCACACTTCGATTGACATAATTTGGCCACATAATTTCACTATTAGAAGTCGATCAGAGACAAAAGTTAAAAAACGACCCACCCTAATGGTCAGCCCATAACACAATTTTTACTGAATAAAGTCAACTTAAGTACCCATTTACTGTAAAAATAAAGATAATTAAAAGGCCATTTTTCAGGATATTGAAGGATAAAGGACATTTTTTATGGTAAAGGTCCTTTAGATAGGATAATAGATAAATTTTATTCTATAACCTAAAAGAAGAATTAGAATCCTTTCTAACGATGTCAAATTTATTAAATCTTGATAACGCGTTCAGAAGTAATTGGGTAATAAACATAGATAACCAAAAAAATATAAACAAATTTGATAATGGTTATTTTTAACCAAAAAATTTTTTTGGTTAGTGTTAATGGTTATTGAAGACCAAAAAAGTTTTTTGTTGATATAATGCTTATTTCTAACCAAAAAAAAATATTTCTCATTTTAATTGGTTACGATGACCAAAATAAAATATATTCCTTGTTAATGGTTAATTATGACCATTACATAAATTCATTGACATTAATGGTTAAAAATGACCGTTTTGTAGTTTACCTTATAACTGTTACGGTCCCTGGTATAAAAATAAACTATTAAATCAACTGCACCGTGGTCATCCGGGTATTGAAAGGATGAAAGCCATTGCCAGATCATACATGTATTGGCCAGATATTGATGCTGACATATCAAGATACGTCAAAGAATGCTCTGGATGTGCTTCAGCTGCCAAGTCTCCAATAAGAACTGAACTAAGCTCCTGGCCTATGCCTCAACACGTTTTGGAGAGGCTCCATATTGATATTGCTGGACCTGTAAGAGGCTATTACTATTTGGTTATGGTCGATGCGTTTTCCAAGTGGCCAGAAGTATCTCAATTAACCTCAATATCTGCCAGATCAGTGGTTCTGCAAATGGAGGAATTTGTAAGCAGATACGGAGCGCCGAAAATAATTGTGTCTGATAACGGCACACAATTTGTATGTGGTGATTTTGATCGTTTTTGTAAAACATATGGCATAAATCATATGACAACACCTACATATCACCCCCAGTCCAATGGTCAGGCGGAACGTTTTGTTGACACGGTAAAAAGAGCCTTACAGAAAGCATATGAGGGAAACTCTAAGAATGATAAACTTAATTTGACTATTTTCCTTGGTCAATATCGTTCTACACCGAATACAATTGTTCCCGAAAATAAATCGCCATCGGAATGGTTTGTTGGTAGAACTCTGAGATTACAAATATACCTTTTAAAAGCGGAGGAAAGAGGGGAACCTTTACGAAATGAGGAAATGGAAAATTCATACAACAGGAAGCATGGAGCACGTAAGAGAAGTTTTCAAGCTGGTGACTTGGTGTTTGCCAAAGTATTTAAAAATAACAAGTTTATATGGTGTCCGGGAGAAGTAATCGAAAAGATGGGGTCTGTTATTTATAACGTCTTGGTGGATTCAAATGGTAGAAGTACATTGCATAGAAAATATTCCAATCAACTACGTGCTAGAATTTTAAATAAAACAAAAGGGGATGTTGGAACAACACTTTGACTAAATACTGGTTTTGTGTAATTTACATGATTAAAGGATTTTGGCAACTCTAACCAAGAAAAAAGAAAAATACATTAAGCGCCAAAATTTTATGTTTTTGACAGTTCCTTTTTAACTTTAAGTTTTTGCCTATTGGTTAGCTAGTGAACACGTGAAATAAAAACTAGCCTTCGTTTAATATTAAAATAAAGCATTTTTATTTATTTACCAATCACATCAGAAGGTTATCTTAGATTATTTTATATACCAGAAACCTGGACCAGGTGCAACGTTGTCTTTATCCCCAAAGCAGGTAAAATTTCACATACGAAACCGAAGGATTTCAACCCTATTAGACTCATGGAAACGCATATTCGTGCTTCCAATCCTGTCATATTCACAGCATGCCTATAACAAAGGCAAATCTGTTGAGACTGCACTCCACTCACTAGTAAGTCATATTGAAAAAACTCTTGAGTTCGGCGAATTCACACTTGCCGCCTTCCTAGACATAGAAGGCGCCTTTAACAATATAACACCGGTGTCGATTTTGTCGGCAATGGAGTCATTTGCTCCATTGCTTACCATGGGCACTGCTACAATCTATAAGGTAGCTTGTCGAGGTACTCCACAAGGAGCTGAACTATCACCTCTTTTGTGGAACCTTGCCATAAATAAAATACTCACCAGAGAAGAGATTGAATGGCTGTTTTCTTGCTTTGAATGTATTCACACATAAATGAAAGCTTGCCGTCAATTTGCAATATTTTAATGAGACGAAACAATGCATATTCACAAAATAAGAGTATAATGAAATTTACTGCATGCATTGCTTGTGTTTCTTAATGCAAACCAATACACTAGGGAAACATTCAATCATTCATTTTATAATAGTGAATGCTAGAGTGTTTACGAAATATTATGAATGATTTTAGTTGTGTTACAAGACAAGTTGTGCACAAGACAAAACTATAGTTGTATAGGTGGGCAAAGGCAAAAAGGAAAAAACAAGTTGCCAGATGAAATGGATGCAAAATCGTTAAATTTATAGTAAAAAGTCGTCAAACACTGGGACGGCAGAAAAAGAAATTAACCGTTGCGTGTAAGTTTTAGGGAGATCAAGTTTTGAACTTGCAAAACATATGTTTTACTAGGGCGGACAATCCAGACCTCAAAATAGGGTACCTTAGATTCATAAATCCGTTTTAAATAATTTATTAACAAACTCTTTAACACAAGTAAGAAGTGTATTATAAGCTTTACTAGGTAATATGTATGTGCAACTCTATTCAAAAACAAGTCAGAGTGGTATATTTTCTTTTGTGCTTTATCGGTTAGCGGGATTTCAATTTTTTAGCATTATTTACCGCTAAGGTACGAAGAGATCATAACAAAAACGTAGGCAGAGGTGCCGTTTTTATACTTTTAACTAATATTGGTAATTTTTTGTAATGTGTATGTAGTTCGTTTTAAAAACAAGTTTTCGATTGCATTTTTTTATATTATTATTATAAAAAAAAATTCTGTAATAAAATTTTTTCCTATAATAATTTTTTTTATCAAAAATTTTTGTATACATTTTTTATTATTAAAAATCTTTCTATAGAAAAATATGTTCCATACAAAATATTTTTTTCAAAAATCTTTTTATAGAAAAATATTTTTATCAACAATTTTTCAATAGAAATATATATTTTTATCGAAAAATTTTCTATAGAAAAATATTTTTATTGAAAATTTTTACTATAGAAAAATATTTTTACCGAAAATTTTTCTATGGAAAAACATTTTTATTGAAAATTTTTCTATAAAAAAATATTGTATTGAAAATTTTTGCTTAGAAAAATATTTTATTGAAAATTTTTTATAGCAAAATATTTCATAGAAAAATATTTTTATCAAAAATTTTTCTATAGAAAAATATTTTTATCGAAAAATTTTCAGTAAAAAAATTTTGGCCCCATAATTTAGCGGGAAAGCGAAGAAAAACATATGGCAGCACTGATAACAACGCAGACATATTATACGAATACTTTGCGAATAGAACGAAAAATGAGAGAGTGGTTGGAATTTTTTCAAACTATTTCGTTGATTAACGTGCAGTGCAATAATAAAATAGTGTGTAAAAAAGCAATCAACGAAAATGTGTGAATCAATGAAGGCATTATTATTGCCTTTGTAGGCAATGCAAAAGCAACATGCATACGTTGCTGTCAATATTTGTGAATGTATTCAGTCTCTTCTCTGATACTCACTGAATTAGATTCTCTGAGATTCGACACCATCGCTACGCGGATGATATTGCTATAGCAGTGTCAGGGAAACTTTTTAAGCCCGTTGCTCTCCTGAGTCAGCAGAGCAAATGCCTGCAAATCAATAATTAGGAAATTTCATTTCGCGTCAGCGCAGGTGGTCATCGAAAACCACTTGTTCCATATATAGGCAAACATGGCCCACTCACAACACTAAACGTTCAAATTGCTTGGTAACTTTACCTCGCCATAGACTCCGAAATCTTATCTCAACCCTAATAGGTCATTGCGCTTTTGGACTGCCTGACAGAAGACTTAATCTTCAATTCTATGACTACTGTCGTAGTTTTTAAAACACAGAAGAGGAGAATACAGTAACTCATCTTCTCTGCCACTGCCCCGCCCTTTCAACTTCAAGGCCTCTCAATCTGGGGGCACCTTTTCTATAGACTTATTTATCAGGGCTTCAGGATGGCTTGATAAGCCTCTTACTGATAGCCTGGAATAACTATTTTTGTTCTTTTTTTCCAGTCTATCCCTTGCAGGTAACACAAAGGGACCGTATGTAGGATCCAAGTGAGGCTGACCTAACATCGACTGCCTGCCTTACCTAACCTTGTTAGCCAACACGTTTTTGAGTCAAATTTTTACGATTCGATTGAAAAAAGTTTAACAATACTTTGTTTTTAATGAAATTCTGTATGCAATACATTTACACAGGTGGTGGCCACAATACAATGAACAAATCAAAAATGCAGAAATAACATGAAAATCACAGTCTTGAAAATTTTCTCATGAATTTTCAACATTTTATCGAAATATTGAGCTTTTTGTTATGTTTTTTATATAATACTAAATCTTGACTAATACACAAATTGTTTCAGAAATTTAAATATATCTCTGAAACTACTCACCCAAATTTTGCAAATTATGTATAATAAGGTAGACAAAAGGCATGTACATAAATTAAAATTATTGAATATTTTTTCAAAATTATTAAACACATTTTATTAATGTATCTTATATGTCCCCTTTTATTTGGCCAACCACTTCCAATTTTACCATATAATTTATACAATATAAAGAAAGGATCATAATTTGTCAGCTCGGTAAGTTTCAGTCAAAAATATGAAAAATATAAACAAGTTATTGATTTTTGGCCGTATTTTACCACCGTGCGACCTTGGAAAAAATGTTCCATGTTCCAATATGAAAAAAAAACAAGTTATATTTTTATCAAGATTAATTTTTTTAGTACATACATACTTGTAAGTATTAAAATAGTAATATAAGAAAATAAAATTCCGAAGTAAGAGGAATTTTATTTTCTTAAGTACTTTAGGACACGCAATTTTGCAGAGAAATGGAATAACTCTAAAATTTGTCCATGGATTTTTGAATTTTGGAACTTTGGAGAAAGCTACTTTAGTTAAGGATTCTATTATTTTTCTTGTAAATAAAATTCTTAAGTTGGACTTTAGCTAAAAGTAAAAATACTCCTGTTGTTTCACATACAAATGGATCCATGGCTCTTTGAGGTGAAGTGGTTCTAGGAACACAATTTTTTTTTGTTTACATTGGTTTAAAAAACAATAATTTTTATTTTTTCTCAGGACACTCTAATGTCAGTTCATCCTCTAGCAGCTCCACAAACTTGATTTTATCAGAGACGAAAATCGCTAAATCGATTCTGAGTCGATCGGTATAAATTGGGGGTCTGTAACACATAATGAAAAAATACAAACTGAATGACAAACTTATCGAGCCATTAGATTTAAATATTCGTAAACGATATTCCGTTAACTATCTCTTAAACTATTAGAGATAACGTAGTACAGTAATAAAATTTTTATTTTATTCTTAAGTAGTTTTCGAACATGTAAAAATCTTTTCGATAGGTTTATACTTGCAAAAGTTATACTGACCAATAGGTTTCACATACATACAATGGTGCTCAATTTTGGTTCACTGTAGAGGTCACTGCACAGTATCCTCAGTGAGGCAATAAATCACCGGGAAGAGCTAGAAGCATGAAATTTGGTAGAATTGAGCACAAGGCCCATTAAAGTCATCGGTAAAAATTTTATTGGGCGATGCCACGCCTACTTCTTCGTGGATAAATAAATTGTGTGTCTAAAAATTATGAATTGAATTTGAGTTTAGTTTAATTATTAATTTGACGTTAAAGTTTCGAATAAAAATTTGATATCTATCTTATTACTACGCCCGATTTAAAAATCTAAAAGTTTTCGGCCATTTTTAATATAATGCATGAGACCAGAGCTATAAAGTATGATTAATTTTTAAAATAATTTGTACGTAAAGTAAAAAAGTAAATTTGTGATATTTTGAATTTACTTATTAAAGATATGGCACATTTTTTATAAATAATTAGTTGAACCAGGTCCTCTTCGATGTACCAAAATAAATATTTTTTTACTATTAAACACTAATAGTTATTAACAAAAATTAATTAAACTTAGAAAAATGATTCATTATATATATGTATGTACAACACTTTTTCTAAGTAGGCATTCATTTACATTACTTTTCATTAATTCAACAAATAGCAAAAAGAATATGTACAGTAGAGCAAAATTAGAATTGATCGAAGTCTTCCAATTTTCATCATCTTCTAATTCAAAAATATTTACAATTAAGATCTTCTTCGGAATCAGAGTCATAATCATTTTCGATGGTATTTGATATAGATGAAAACACACATTCAGGAACAGCTTAACTGTAACCTTTAAATATCACTCTCTTAGAAAAAGCAGATTATTTATTAGTAACTGTTCTTAAAATACACACTATATAAAAAAGGGTCAGACGAATAGGCAATCTAAAAAGATCAATATCTTAGAAGGTTGCAGACGGTCGCAGTCAATTTTTTAAACACATAAACTAGACATGAACACCTTTCTTTCAGTACCAATGGTTTTCACAATACGTTCCAATAAACAAGCTTCTACTCCAAAAAAACGTAAAAACTCTTACCAAAACTACACAAAAAAGACGTCAAAATTTAACAACTCAAATTAAGTAACCCAACAATACTTTTGTACAATTTTTTTTAAACCTAAATTCTAATACCTTAACTTATATTTTCCATTTTATAATGTTTATCAAGCTTAATAAATATTTATCAAGCTTAATAAATATTGCATTTCTTTGTTTACGTCTCAAGTGAATAATATATGAAAACAAACTTGACAAAAAAAAATTGACTTTGACAAATGGTTCCAATTTTTTGCACTTAAGTTTCCCACTTTATTACCTATAAAATACCATCGTTACTCTTGAAAATTCTTATGTACAAGAAAGGACTTTTTGCCTCAGAAACTAGTCGGGGAGCCCGACTAAAAATAGACATGTTTTAAAATTTGGTCTAAAATTCCAACTACACATTAGCCGATTTCTGTAGTTTAAAAGTTATTGAAGTAAAACTAAAAAACTTCACATACAATACTTTGCACTATAACTTCTAAACAATTTGGAAAAAATTTAATTAGTTTGTTGAAAGTAGCAAACTTACAAAAAACAAAAATGTTATGCAACAAAACATCCCCGCTTACGATCAATATTTTTCCTGTCGCTTGCGATCATTTTAATCTAAGGGCACGTAATAATACCCTTTAGTGAAGGCTATAAAAAATGCACTGTGCGACGAAATATTTCTTACAATGAAAGTTTTATAAAAGGCTTTGATTTTTTAGGTGTACATATCTACTGCAGACAGAAAGGAAAAAAGTTTATCGAAAAGAATAATTTGAGTGTTTAGTTAAAAAAAATATAACTTTTAATTGTTAATTATTTTATATTATTTTGTTTATTTAAAACAAACTGTATAATATCATCTCTATATAACACATTTGTATCCACTTTTTTGCTTTGTTCCTGTACTTGATATGTGTTTGTCCATTTCCAAAGCAATCGTCTCATAAAGCTATTTCTAAACGAAGAATATAAAATGTTTTGCATATCAGGTGGCATGTTATTTTTGTAGTATGAAGAGTTCCTTGTTTTATTAAAGTAATAAAGCATGTTTTGGGACTTTGACATTATCGAGAAAAAATAGTGACATATTTCACAAAGCAATATTATTCCGCCAGGAACGAAAAATTTTGTGCCAGTATCATTTAGTGATAATCCAAGACGCAATGAACCATCTTTTAAAGTATAGTGCCTCATTACACTAAAAAATTTGTCGATATCCTCTAATTTGAAGAGTCTTTTACATCTAAGATAGGATAAACTTCCTTCTTTATAAGGCTTATTAATACTCTTAGCAAATTTTGTGCACATTATTAATCTATCATGTAGACGCAATCTTCGTATATCCTTACCTCCTAACAAAATTGCATCGATGATGTGCATGCTACAAAGTCTCGTCTGTGTTCGCCCTTCGCCACTGTATTCGAATACAAGTTCGCCATAAAATAATGATTTTGGAGGTATTTCAAAAACGTATTCCACATGCTCCCACTTTTTCATATCTGTATACCGAAAAAGCTTCCCTCTCGTAGTACTGATAAAAAAGCTACAAGTATTTGAAGTTGTTTCTCCACGTCCTATTGGTATAAAATACCAATCGTATATGCTTTCTATCCATTTATGTAGCATTGGAGATGAGACTATTTCGACAGGAGTAGAATTAAACCATGTTTTGTCTTCATACCAATTGTTCAAAAATTCTTCGAGAAACTTTTCAACAGACTTATTTTCAGGAGGCTGTCGCAATTTGTCTGGTAATCCCCAAAGATCTAGACATTTCTTTCTGTATTCCGATTGTTTCTTTTCTTTTAATTGTGGATTGTTGCAATATGCTGTAATTTTTTTTAAACCAATAATTTGATTGCGCCCAATTAAGTTATTTGAATCTTTTATATACTTATAAAATTCTTCGTCTTGCATAATAAGATCCAAATCCACTATTTCTATCACATCACGATCGCTTGGTTGGTTCAAATGATTATTAATCATATTTAAATATTTACATATAATCTCCGTATTAGGTTTTTTCCATTTACATACCAAATATCTTTCTGAATTCGCAGGCCTACTACTATTTGGTTTTATTATAGATATTTCTTCAAAGCACTGGTACATTAGGTATATCAAACCAACACTAAATGGTGTAAAAATATCAAATAGCTTACAAACAAAACTTCCATTATTTCTTAGAATTTTAAGAGCTGTTATACACTGACACAAATAAAGTTGTTTCGATAATATCTCTTGAATATTTTCTTGGCCTTCAACGGAAAATCCACCATCAGCCATAACGAAATGAACACCTTCACAATGCTTAAAAATGTAACTAGCAAATGAATCTTGATTCGCTTCCACATAAACATTTCCATCACCTTGAACACCATAATAGGGATCAAAAGATTCGGGAGAACCCGCAAAAAACTTATCTAATTTAAAATCATTAGCTCCTCGAAGTGTAAAACCAAAACCCTTGGCTTCCCAAGATTTTCTATATAAAATGTATTCCGAAAATCCTCCTGGACCTGTAAATAAATAAAATGTAGTTTATTAAAAGGAATTAACTTATTTTTAAACGATTATGCTTGATGGAAACAAAATAAAAGTTTTTACAAAATCGAGACAATATAAATCTAAAGGTTACTGTTATTTCAATAAAATTTGGCACGGTGCTAGCCAAGGATTTTCGAAAACAGTGGTCAATGAGGGGTCGGAAGAGTGATTGGTATACCTTTAAAGTTGGTCACCTCGGGTGTTCTACTTGTTAAAAATCTATTTATGGATATATTATCCTTGTCCTACAAAAAACGCTCTTACATGTCTAGGTTATATCTATTGGCTTTCGAGATATTTGAGTAAAAAGGAATTTTTGGGTTGATTTTTAACCTATTTTTTAAGCATCTGAGGTCCTAAAATTTCATAAAAATTAGGAGTATTTTTAATAAAATTTTGAATAATTTTTGTGCAAGTTGTATATAGATATCTTCTTTCGTTTAAAAGTTAAAAATATTTAAAGTTGAAACATGAAAAATATCGATTTTTTTTAGTTTTTCCCTAAAAGATGGCTATATTTTTTACTTATAAAAAAATATTTTCTTAAAAAGCATAAACAGTTTAAGTTTTTTTCAGAAAACATTTAGTTTAAATAAAAATTTCTCAAAAGGCAAAGCACCAATTTAAAAAAAAATATATAATATTTATATTTTCTGACATATACATATGTTATCGATTAGAAAAGTATTTTCTGAAACGCGCTCAAAATAGTAAGTGGGGCCATTTGTATAATAAAAAACTCATTTTTGGGGAATTTTTCATTTAAGATTGGGAATTTTTTTAGCCTATTGCTTAAAGATCTTATTGATGTACATAAATATAAAATTTCATTGTAATATCTTTATACATGTCATATCTACAGAATATCAAAGATTGAAATTAATTTCTTTAAAAAAGTAGAAAAATAATATTTTTTAGTTTTACGATACAAGGCTGTAGAATTTATCAAGAATTAGTGCACAAGAAACAAACAACATACGCAAGAGATAAGCCCAGAACCTTTAATTTTCAGACAAATCCAAATATAACGTACTCTGATACAACTCCCAATGAAGCTGAGCGCTTGACGTACTCTCAAGCTGTTAAAAGCAACTTTAGCAACAATGATGTTAGCGTAGTATTATCAAGATTGGAAACCACACAAAGGAAATTGAAATGTTCCTTAAAATTTTAAATTTTAAAATTTTATTGATATTTTATTAATTTCGGAAACTCACTTTACGACAAAAACATATTTCAAAATTAAAAATTTTGACTTAATCGAAGCAAATTACCCAAATAATAGAGCTCATGCTGGTTCAGCTATTTTAATAAGATCGTCCTTATAATACAAAGTTTTAGATTTAGTAATTAAAAATTAAATCCAAGCAAGTGGAATTCTAATCAATTGTAATAATACTGATATATCTATATTCTCAGTATATTTCCCACCTAGACATAATATAACATATCTAGAATATACAGATTTTTTTAAAGATATCGGTACGAGGTTTATTGTCGGTGGAGATTTCAACGCAAAGCACCCTTGGTGGGAATCTAGGACAATCAATCCGAAAGGAAGGGAACTTTTCAGATGCTTAAACAACAACAACTATAAAACCATCTCAACTGGAAGTCCTACATACTGGCCAAGCAATAGAAGTAAAATCACTGATTTGCTCGATTTTTTTATTTACTCTTGAGTACCAGATCATCTTCTTAAAATTAAAGATAACTACGATCTTAGCTCAGATCACTCACCAATTATATTATCTTATAATGCATTTTTAAAAAACAAGTGTTCAAATCAAAAACTTATTTCGTCGAAAACGGACATTGGATCTTTTCAGTATTGGTTAAACAAACATATAAACCTTAACACCCAAATCCATACGGGCTATGATTGTACTTCAGATTTACGTGGGTACCTGCTATGTTATACGGGCTATGATGTAGACTCTGCTCTATAAAATTTTAAATACCTCATTTACGAAGCTGCGTTATTATCAACACCTCAACCAACACAAGCCGTTAATAGCCAATTTGTATTACCAGTAGAAATAAGACAAATGATTTTGCATAAGAGAAGGTTAAGAAGAATATGGCAAACAACGAGAAATCCAATTGATAAATCAAACTTCAATCAAGCCGCTAACAACTTGAAAAAAGTATTATTTGATCTAAAAAATTGAAACCACTAATTCTTAAATAAAATTAATACAGCAAATGATAATACACATAGCTTGTGGAAAGCTACAAAATACTTAAAAAGACCATCTGAACGAAACGTTCCTATTAAGAAAGATGATGGCTCTTGGGCAAGATCATGCAAAAATAAAGCAGAATTGTTTTCTAAACACCTAGAGAAAACTTTTGAATCTTTTTCAGTTACAAACTCTAATGAGGAAACAAAAATTTTAGAGTTCCTAGATTCGCCTTGTCAAATGGAGGTACCAATTAATCCTTGTACTATAAATGAAGTTGAAAAGTAAATATCTAAGCTCAATAATAACAAGACACCTGGCTACGACAAAGTAGACTCTATAGTTGCTAAAAATTTATCAAAGAAAGCCGTACTATATTTGACATTAATATATAATTCTATTTTGAGACTGTCGCACTATAACACGCAATGGAAATGTGGTGTAATTATAATGATTCCTAAGCCTAACAAACCCAAAAATAACGTTTCTTCGTATAGACCTATAAGTTTGCTGCCATTATTCTAAAAAATATTTGAGAGAATCTTTTCAAATTGTCTAACGCTAGTCTTAGAAAAGCAAAATATTCCAAATTATCAGTTTGGATTTCGCCACAAGCATGGAACCCCCGAGCAATGTCACCGAATAATTAATGTAATTACGGATGTTTTTGAAAGAAAATTATATTGCTTAGCAGTGTTTATGGATGTCAAGCAGGCTTTTGATAGGATCTGGCATCGGGGCTTGCTTTTCAAGCTCAAGACAATTTGTCCAGCACCTATTTACTTACTTTTAAAATCTTATTTAGATAATAGATCGTTTTACGTAAGAGTTAAAGATGAAACTTCTATAATACGTTCTATCCACGCAGGGGTATCTCAAGGAAGTGTACTGGGTCCAATATTGTATACAATTTATACCGCCGACATGCCAACCTACGAAAAAATTACAATAGCAACATACACTGATGATACTGCAATCATAGCTGCTGATGAATCTCCGACTACAGCCTCATCTTATGTTCAACACGAGCTCAATTTATTACAAGAATGGTTTGCGAAGTGCAAAATTTCCATTAACACTGACAAGTCGAACTTTATAACATTTGCCCTTAGAAGTGTAAGCTTAAACTTCTTAATCGTTTCACGGTCACTTTATTAATGATTTTGTTTCTTACATTTATCAACTTATCAACTAGATCTTAAAATAATGCATATAATTAGCCAATTCACTATGTCTACTAAAGTGCTAAATCTTAAAGTGCTATTTAGGGTCAAATAGCACTACTGTGAACACCTGTCGTATATTAACCATTGTATATTTTGATAGACGTCATACTACTACACAGAAAAAGAAAAACAACAAGAACTTACCACATTGTCAGATTCCATTTCCAAATTTGTATTATGTATTTGATTTCGATTTTTTTGTTAAAAAAAATTCGTAATTGTTTTTGTTTAAATTTTGGTGCGAAATTATCTGTCAACAGAAACAATTTGATAAGATCAATCATGCCAATTTTTTCAAACAAAAAACGCTGAAATATGAGCGTGGCATCACTGAATTAAATAGCCCGGTGAGTAAACATAGGTTTCAAAGTGATATTGTCATATAATATTTTTTAATGGGAAATACCAACAAAATTTTTATGACAGTCATAAATATTTATGACAATAGGACAATAGCACACAATAGCAGAGACTGTGAATTGGCTAAATATAAACATGTATGTTAGAACAGGACAAATATAATATGATAACAAAATAAAATAGTTAACGGTTATTTTTTACAAAAGCACAGAGACATGTATTGGTGTAATGAAGGAATAGAGTAGATACATAGAGACTAGAGCTGCAAAATAATCGATAGTACTATCGATAGTACAAAATGTTTTATTTAATTCAAATCTAAATCTAGTTATTACACAATTCCCTCGGGGGAACCTAATCCCTAGAGGGCGCGTCCCCAGGTGGTGGATAGGGGAATGCCTCTCATACGTGAGTGAGGAATCAGTCACCGCTTGAGTGACTGCTTATCCAATCACGTGTGAGCGGTAAGGGATGTATCCCTCGCGAACCAAACAGGTAGTAGTGGGTTCTACTCTAAACTACCCCCCCAAGCCCCTGTGTTATTGCGTTTTTGACCGTGCCTATGGGCTTTTCGGTTCGCAGTCGGGGGTTACCAAGGGGGTTACTGCGCAGTTCGATTCTAATGTAACTGCATTCGAACCTATTCGCCCTAAGCGGGTAGGTTTTTGTGTTTAGTTTCTTTCGATTCGAATTGCGAAGTCAGCCCCCTAGGAGACTGTGTTTCAACGGTGCACTGTAGGATACCTTGACGCCTCCTGCAGTATCCAGTTGCTCTTGCGTTATTGGGGGCTATGACGTAGGCGACCTTCTTTCCCCCGTACTCGTGGGATTAAAAATTTCTATTTATAACATACAAAACAAAAAAACCCAAAAAAAATAAAAAAACAAATCGACACGGACAAGAACGAGACCTCCCTGGAGGATAGCTTCAGGGTTATACGGGACACAGTAGGGAAAGACGATATTGACGCACTGACTTTTAGTGACATAGACTCGGACATTCTCCGTCAGGAGAGACAATTACTTACGGACCTAGAGGAAATAGTGGGAGCGACAGAGGTCCGCCACAGTCAACCTGTCGAACGAAATTTGATAAGGCAAAAAGTGGCACAAAGAACTCTTTGGCCTATCTCAAAAGGATGGCCAATAGAGATCCTACGCTGCTCAAGCCTAAGGAGAGGAAGATGAATAAGAAGCACAGGCAGAGTGTCATTAAGTTTGAAAAAACTTACGGCCCTACCCTGGAGCTTCTTGGTATCTCCTCTGCTTGCGCCATGCGAGGGATCGCCGTTGAACCCACAGCCACCCCCGTGGTGACTGTGGCGGAAACAGCCAAATCTCGCAAGGCGGAACCGAACAAGCCTGCCGCCGACAAAACCGTTACTGGGGCTGTGAAAGCGGGCAAGGTAATAGAGGGCGGCAAATCCCTAGATCCCCAGGCAAGTAACCGAAAGGTTAGCGCCAAGAGGGCTAGGTCTAGTGATGAGCAACCCTCTACTAGCAAAAAGGTCAAGAAGTCAGTGAGCCTTGATACACTTCAAGTAGCTGTCATTAATCACAACGATCCCTACAGTAGGATCAAGAGTGGTCTATGGGAGCTGATTGAAGCTCGGATCATTGATGACAATGGTCTTTTTGAGGGTTCCAAGGAGGCCATATCCTTCGAGGGTGCGGAATGGCGGAGGAGAGTGAAGATTGTCAACTGCAGTAATAGGAAATCGTACGAATTCCTAAAAACTGTGGTTGGCGGCTGCAGCGACCTCTATCCGTCTGCCAAACTCGATGTGGTAGAAGCCTCCAGGTTACCCTTAAGAAGTGTTCTGTCGGTATGGTTCCCTAACCCTGTTAGGTCCACGAAAACCATACTGTCTGCTTTGCAGAAACAGAATGATTTCCTTACAACGGAGTGGAAGGTCATATCTTCCACAAGTTGTAAGGAGGGTAAGTGGAAGGATTTCAAATTTTCCGTGGATTTGGAATCCTTCAAGAAAATAGAATCGGCAAGAGGTATTGTCAAATTCGGTATTGGTGCCGCCAAGTTTAGATATTCTAAACAGGCGGTGGTGGTGCAGTTGAATCTACACCACTGTGAAGCAGCTTCAGCCGAAATGACAAGACTTCTTGTCGATTCTAATGTAGATGTGTCCTTAGTCCAGGAGCCTTGGATCCGCGGAAACAAGGTATGCGGACTAAAGGTCACAGGCTACAATTTATACACACCAAGTACGGGCGACAAGGTAAGAACATGCATTTTAGCTAAAAGTGAACTTAATTTACAATTCTTTAATTCCTACAGCAATGGCGATCTCACAGTTGTCGCAAAGGAAGTCAAAGGGAAGGTAATCTTCGCATTGGCTTCTGCATACCTACCGTACGAGGCAGAAGATCCGCCGGGTAGTGATGTCCGCCATCTGGTGGAGTCCATGGACAATAAAACACCCTTAGTCCTGGGTTGCGACGCCAACGCACATCATTACCAATGGGGTAGCAGTAATATAAATGTAAGAGGTGAGTCAGTTTTTGATTTTATCACTACTAACAATCTTTTTATCTGTAATACGGGCAATATGCCAACTTTTAGGGTGAAAGATAGAGAAGAAGTGATAGACTTAACGCTGACTAATAGTAGGGATAACCTCATTGAAAAGTATCAAGCGAATGCTCCTTCTCGGATCATTGCTTGATTTCCTTTACTGTGAATTTCAATAAGGTTAAAAGAGAACCCTTTAGGAATCCCAGGAAAACAAACTGGGTAAACTTTAGCAGGCTCCTTGATACCAGGACAGAGAGTATCCCCCTGGGTGTTTACACTCAGGGGGAATGCAATGCCCTGGTGTCAGTACTCAGCAAAAGTTACATGGACAGCTACCATGAAAGCTGTCCTTTAACCTTCCCGGGTAAACGCAAACAACCTAGATGGTGGTCTACGGATCTTAAAGATCTCAGAACTAAAGTCAGGAGGTTGTTCAATAAGGCCAAACTCACTCACTTGTATGAGGATTGGTCTAAGTATAAGGAGGCATTCAACAGATATAAGAGTGATCTCAGAAGGGCCAAACGGACCACGTGGCAAAGCTACTGCGAGTCCATCGATTCAGTGAACGAGCTATCAAGATTTAGACGGATGTTATCCAGGAACCCAATGGTTCCTAGTTTCATCCAGAAGTCGGACGGCTCGTGGACGGAATCGAACCTGGAGACACTCGATCTGCTCATTGACACTCACTTCCCAGGTAACAGGATCTCGAATCCTGTCTCGAATACACCAATTTTGGTAGAATCGGACGCAGGACCGAATAGTTTGATAGATAGGATTGTCACTATGGAGAGAATCAAATGGGCCGTGAACACTTTCATGCCGTACAAATCGGCAGGTCCAGATGGCATTATCCCTGCCATGCTCCAAAATTCCTCCGACTATTGTCTATTAATTCTTCGTTCCATTTTCGTTAGCTGTCTAGGAGGGAGCTTTCAACAATATCACGACTGACGCCATTAAGAAAGCACTTATAGACATGGGTGTGCAGGGTTTTCTGGTGGAGTGGATAACAACCATGCTAAACAGCAGGATAATCAACTCCAGTCTAGGAGACTGCAACACTCGTAGAATGGTCACAAGAGGTACTCCACAGGGGGGGGGGGGGTGTTGTCCCCTTTACTTTGGCTACTGGCGATCAATGTCATCCTTAAAAAATTTGATCAACTAGGCAGGAAGATTGTCGCCTACACTGACGATGTAGTTATACTGGTATCAGGTAAATACCTGAATACAATCAGCGAAATTATGGAATCGGCACTAGGTGACCTCTCCTCCTAGGCCAGTGACAAAGGACTGGGGGTCAAGCCTGAAAAGACAGAGCTAGTCCTATTCACCAGGAGGTACAAGGTTGATAATTTCAAACTTCCAGTACTTAATGGGATAGAGTTGGGTCTTTCTTTAGAAGCTAAATTCCTAGGAATCATTCTGGATAGGAAGTTATCTTGGAAGAAAAACACGCTGAGAGAATGAAAAAGGGACTTAATGCTTACTACTTCTGTAGGAATTCTGTGGGTAAGAGCTGGGGCTTAAACCCAATGGTAGTGTACTGGATATACACGACCATTGTAAGACCAGTTCTGACCTACGGGTGCGCAGTATGGTGGCAGGCAGTAAACAAAGTCTCCTTTCTCAGTCTCTTGAACAAAGTACAAAGATGCAGCAGCATAGGTATCACTGGTGCCCTTAGGAGCACTCCTCAGGCGGCCCTAGACGTGATGCTGTCTCTTTTCCCTTTAGATATATTTATAAAGGGAACAGCAACTAGATGTCTATTGAGGCTACATGAGTCGGGCATACTTAGGCACAGGCAGGTTGGACACACTAGCATACTGAACCGAATGATCGTCCCTCACTTCGAGTCAGGTTCAACTGTATCTGATTACGTCGTCAAGGAACTGTTGTTCAGTTCAGCACCAGAGGTCGTCATTCCTGATAGAAACAGCTGGGAAAATCGTCAATCCCTCTTTGAGGGGAACTCGATCTTCACAGACGGCTCTAAAATGGAAATCGGCACTGGGGCTGGTGTTTTCTTAAAGGAGCAAAACATTAGGAAATCCTACAGGCTTAGAGATGAGTGCAGTGTGTTTCAGGCGGAAATCTTCGCCATTCTGAAAGCCACTGAACTTATCTCACATAATATTCCTGTAGATAGCGAGGTGACCATCTGCGTCGATAGTCAGGCTGCCCTCAAAGCCCTAGAAGGATGTAGCATCACCTCAAAACTAGTAAAGTCTTGTAGATTAGCTGTCATTAGCCTATCTAATACTTATAGGGTCTGCTGGGTTCCTGGTCATTGCGATATCGAAGGCAATGAAACTGCTGACGAAGTCGCTAGACTTGGCTCGAGTCAGGAACTGTTGTCCGCGGTGACAGAGATAGCCCCACCTATTTGTCACCTTTTTATGTGCATCAAGTCCTGGATCGGTGAGGAAACAGCTAGGAACTGGCATAACTTGGACACTTGCACGATATCTAGGACCTTATGGCCCGACTTGGATATACGCAAGACCAAGCTATTGCTAGGTCTTAGCAGAACCAGTCTCAGGAAATGTGTAGGTTTTCTAACTGGCCACTGTGCCCTGAACTCCAGGCTAAGCAGATGGGATGGAGCAATTCAGGACATTTGCAGACTATGCTCGGATGCGGATTTATCCGAAACGGTTGAGCATATCCTCTGCCACTGTAGTATGCTCCAAAACAAGAGACTTAAATTTCTAGGTAACAGATTTCTTGATGAACTGGGCGACATATAGCAGTGCGAGCTGACTGACGTTGTCGGGTTCATACTCGTACTCAGTTGGCTTAGATAAAAGGGTCTCTTTCCCTACAATTAGTGTTCCTTGACAGCACTTCTCTTCCTCACTCTATTCTCCATCTCCTAACACTATTCAGAACTCCTCTCTCTTCACTCTTTTCCCTCTTTCTTTTTCCGCTATCATTTCTTTTAATTTCAGAAAGGATCACAATGGACCAGAAGGTCTCCGAGTGAAGATGCCACTTCCCTGGCATCACCTTTTCAACCTAACCTAACCTAACCTATTACACAATTGAAGTCAATGAGCGGAATATTTTGTAATCTATTTCGCTAAAGTTCTTATTTTACTGCCAGAATTAGCACTTAAAAAGATCCGATAGTATCGATAGTTTTTGCTCAAACTACCGAAACTATCGATGGTGCCGACTATCGATAGTTTTGCAGCTCTAATAGAGACAGAAACAGACATGATGTAAAAACACAAACACAATAGAAACGAACTTCATGAACAAAAGCTACACTCACAAAAATAAACAAATCAGAACAAACACTTATATTACAAACTATCTAGGTGTAATACCCAAACATTCCTTTAGACGTAAAGAATGCCCACCAGTTTTTATTAATAAAACGCAAATTCCTAAATCAGAGAGCGTTAAATACCTAGGTATGCACATTGACAAAAGGCTAAATTGGAGACAACATATTACAGCAAAAAGAAATCATTTAAACATATTAACTAAGAAACTTTATTGGCTGTTGGGAAATAAGTCTGCTTTAAACCTTCGGAACAAATAACTGATTTAAAGAGTGCTCTAAATAAAATTTGTAGTTGGATTTTCTTAAATAAAAATTAAACCTTTTAATATAAAAACTCTACAAAATACGCAAATATAATGACATATAATACAAAACCATTTAGCATTAAAATGTTTACTTAGTACTCGGGTTTTGCAAAATTATCGACTTTTTTTGGAAACCCTCCCATTAAAGATTTTACAGTTGCTTCTGATACCTTTTTGGAGCATGTGTTCCGCCTGCGCTTAAAATCGGACATGTTCTTGGAAATCTTTCCTGTGTTCTTCAATTCCTTTTTTACCAGAGCCCAATACCTTTCCACAGACCGAAGTTCTGGACAGTTAGGTGGATTTGCCTCTCGTGGTACAAAAATGACATTATTCTTTGAGTACCACTCATGTGCCTTTTTTCCATAATGGCATGATGCCAAATCGGACCAAAAAAATGTAGTCACTCTGTGCTCTCTTAAAAAGAGTAACAAACCGTTTTTGTAGGCACTCCTTTATATAAATTTCTGTGTTTTTTGTGCCAGATGCCACAAATACTTTACTTCTTTTGCCACAACTGCAAATAGCTTGCCACACGAGAAACTTCTTAGGGAATTTTGTTTGTTTTTTTGTGCGAAACTCTTGCCGAACATTGCCCCGTTTATCAGCAACATAAAAATCTTGACGAGGAAGTTGAGAAAAGTTTGCCAGTACGTATGTTTCATCATCCATCACACAACAGGTGTATTTTTTTATAAAATCAGACTTCAATTTTTGCGCCCCTTTTTTTTGCTTCTAAGTTCTTTATAGCATTGCGATCTGGAACCTTTTAGACTTTGTATGTCTTCAGTCCAGCATAAGCTTTGACTCTATGTGCAAAGTTCGTAGAACATTTCACCGTACGAGCTGCTTTTCTTAAAGAAGTGTTAGGCGCTCTTCGAAAGAGTCGCTCGACTTCTTTTGCCTTACCAATATCTGTAGGACCTTTTTTCCTCCCTGATCCAGGTTTTCTTTCAATGCTCAGGTTTTCCTTATACCGTCTGATGGCATTAGAAACCAACTTTCAAATTTTTAGCTATTTTTTTAAAAGTCCATGACGGATTTTTTTGAAAAGTTTTAATTATATTTTCACGAACTTTTTTTTCGCAGTCCATTTTGATTGAAATAACTATTGAAAATTAATAATTTCTAAAATAATAGTACCTGACATATCTATAGAAACTAACTTGATCAAAAAATAAATTATTTCTTGCACTATGGATAAATTTTGTCTAAAATAGTAAATGCATATTTTTTTTAGAACACTCTTTATAAGGCTATTTTAAAGCCAGTATGGACATATTGCTTTCAATTATGGGGGACAACAAGCAACTCAAACTTGGAAATATTGCAACGATATCAGTCTAAAACTTTAAGACTTATAGTTAATGCTCCTTGGTTTGTTACCAATAAAAACATTCATAAAGATCTGAATATATCACTAGTTACTAATGAAATAAGGGAATACAGTTCACGCTATCTCGAAAGACTGAGTAATCATTCGAATATCCTAGCTATATCTTTACTAGATGAAACAGAAGAAGTTAAGAGATTAAAGAGATTCCATATTCTTGATCTTCCATATAGGAAGTAGTATTATATGTAAATATTTAAATTCATATCATTATTCATACAAAAATTAAAATACTGTAAATATATGTATATGCTATCAAAATATTATCATAAGAGTTCTTAAGCTTTATTTAAGCTTATGAACACATGTTAAGTTTAATGTAACTTTGTATCATTTACACCATTTACTTAATATTTTAAAAGAGATTGTAAATAAAAATACATATATACAGTGTTGTGCAGAACAAAAGCAACAGAATTCATCTCCTAACATAAAAACCTATTTTTTATTTACAGTTCATTTTAGAAAACAATATTTTATTTATATATTTTATATATTTTGTGTAAATTAAAAATACAAAAAAAAATTAACAGATTAAATTAACAAATTCTTAGAAATTGATAAAAACAAATTTTATCTCCTTATGAAGCTGTGCAAAACAAAAGCAACAAATTCAATACTTCGTGTATTAACCCAAGTTTTTGATGATATCCGCCCATCTACGGGGCATAGATGCAACTGTGTTTGTTTATCGTACTGTTTAGAATTTTTTCCCACTCTGATTTCAATTCTTGAAAAACCTACTTTTATTTTTGGACCTTTTTCCGGCTAACTCTCTTTTGAGTATTCCAAAAAGGTTTTCAATGGGATTCAAGTCGGGTGATTTGGCCGGCAAATCATGCACTTGAATCCCAGTGTCTTAATTAAACTCCTTGACCAACGTTGATGTATGTTTCGGATCGTTATCGTATTCAAACACCCATCGAAGTGGCATATTCCATTCGGTATGTGGCAACATTTGGGTCTGAGAAGTGTACCTCTGTACTTGAAACGGTCTATTATTCCATCGATTTGATGGAATTGACACACTCCTTCAGTTGAAACACAAGTTCAGACCATTACATTGTCTTCTCCGTGTTTTGCAGACCCTTTATAGTTGCGGGGTTCATGGCGTTTACCAAATAACATTTCGACTCGTCACTAAATAAAACAGTTTTCCACTTTTGAGGCTTAAATGTTTTTTTGCTTTATTGCTTTTTTTGCAAAAATTAATCCAAATAAATTAAATAATGAAAATTTATTAATTTTTTTAAAGTGGACTCCCCAAAAGTGGAAAACCGTTTTATCTAGTGACGAGCCGAAATTTTATTTGGTAAACGCCTTGAACCCCGCAACTATAAAGTGTCTGTAAAACAAGGAGGAGGCAGCGTAATGGTCTGGACTTGTGTTTTGACTGAAGGAGTCCGTCCATTCCATCAAATCGATGGAATAATGGACCGTTTCAAGTACAGAGCTACACTTCAGACCCAAATGTTGCCACATACCGAATGGAATATGCCACTTCGATGGGTGTTTGAACACGATAACGATCCGAAACATACATCAACGTTGGTCCAGGAGTTTAATTAAGACAATGGGATTCAAGTGCTTGATTTGCCGGCCAAATCACCCGACTTGAATCCCATTGAAAACCTTTTTGGAATACTCAAAAGAGAGTAAGCCGGAAAAAGGTCCAAAAATAAAAGTAGGATTTTCAAGAATTTAAATCAGAGTGGGAAAAAATTCTAAACAGTACGATAAACAAACACAGTTGCATCTACGCCTTGTAGATAAGCGGATATCATCAAAAGCTAGGGTTAATACACGATGTATTGAATTTGTTGCTTTTGTTTTGCACAGCTTCGTAAGGAGATACAATTTGTTTTTATCAATTTTTAAGAATTTGGTAATGTAATTTGTTAATTTTTTTTTTGTATTTTTAATTTACACAAAAAATATGAAATATATAAATAAAATATTGTTTTCTAAAATGAACTGTAAATAAAAAATATGTATTTATGTTAGGAGATGAATTCTGTTGCTTTTGTTCTGCACAACACTGTATATATAAAAAAAGTTTTACGATACAAAGTGTTAAAAAATTATCGCACTTAAAAAAAATCTACTTAAAGTTTCCTGGTTTTCCCGACCCAACGATGCTAAACGCTTATATTAAGCTTTAATACATAGTCTTAAAAAACTCTGAAAACTTTGCCCTCCGTAGCATTTTTACGCTGCATAAAGGAGTATTGGAATGTGTGAATATAAAGTTGAGAGTTAATACCACTGTGCTCTAAGTGGCATTAACTCTGCATTTTCTAATCAAAATTTGGGAAGTCAGTAGAAGAGGTGTTAAGCTTTTAGAACGATGTTTAAAAACGTATCTAGCGGTAGCACAGTGGGCTTTACAATGGACAAAAGTTGCCCACCTCGGGTATGTACATTAATAAGATCTTAAAGCAATAGGCTAAAAAAGAATCTCAATTTAAAATGAAAAATTTCCCAATTCCCAACCCAGGAAAAACTTTTTTAAGAAAATGATTTTTTTTTTACAAAACAAACACTGACACTATTTGAAGCGCGTTTCAGAAAAAACTTTTCTAATCGATAACAAATATGTCAGAAAATATAAATATATATTTTTTTAAATTGGAGCTTTGCCTTTTGAAAAATTTTTATTTTAACTAAATAATTTTTTTTACAAATTGGCAATTTTTGGAAAGGGCGTGTGCGAGGACCAAAAGTCCAGTTGACTATCAATTTTTTTATACGCATTCTCAATACGTGTTCTTTAAAAAACTTTAAAAATCTTTTTAAGAAAATATTTTTTTATAAGTCAAAACATAGCCATCTTTTAAAGAAAAACTCAAAAAAATCGATACTTTTTCATGTTTCAACTTATATTTTTAACTTTTAAACGAAAGAAGATATCTACATATATACAACTAACTTGCACAAATATATTCCGAATTTTTTTAAAAAATTAAGGAGTATTTTTTATGAAATTTTAGAACCTCAGATGCGTCCGCAGATTTTTTTTCAAAAAGAGAAGTAACACTCAGGCAAATACTGCCTATACAATTGTATATAGAGTATATACGAATTGGGTTACCTTCTTTGGAAGGGGATAGTAGAGAGACGAAAGGTGGTGAAAGGGAGAGATAAAGCTTTTTATTATTCAACACTGTAATTGCACTTATCTATATATCTATTTTTAGAACAGTGAAGTTGCGCCAGTTGTTGTTATTTAGACGCATTTGTTCAAACTTTTTATACCCACCATCAAAAAGAATGGGGGGGGGGGTATATTGAGATTGATATTCCGTTTGTAATTTCCTTAATATTAGCTCAAAAAAGAAATCACTATAACGCCTAACCGAAAGGAGCTAGCTCACTGAAACTTAGTAAAAATATTATTTATTTCTGAGACAAAATCGGTTAACATTTGACCATAGCTCCCGTATAACCTCGCCAAGGCTAATCCCTTATTTGCTAATAAATAATTAACCATAATAGTTATGATGATAAAATTTGGTATATAGAAATTTTACATAAGCCATAACCAGCAAAATTATCAAAATCGGTTCACATTTAGCCATAGCTCCCATACAAAAAACTTATGACAACAGCCTAAATTTCACCTAAAATACAGTTAAATGCCAATAAATCTGAAACTATAACTAGATATAACCAATAAATTTGGCACAAGGAAGTCTTATATCAATCCCAGCCAGTGTGCAATATTTCGCCACAATCGGTCACCATTTGACCATAGCTCCCATATAAAAAACTTACGGAAACAAAAAAAAAAAGGGGTTTTTGTCCGTCTGTCCGTCAGATAAAAGGGCGACAGCTCCTTAACTACAAAAGCTAAGGAGACAAAATTTTACAAATGTATTTTCGATATGTTGTAGAAGTTGTGTACTGAAAATGGGCGAAATTGGTTCACATTTAGTAAGAGCTCCCATATATATAATGCTGATAAATTGAATACAATTGCAATAGCTATGACGACTAAATTTCGAATAGGGCAGTTTTATTTGACTATAGCTTTCATATAAAAAACATTCCCGGAAACCAAAAAAGTCCAGTTAAAAGCTATTAAATTAGAAACTTTGACAGCTATCGCCACAAATTTTGCACAAATAAACTTTATATAAATACCAGCCAGTATGTAAAATTTGTAAAATTTTGTGGCAATCGGTCAATATTTTTTCTATAGTTCTTATATATATGTATATATATATATATATATATATATATATATATATAACATCCCCTTTTTATATCTACAATCAAAAAGATTTGGAGGTACATTCATTATATTTAGATTGCACCTACGAAATTAGATAGCTATCAATCAATGTCCAGACTTTATATACGGTAGATGTATTAGGAACTGCTAACAAAATATATGAATCTGCCGTGTTACTATCAACATGTTTATCTTAACTACATACTAAGCACAAAAAGTATTTTACAGTTTATTAATATTAAACAATACCCGATTATGGGACAAAATTTTGTGCAAAGTAAATAAATACTAGGGAATCCACTTAAGATACATTTAAATGTTAAACTATAAAGCTATTGCATACGAATTTAGTCCAATTATTTTACCAACAATACCACATTTGGCCCACATTTTGAATTAACTGAACCCTCGTAGTTATGTTTCTAAATTTAACACAACTTGATGGTGGGTATACAAGATTCGGCACAGCCGAATATAACACTCACTCTTACTTGTTTGTTCTACAGCCAATTTTATATATTTTTCGAAGACGGCGTATTATTGCTGCAGGCTTACCGCCGACGCTGTGGTAATTTATAATTTTAATATAAATTAATAATTACATAAACTGATGTTGCCGAGACCGATTTTATGCTTAGTAGTCGACGTGCTTATCAACTAAGCCACAGCACAGCTTATTATATTACCTAGACATGTAAGCGTGTTTTTTGTAGATTTCAAGGACAACAATTTTAGACTTAAAATTGTTTTCCAATCCATCCATAAATGGATTTTTCGATATTTTTTAAAAAGTCGAAAATCCTAATTGACCAATTTTAAAGGTCAACCAATCACTCTCCCGACTCCTCATGGACTTATGTACCCCTGTCTTTTTTTATTTTAATACCCTTCACCAATAGGTGATAGGGTTTGTGCATCCGTTTGTAATTCTTTTTATTAGTGATCGTAGACCCAATAAAAGTTATACCGATCGACTCAGAATCGGGAGGAGAATCGATAAATGTAATTAAGAAATAGGGAAAACCATCCTCCTGGATCACGAACATACATTTTTATATATCAAGTTTTAAGAAATTTCTCCGCGAAGCACGTTAAATCAAATTTTATCATAAGCGCTGCATAAACAATTGAGGTATCACCAAAAAACTAATTTTGATTTACAGCAAATTGCCAAAAGTACATGTTTTAGCAGCATGGGTTTTCTATTAGTACTTTTTTGTTAATTATACCCTTCACCACCATAGGTGGAAAGGGTATTATATGTTTGTGCTGATGTATGTAACGCATGGAAATATTTGTCTTAGACCCACCTTTTAGTCCTATTGGTATAGGCTTAAAATCACTTTCTGAGTCGATTTAGCGATGTCCGTCCGTCCGTCTTGCTGGCTGGCTGGCTGGCTGGCTGGACCCCCATGTAAAGCTTTTAATCAAACTACAGGTCGCAATTCTAAAGATAATTTGATAAAATTTGGCACAGATCATTTTTTTGATATATATACACTTCATATATACAAATCTAATCGTAGATACCATTAAAATTATGCCGATCGACTCAGCGATGTCTGTCCGTATGTCTGTTGAAATCAAAATTTTGGAGCTCACGTTTTGTCGATATCTCAGATGTTTATGAATCGATTTTGATGATGATTTAATAGCGTTCTTTGCGGGAGATGGATAATTATGTAGTCCTGTGCTGCAGAAGGCTGGTTAATCTTATTTTATATTTTCAATAAAATTTCTAAGATATTGTTAATTTGTGGTAAATAAATTTAGTGTTTAAGCAATATTTCAGGTGTTTTGATAGAAGATGATGAAATTCAATGTCAGGAAATCCAAAGCCAGGAGCTCCACAAAACTCCCATTTCAGCAGGCAGCAATTTGCAATTATCTTAATTTTGATCATTATGATCAGAGACCGAAAATAATAGTTTTTCATAAAAAATTTAGCCAAAAAATCACTATAAAGGAATGTATCTAGAAATTTATTAAGTACACCAAAGCGTTTTTCGGCAGGACGCTGTGGTGGCTGCACCGCCACAGGATAAGAAAAAACTCGGCCGAACTAATTTCGCCAAGGCGAAGAGTGGCACCAGGAGTTCCTTGGCCTTCCTTAACCCCTTGACGTATCAATTAGTGTAACGAAGTTCGCTTCCAACTGTTCGCATATAACTTGCACTAAACAAACCAGTTTTAATGCTTAAGAACAGTCGCAAAACGAGTCAGACTCGTTATAATCATGTTAGGCACAGAAATTGTACCACGAGTCAGACTCGTGGAAATACGTCAAGGGGTTAAAAAGATGGCTGATAAGGACCCTATGTTGCTCGACGCGAGCGTGAGGAGGAAGCTCAAGAAGCACAGGCAGAGTGTAGCTAAGTTCGAGAGGACTTACGGCTCTACCATGGACATCTTGGGCATCTCCTCTAGCTTTATCAAGCGAGGCGAAGCTGAAAAACCCGCAGCGTCCAGTAAAGGACCTGTAGAGAAATCAGTGGAAGCTGGTTGCTCTGCGGCGCCTAGCAAGGTGTCCGTGAAGAAACCAGTCGAAGCTGGTAGCCCTACAGTACCTAACAAGGACCCTGTGGTGAATTTAACTTCTCCTCGTAAGAGAGCGAAGGTGGAGCCTTCTACCAGCGCACCCAAGTCTGGGTCTGCGATGGTTGGCAAGGCCGTTTTGGGTTGCGGATCCTCGGCTACTCACTCGGGTTCCCGAAAGGAGAGCGTGAAGAGGGCTAGATCCGGGGACGAGCAACCCACGACTTCTAAAAAGATCAAGAAGTCAGTCAGCCGGGATACAGTTCAGGCAGCTGTCCTAGATCATAATGATCCTCACTGCAGGATTAAAGATGATCTTTGGGAGCTGATTGAAGCCCGACTGATTGACAGTATTGGTCTTTTTAAGGGGCCGAAGGAGGCCATATCATTCAAGGGTGCGGAATGGCAGAGAGGAGTGAAGATCGTTAACTGTGATAATGCGAGGTCTTTCGACTTTCTAAAAACCGTGGTTAACGGCTGCGCTGATCTCTGTCCGTCCGCCAAACTTGACGTGATTTTGGCTTCGAAGCTCCCGGTTCGGCAGGTCGTGACAGCGTGGTTCCCACGTCCGGTAAGGAAGGTGGAAACCATTCTGGCAGTCCTCCAGAATCAAAACAATTTCCTCACATCTGGATGGAGATTTTTATCTTCCGCCAGCTGTGAGGGAAACAGCGGCAGGGATATCAAGTTCACTGTGGACAAGATATCCCTTGACAAATTAAAGTCGACAAGGGGCGTTGTCAACTTCGGTATTGGAACCGTCAAGTTCAGATTTTCTAAACATGGAGGATCCAAAGAAGCTGCTAGTGGTGCAGTTAAACCTACACCACTGTGAAGCGGCTTCGGCCGAAATGACAAGACTTCTTGTCGACTCCGGTATAGATGTGGCCTTGATCCAGGAACCCTGGATTCGTGAGAACAGAGTTCAAGGACTCAAGGTCGCAGGCTATACCTTATTTGTTTTTAATACGGGTGACAAGGTGAGAACCTGTATCTTAGCTAGGAATACACTAAACTTACGTTTACTTAACTCTTACAGTGGTGGGGATCTAACCGTTGTCGCGAGTGAAGCCGCATGCAAAAATGTCCTCACTGTGGCTTCAGCCTACTTCCCGTACGAGGCAGAGGACCCTCCGAGTAGCGAGTTGAGGCGGTTGGTAGAGTCCATGAAAAACAACACCTTCATCATGGGCTGTGACGCCAATGCCCATCACTACCAATGGGGTAGTAGCAACATTAACGAGCGCGGTGAGTCAGTATTTGATTTTATTACTAACAACCATCTTAGGATCTGTAATAGGGGCAACGCGCCCACTTTCAGGACAAAAGATAGGGAGGAAGTATTAGACATCACACTGACAAACGCGAAGGATAATCTTATCGAAAACTGGAAGGTATCAAGCGAATGTTCCTTTTCTGACCATTGCTTGATCTCCTTTTCTGTTAATTTTAAGAAAGTCAAACCGAGTCCCTATAGGAATCCCCGAAAAACAAATTGGGAGACCTTTAGGAGTACATCGGACACCACGGTTCGTAATATTCCACTTAGTATCTATTCTGAGGCGGAAACGAACGCTGTGGTGACAAAGCCCACGGAAAGTTATATTACAAGCTATGAACAGAGCTGCCCACTAACCTTCCCAGGTAAGCGCAAACAACCTAACTGGTGGACGAAGGATCTTAAGATCCTTTGGACAAGTGTTAGAAGACTGTTTAATAAGGCCAAACTTACTCGCAGTGATGAGGATTGGTCTTCTTATAGAGTGAGTTTCAACAAGTATAAGAGCGATCTCAAAAAAGCTAAAAGGTCAACATGGTTAACCTATTGTGAGACCATCGATTCTGTAAATGAGCTGTCGATATTTAGGAAATTACTATCTAAGGACCCAATGGTCCCCGGTTTTATCCTAAAACCAGATGGTTCTTGGACTGAATCTAGCCCTGAGACACTCGGGCTCCTTTTTGACACTCACTTCCCCGGTAACCGGATTCCAGATCCGATTATTCATGAGCCTTCTATGGAGCGATTGGACCTAATACCGAATAATCAGATAGACGATGTAGTCACTTCAGACAGGATTAAGTGGGCCGTAAGCTCGTTCTTACCGTACAAGTCTGCAGGCCCGGATGGCATTATTCCAGCTATGCTACAAAATTCTTCCGACTACTGTCTATCGATTCTTCATAGTATTTTTGCCAGCTGTCTCCATGGAGGCTTCACTCCTAGCGGGTGGAGGGAGGTTAGAGTGATTTTCATTCCTAAAGCAGGGAAGGCTAGTCACTCTAAACCTAAAGATTTTAGACCAATCAGCCTGTCGTCTTTTCTTCTGAAGACACTCGAGCGACTGATCGATCTATTTCTTAGGACCTCTTTAGGTACGCGCATTATTAGCAACGCTCAACATGCTTACCTCAAGGGTAAATCTGTTGAGAGTGCGTTGCACGATGTGATCAGTTTTATTGAAAAGGGCCAGAAATTCAAAGAATATACTTTGGCCGCTTTCCTCGATATCGAGGGTGCTTTCAATAATATCACTATTGAAGCAATCAGGGGTTCACTGGAGGACTTAAATATACAGGGCTTCCTAATAGATTGGATTGTGAACATGCTTAACAGTAGGATCATCAACTCAAATCTAGGTGACTGTAGTTTACGTAGGAAAGTAACTAGGGGTACTCCACGAGGAGGGGTTTTATCACCATTGCTGTGGTTACTGGCCGTTAATGTCATTCTGAGAAGATTTGACCAGCTAGGGAGAAAAGTCGTAGCCTACGCCGATGACTTAGTATTGCTTGTATCTGGCAAGTTTCCAGATACAATAAGTAATATTATGCAAACGGTTCTGGGTGAACTTTCCTCCTGGGCCAGTAATAAAGGACTGGGGATTAACCCCGACAAAACGGAGTTGGTCCTCTTCACCAGAAGGTATAAAGTTGAAAGCTTCAAACTTCCCAAGCTGAATGGTGTAGAGTTAAGACTGTCGCAAGAAGCCAAATTTTTAGGGATTATCTTGGACAGTAAGTTATCTTGGAAGAGAAACACACAGGAAAGGATGAAAAAAGGGCTAAACGCATACTACTCCTGCAGGAATTCTGTGGGTAAAAAATGGGGCTTAAGACCGATAGTTGTGTATTGGATCTACACAACAGTTGTAAGGCCTGTTTTAACGTACGGTTGTGTAGTATGGTGGGAAGCAGTTAGCAAACGTTCTTTCCTAGCTTCTCTCAACAAGGTACAACGGTGTGCTAGTATTGGTATAACCGGTGCCCTTAAAAGCACACCTCAAGCAGCCCTAGACATCATGTTGTCATTATACCCCCTTGATATTTTCATAAAGGGGATGGCTATGAGAAGTCTAGTAAGGCTGTACGAGTCGGGTATGCTTAGATACAGGCATGAGGGACACTCCAGTATCCTGAGCTTAACAGGCTCCTTGGGCTTGGAGTCGGGTCTACCACGATCTGACTACTTAGTCAAGGAGCTACTATTTAGCTCAGCACTAGAGATCGTAATCCCTGACAGATCCGACTGGAAGGGGCAAACAGCACTTTTTCAAGGCTCTTCGATCTTCACGGATGGCTCTAAAATGGATTGCGGGACTGGATCTGGGGTTTTCCTGTGGGACCAAAATGTTAGGAAATCCTTTCGACTCGCAGATGAGTGCAGTGTCTTCCAGGCAGAGATTTTTGCCATCTGGAAGGCCACAGAACTCATTCAGGGTCTTATAGCAGTAAACAGTGAGGTGACAATTTATGTTGATAGCCAGGCCGCGCTCAAGGCGTTGCGGGGCTATAGTGTTACCTCCAGATTAGTCAAAAAATGTAGGAAAGCTCTTCTTGAGCTATCTCTCTCGGACCTCTTTATGGACCCAAGTGAGGTGGACCTTACAGTCTGCATCCTGCCTAACCTAACCTAACCTATCTCTTTGCTATAGGATTAGATTGTGCTGGGTTCCGGGTCATTGTGACATCGTTGACATCGGTAACATGGTTACGTGTAGGATATCTAGAGCTATATGGCCTAAACTGGACAGCAATGGAACTAAGCTTCTATTAGGTCTAAATAGGTCAAGCTTAAGAATATGTATAGGGTTCCTTACGGGACATTGGGCCTTAAATTCGAGGTTACATAGGTGGGATGGCAGCATTTCAGACCTCTGCAGACTATGTCTAGATGAGGATTCGTCCGAATTGGTAGAACACATTCTCTGTCACTGTCCAAGGCTGCAAAACTCAAGTATTTAGGCTGCAGATTCCTCGCAGACCTACAGGATCTTCAACAGTGTAGACTAATTGATATAGAAGGGCTCATGTCTGGTCCCAACTGGCTTAGATAGGGTAGTCTTCTCTACAATTCTCTACTATTTTCTCTTTCTCTATCTCTATCTTCATTCTTTTATTCTTCCTCTAGTAAAGGATCACAATGGACCCCTGGGGTCTCCAAGTGTTGGTGTCGCTTGACACCTCCTTTATTAAATAACCTAACCTAAAGCGTTTGAATCAAGATTAACAAGCCAACGGTGTATTACATTTTTATTTTCCGATTTTTGTAATATAAATTAAAAATAACTATTTTTAATTTTTATTATATTTCTCAAAAATAATTAATCAGCCATGTCACAGAACTTAATTCCGTTCGAAATGAAAATAAATTCCGTATTTTCCTTCTATAGAAAAAGTAAAACGAAAAATTTTTTCGAAATGAAACCACTTTCGGTTTTCAAAGTGGAATTGAATTTGCATGTTTTTCTTCGTGTGTTCAATATTTGAACAATTTCTTCAAATTATCAGCGTTAGTTGTTTAAACGAAGATGGAGTTACTGATTTCAATTGAAAAAATCGTGTCTTGTAATGTTTTTGGAGATTTAAAATTTTTCGGAATCTATAGAACCTAAAACCATTTCGATCGGAATTCAACTACGGAATGGTTTCGATTCCGAACGGAATTTGTGACATGCCTGAATAAATATTTCTGATTTCCTTAAATAAAAATTGTAAATTGATTTTTATTTTGAAATTTAGAAATAGAAATTACTCAGTGATTTTTAATTTTGAAAATAAAAAATAAAAATCAACATAAAATTTAATAGAAGAAAAATTCTTTCGAATATATTCATTATCTGTTCGATTTGCTCTACAAAACACAATAAATGTATATTACATTAGTTTGACCCATTGGATATTACTAAGCCCGTAAACTGGGGTAACAGATAATGTCGTAGTGGATCAAGAGTGTGCGATTATTATAATTACAGATTAGACTGATCTTGTGAACATAAGGTTTATTATATGGTAATCTAATGCTATTAAGCTCAAAATATATTTCTCCCTAGGAAGTACATCAAATGCAGCTAAGTATTTGATGTAAAGTGGTGGAAAAAATAATAAGAACGGATCAAAAATTGCATATTTTCTTACATTTTTATTTACTCCTACTTAAATAAAATAAAGTAACTACGTCAAATTAAACATATACAATTGGACTATCTAAAATATTAAAACAAATAGCAGCTCTGTATAATTTTTTTAAATTATTTGGGTTTTTTGAAAAAAATAAGAACTTTTTATATTTTGCAAAATATAATTAATTTTTTATTTAAAAATACTATCAAATCCTATTTTTATTTTTATATTTGGCTGAAGCTCCTTTCATTTTAATCACTTCTTGGTACATCCACGGCATGGAGCCGACAAGATTTGCGCAAACGCTCGGCGAGAAGTGAATACCACGCTTCCTCAATTTTTTTACACATTTTGTGCCTATTTTTACTTTTAAATCTTGCAATTTGTTTTTTTAGGAGTCCCTAGAGATGTTGCCAATCTAAAATCGGCTCATCATTTTCAATAAACCACGATTTTACACTTCTGGCATAGTGTTAAAGATCATTGTCGTCCGTAAATTCCCATTTTAAATGCATTTCCTATTCCGCAAATGGAAGCATTTTGTTTTTGAGTATCTTTAAATAATTACTGGCGGTAATTTTTCCCTGCACTAATGAAATTGGATCAACACCACACAGACGTAGAAAAATTCCCTCAAATCATTAAGGAAACGCTACCGTGTTTGACGACATTTTTTGTGTATTTTAGATCACATATCAAATTTATTTTGTTTCATCTTTCCACGTTTAACGGTTCAGATGTTGTTTGGCAAATTATACTCTTAATGATTTGGGATTGTTTTTCTGCGTCTGGTGTTAGTCCAATTTCATTAAAAAAGGAAAAAAAATACCGCCAGTTATTATTTAGAGATCATCAAAAATAAAATGCTTTAATTTTCGGAGGAATAAATGCACTTAAAATGGGAATTCATGGAGGACAATTATCCCAAACACTCTGCCACTGTGTGTAAATTCTTGGTTTGTCGAAAATGATGAGCCGGTTTTAGAGTGGTAAACGCAGTCACCAGACCTGAATCCTATTGAACATCTCTGGGGAGTCCTAAAAAAAAACAAGTTGCAGGCTTTAAAAGCAAAAATAGGGGCGAAATGTTAAAAAAAATTAGGAGGTTTGGTATTCCATTTCACCGAAAGTTTGCGCAAACCTAATGGGCTACATGCCGCGGAGGTGCCAAGAAGTGATAAAAATGAAAGGAGATTCAACCAAATATTGAAATAAAATTAGAATTTGATAGTATTTTAAACAAAAAATTAAGTATATTTTGCAAAATATAAATAATCCTTATTATTTTTTCCAGGCATTTTTTCAAAAAACCTAAATAATTTACAAAATTATGCAGAGCTGCTATTTATTTTGATATTTTCAGATTGTACAATTGAATGTGTTTAATTTAACGTAGTTACTTTATTTTATTTTTGTAAGGGTAAGCAAAGAATTAAGAAAATATGTAATTTCTTACCCGTTCTTATTTTTTTTTTCCACCACTGTATCTCACATATCAACGAAAATCTTAATTTTAGGATTGCAATTGGTAAAAATCCGTTCACTTTTGACAATAGCTATTGTACAACTTTGCCAACCAGGAATCACTTCAATGCTGATAAATTAAATCACAATATAAATTATAACACAAAGAACCAGAGGCTATTTCCCATTTAATTTCTAAACGCTTTCGCTTGATGTTGACCTATAGTTACTAGCTCGAAAACCTTCAAATATATCTTATATTGCGTTTAAATTTTGCAATAATTGACCACATTTGATCAAAACACTCACACAATCCGAATTAATCAATTAAGCACAACGAAAAGTATTTTTAAATACATATAAATGTAAAATTATACTCGTTATGAGAACAAATTTGTGCAGTTTTATATATCAGATTTTTGTAAATCTTCCCGCAAAGCACGCTTTTTTATAAAAAACGGTCTATTAACACCTGAGATATCGCCAAGACACCAAAATTTAGATGTGATTTGGTTAAAATCGGTTAAAAATCTTTATATTTTACTAAGAGCCTGTGCACAAGTTAAGAGTCATCAGAAGTTAAGACTTGCACAGATCGAAAGAACAATACATCCCAAATATTATTGATGAACTATTCATCTAAATTAGTCCATTAACTTCAGATTTATTAGTAAATATTTAGTTACTTTTCAAATTACCGCATTCGATATCGATCGAAAACTCAGACTTTTAAGCGAATATTTTGAAGTATACTTTAGGGATGTTCAAAGTTACTTTGATGCAAAAAGTTTATTGAAATTTTGTATCCATTTTGATTCGTTTTTAAAAATATATATTGTTCAATTAAAACTCCTTTACTATTGGTCATCTTTTGGCAAATAACTACAAAAAAATAGTAAACTGTGCATCTTTTAAATAATTTTGATTATCCTCAAAGTATGCTATACAAATGTTTTGAAAATATCTAAGATTACGATCGATATCGAATGCCGCAATTTGGCCCCTGATATATATGCATTTACAGGCTATATATCTCAAGTAGGTATCTAAAATTAAGTGTGCATAACATATAATCCAAAGGCAAAGATTGACAAAACAATCAATGCCAAAGCTTTGACCCAAATCGGTCCGCTGACTTCAGAGTTTTACGTAACTAATCAAGTACTTCTACTATATTAAAACCAAATTTTAAATTTGTGTTTAAATATTTTTAATTTCATAGAGTTTTGCGGCATACCTTAAATTATTTTTATTTTCACCCGAATAATATAAATTTGAAATATTATTACTCCAATGTTTGAAGTAAAGTTACACCACTGTTGAAGGGTATCCAAGATTTGGCATAGTCGAATATACCATTAAATAAATATTAAAGGAAGTGCCACTTTCTTTTTATTTTGTAAACATTAACCGTTTGACAAGAAAGAATAATTGAAGTTTACTCAAAAAATGAGGCTACCTTACCTTCTTAAAAAAATCTAATTTAGTATATTACTTGATTTTATTTGCCTGTGTTCCTTGACTCCCAGTGAAGCATAGGCCCTTAACCATATATCGGATTGCTAAGGTTTTGTGTGGACTATAAGGTCCTGGGTTCACAAAGCAGTATCAGCTCATAATACAGGATTTTAAGATATTTGTCATTAGGAGCCAGCGTCAAACTGTAGATCTCTTTCAATAAGTCTAAAAATATAATTTAGTATATGCCCTTGACTTAAAGAAGTCCCTCTATTTCATTTATATTGTTTGGGGAAACTAAGTAAGTAAAGTTTTTAAACTGCGATCCACAAAATTGCTTCTAGTGCGTTTTTTCAGAGTCTATCGAGTCATTCTTTAAACACAGATCTACCCAAAACTATTTAGGAACATAAACTGTAAATATTATCTCAAACGGCTCAGCAGTTTGCCCGTAATTCGTTATTCAGAAACACACACTAAATATTTTTTAATTTAAAGATATAAATGAGATCTTATGTGTTTTAGCACCTCGGCCGAAATGACAAGGCTACTTGTCGACTCCGGTGTAGATGTGGCCTTGATCCAGGAACCATGGATTCGCGAGAACAGAGTTCAAGGACTCAAGGTCGCAGGCTACACCTTATTTGTCTCAAACACGGGCGACAAGGTGAGAACCTGTATTTTAGTTAGGAATTCATTAAACTTACGTCTACTCAATTCTTACAGTGGTGGGGATCTAACCGTTGTCGCGAGTGAAGCCGCATGCAAGAATGTCCTCACTGTGGCTTCAGCCTACTTCCCGTATGAGGCAGAGGACCCTCCGAGTAGCGAGGTGAGGCGGTTGGTAGAGTCCATGAAAAACAACACCTTCATCATGGGCTGTGACGCCAACGCCCATCACTACCAATGGGGTAGTAGCAACATAAACGAGCGCGGTGAGTCAGTCTTTGATTTCATTACTAATAACCATCTTAGGATCTGCAATAGGGGCAACGCGCCCACTTTCAGGACAAAAGATAGGGAGGAGGTATTAGACATCACACTGACAAACGCGAAGGACAATCTTATCGAAAACTGGAAGGTATCAAGTGAATGTTCCTTCTCTGATCATTGCTTGATCTCCTTCTCTGTCAATTTTAAGAGAGTCAAACCGAGTCCCTACAGGAATCCCCGAAAAACAAATTGGGAGTCCTTTAGGAGTTCTTCGGACACCATGGTGCGTAAGATTCCACTTAGAATCTATTCTGAGGCGGAAACGAACACTGTGGTGACAAAGCTCACGCAAAGTTATATAACTAGCTATGCACATAGCTGCCCATTAACCTTCCCGGGCAAACGCAAACAGCCTAACTGGTGGACGAAGGAACTAAAGAACCTTAGGACATGTGTTAGAAGACTGTTTAATAAGGCCAAACTTACTCGCAGTGATGAGGATTGGACTTATTATAGATTGAGTTTCAACAAGTATAAGAGCGATCTCAAAAAAGCTAAAAGGTCAACATGGTTAACCTACTGTGAGACCATCGATTCTGTAAATGAGCTGTCGAGATTTAGGAAATTACTATCCAAGGACCCAATGGTCCCCGGATCTATACTAAAACCTGATGGTTCTTGGACTGAATCTAGCCCTGAGACACTCGGACTACTTTTTGATAATCACTTCCCCGGCAATCGGAATCCAGATCCGGTTATTCATGAGCCTTCTATGGAGCGATAGGGCTCAATACCGAATAATCTGATAGACGAGATAGTCACTTCAAAAAGAATTAAGTGGGCCGTAAGTACGTTCTTACCGTACAAGTCAGCAGGCCCGGATGGCATTATTCCCGCTATGCTACAGAATTCTTCCGACTATTGTTTATCGATTCTTCATAGTATTTTTGCTAGCTGCCTCCATGGGGGCTTCACTCCTAGTGGGTGGAGGGAGGTAAGAGTGATTTTCATTCCTAAAGCAGGGAAGACTAGTCACTCTAAACCTAAAGATTTTAGACCAATCAGCCTGTCGTCTTTTTTCTTGAAGACACTCGAGCGACTGATTGATCTATTTCTTAGGAACTCTTTAGGTACGCGCATTATTAGCAACGCTCAACATGCTTATCTCAAGGGTAAATCTGTTGAGAGTGCGTTGCACGATGTGGTCAGTTTTATTGAAAAGGGCCTGAAATTCAGAGAATATACTTTGGCCGCTTTCCTCGATATCGAGGGTGCCTTCAATAACATTACCATTGAAGCAATCAGGGGTTCACTGGAGGACTTAAATATACAGGGCTTCCTAGTAGAGTGGATTGTGAATATGCTTAACAGTAGGATCATCAACTCAAATCTAGGTGACTGTAGTTTACGTAGGAAAGTAACTAGGGGTACTCCACAAGGAGGGGTTTTATCACCACTGCTGTGGTTACTGGCCGTCAATGTCATTCTAAGAAGACTTGACCAACTAGCCTACGCCGATGACTTAGTATTGCTCGTATCTGGCAAGTTCCCAGATACAATAAGTAATATTATGCAATCGGTTCTAGGAGAACTTTCCTCCTGGGCCAGTAATAAAGGACTGGGGATTAACCCCGACAAGACGGAGTTGGTCCTCTACACCAGAAGGTACAAGGTTGAAAGGTTTAAACTTCCTGTGCTGAATGGTGTAGAGCTGAGATTGTCGCAGGAAGCCAAATTTGTAGGGATTATCTTGGACAGTAAGCTATCTTGGAAGAGAAACACTCAGGAAAGAATGAAAAAAAGGGCTAAACGCATACTACTTCTGCAGGAATTCCGTGGGTAAAAAATGGGGCTTTAGACCGATAGTTGTGTATTGGATTTACACAACAATTGTAAGGCCTGTTTTAACATATGGTTGCGCAGTATGGTGGGAAGCAGTTAGCAAGGGTTTTTTTAGTCAAGGAACTACTGTTCAGCTCAGCTCCAGAGATTGTAATTCCCGAAAGATCCGACTGGAATGGGCAAACAGCACTTTTTCAAGGCTTTTCGATCTTCACGGATGGATCAAAAATGGATTGCGGGACTGGTTCTGGAGTTTTCCTGTGGGATCAAAATATTAGGAAATCCTTTAGACTCGCGGATGAGTGCAGTGTCTTCCAGGCAGAGATTTTTGCCATTTGGAAGGCTACAGAGCTCATTCAAGGTCTTATAGCTGTTAACAGTGAGGTGACAATTTATGTCGATAGCCAGGCCGCGCTCAAGGCGTTGCGGGGTTATGGGGTTACCTCCAAATTAGTCAAAAAATGTAGGATAGCTCTTCATGAGCTATCACTTTGCTATAGGATTAGATTGTGCTCGGTTCCGGGTCATTGTGACATCGTTGGCAACGAAGTTGCGGACGAAGTTGCCAGACACGGCTCAAGTCTAGACATAAGCCAAAGAGTGTTGGATTTGGCTCCGCCTATCTGACACTTTTATCTAGGCATTAAGTCCTGGACTAGCCAGGAAACCACTAGGCTGTGGGATAACATGGTCACGTGTAGGACATCTAGAGCTATATGGCCTAAACTGGACAGTAATGGTACAAAGCTTTATTAAGTCTAAATAGGTCAAGCTTAGGAAGATGTATAGGGTTCCTTACGGGACATTGGGCCTTAAATTCGAGGCTACATAGGTGGGATAGCAGCATTTCAGACCTCTGCAGACTATGTCTAGATGAGGATTCGTCCGAGTCGGTGGAACACATTCTCTGTCACTGTCCAAGGCTGCAAAACCTAAGACTTAAACTTCTAGGCAGCAGATTCCTTGCTGACCTACAGGATCTACAACAGTGTAGGTTAATTAATATTGTAGGGTTCATCACGGGTCTCAACTGGCCTAGATAGGGTAGTCTTCTCTTCTACTCTCTACTACCTTTCTCTTTCCCTATCTTCATTCTTTCTTTCTTCACTCTTTCTTTTCTCCCTCTCTGTTAAAGGATCACAATGGACCCCTGGGGTCTCCGAGTGTAGGTGTCTTTGACACCTCCTTTATTACCTAACCTAACCTAGCACTACAAAGCTACAAATTTTATTAGGCTATTTGTTGAAAATATATGTTAATAAAGTTAATTTAAGTTTTTTTTAAACTATACATTTAAGTTTATAAAATTTCCATAAAATAATCTACGAGTGTGGCAACAAGTATTGGCAAAATATACAAACATCAAAGATATTCTTTATAGTCAAAAATTTTGAAGTGGCACTTCCTTTAATATTTATTTCATTACTTGTTCTTAATGGGTAATGGGTAAAGCCGTGAGATAAAATAGGCGAGATATATCTATTTATATTTCAGAAATCAAATTATTGTCTCCCAAACTAGAACTTGAACTAGACTTGTTCCTTGTACCGTACTATTGACAAGCATCTGGTGTACTCTGACATTTCGTTTGCCATCTAGTTATATTACTCTATGTTTTACATTGAAAATTTGACGTCAGATATTGAAAACATTTCTATTACAAGCTTTAATGCACATTTTTTAATCTAAATGATACCGTTCAAATTATTATTACATGTATTACAAACCTGCACAAATATCAGCAAAGTATAAAAGGTCGTTTTCAGTTATAAGAGAATTTCCCAATCTATCTTTTGGACTAGTAAACATAAAACCCAACATTGAATCTATGTTGGCCATTTTAACAGCAGCTCTGTTTTGGAAAATTGAACTTCTTATTGTTTCGAAAGGGTTGCTTCGTGATCTGGCTCTCCTCAATTCATTTTCATTAAGTTGGTCAAAAACAGTTTTGGCCTCCAAAATGCCTCTTAATATCTCCGATTCAACGAATAAAGTTTCATCATCAAGCGATTCTTTACGATCTCCAAATACAATCCAACATTGTAATTCTTCAAGATTATATGAGAAATCTTTTTTTGAAGAAAGCCATAAAACATTTTCCGGCACACTAATTTCTTCACTGTTAGGATCCCAGAGTTCTTCAGAGAAAAAACCCGATTCATGTTTTAAGCCTAGACCTCGTCTGCCATCTTGCTGGAAAGCAACAATAGGTTCCAGGCGACCTTGACTTTGTTTACCTAAACCTTTGTCGGTTTCGTATCCCATCTTTTTCATCATTTGAAAAGCTTTAATAGAATAGCTTTTAGACCATTCCGTCTTCATTTTTTTAGGTGGTATTTCATACATCTCGTTTTCACTATTATCTTCACCTTCCATTATTGAGTCTTCTATTTTTACAAATTATCAAAAATTAAAAGGGGAATTTCCTCAAATGGTGTCACAAACTGATATAAGGAGGTGTTTTTGTTTTGCAATCGAAAATAGTGAAAACACTTTATTGATTACTTATTCGCTGTGAAGATAACAATATTTCAGTTGATAGATATTTTGTATCTCCACGAGAATGGTGCGAAGACATTTGTATGTTAAGGTGGGCACACAATTCGTTCTTTTGAACAGTTTTAATCGAACGGGTAATGCTAGAAACACAGGCTAGCCAATATTAAACTAAATTTGATTGGCGACAATAACAGATTTAGTGCTGTCAACACCATAGAATATTGAAATAAATGAGGGATTTAAACCACTTTACTTTATTTATGATAATTACGATGAAGGAAATTGTAAGAAATAATTAATATACTTATCAAATATTTATGTATATAATAATATATGATAAATATATAATATAAAAATTTAAATTATATAACTCTACCTCTACTCTACCTTCAGGTAACACAAAGGGACCGCTTTTTAGGAGCCAAGTGACGCTGACCTACATCGGCTGCCTGCCTAACATAACCTAACCTAACTCTACTTAAAAAAAAGTACATTTTTAAGAAGTTAATTTTTAAATTCTCATAACTCACACGCTTCATGTGCTAGAGCTCCTTTATAAAATCTAGAATTCTTATATCTATGTTGTTTTAAGATATGTCTATTTTTATAAAAATATCGGTTTTAATAAATATATGTATATATATACAGTGGTATCCCGGTTTAACGTATACTCAGTTTAACGAATTCGCGATTTAACGTACGGTAATATTTGGATGACGAAGGGGATGTTGGATACCATGTAACGGTTCTGATCGGTTTATCTTGGTAAACCCATGCTAGTCTTGGTCTATCCTTCATCTCAATTGTGGACACTTGCCTAATAGTGGTGTCATCTGAGTAGCTACTTTAACAGCCGTTAAAGTAGTGAGCAAACGAGTGCCGCGTGTTCTCCCATAAGAACGATAAAAACATGGGTCAAGGACGTCGGGCTAGTAACCCACTCCTGGAAAAAACTTAGTGTGAAAAAGCAAAAAATAAGAAAATATTTTTTCCATTGAGTACCTTATATTACGAATAAACAGCAATTTTTTTTTTTACTCGATATTATAAAAAAAAATAGGAAAACAAAATAGAATGAATGCAAAAAACATTTGCATTTGTTTTTGTGCACATTTTTACCATATTTTAAGAGCGATTTTACTCAAAAAAACAATGTACGTAACAACGTTATTTTTACCTTTATCTACAAAATAAATGTTTGACTTTTGCTTAAGATTTTATGTAATGCCTAAAAGAATACGTTTAATTCTTAAATAAAAATTTAACATTATTGACGATTATTAAAATGTCCTATGGCTAAGTGTTTTATCCAATAAATATCAACTTCCAAAGTCATCAATGTGCACAATTTTGAAATGAAAACGTAAACTGTTGAATGAAAGAATAGAAGGGCCTTAAAACCGGTGAGTTTCCAAGAATGGAAACAGAATTGTTTAACTGGTTCTAAAATGAGACGAAGACAAACAGTCCAATTAGTGATCCCATATTAAAATAAAAAGATCTACACAAAAAAATTTACGGTTTACAATTTAATGCCAGCCTTGGCTGGTTCTGTCGAATAAAAAAAGGTTTGAAATTCGTTTAATGAAGCAAAGTGGTGACAAACTTCCAAAGCAAAACTTATCCACGATGATAGCGCGTCCTTTGAATCTGTAAAAGAAACAATATTTCCTACAGATGACGATTTTGATGAGGACGATAACATTCCGTTGTCAAGATTATTACAGATTGACGAAGATGTCGAACAATCTCAAGTGGGATTCTCAAATTTTTCCTAATGTAAGTGAAAACCTATATGTGTGTATCTTTAATAAATTTGTGGAGATACTTTTGCAATTTTTAGTTTTATTTAACACCAGACGATCTAAGCGAATCTCTCAATGAAAATCATGATGATTCTATAAGCGATAGAGGTGCTGAAAGTGATGAAAATGAAGAAAACGAGCTTAATCTAGAAATTAAAATGAAAGTTAAACATTACATATAGCACTTTGAGCAGTGCATAAAATGGGGGGCTGAAAACAATATCGAAACGTATAAAAAAATTGTGCTAAGAGAGCTCCAGGAAGAAGCAGATTAATGCTCGATTAAAGCACTTCGAAAACAGACAAATATAAAGGATTATTTTAAATACATAGCTTGAATATGTACTAATTTAAATGAAAATGATTTGAAGTATTTATTTTTCGTTTTTGTTATAAATGGAAATAAATTTTTTTGTTTATTAAAATATTATTGTTGTACATATTTATAAAAATGTATTAAAAAAAAACTATATAAGTTGTATAAAATACAACTAATAACAATTCATTCATTGATTTTGTAAAAACTAAAAATTTCTTCAGAACGATTTTAACTTGATTTTCAAACTTTTTACATTTTTTCTGCACGAATACTAACAATTTTAATTTTTAAAGTTTCTTTGTAACTAACTATAAATACTTGATATTATATTTCATGGATTTTTAAATTTATTTTAAATTAATTAATTTTTTACTTTATTTTAATTCATGAAAATCACAAGATTACATAAAACTCCTTTTGTTTCTCCAAAAACAAAATTTCGCAAAAAAATATTTTGCGCAAATAAAAAATCCTGTATTTTTATAATTTTGTATTGATTTTTCACAAAAAAAAAACTGATTTAAAAACAAGTAAGAGTGGTATATTCGGCTTTGCCGAATCTTGGATACCCTTCACCAATGGTGTTCCAAAAGTACTTAATGTAATTCCTAGCAATATTTGGTTATACTAGTATTATATGCAAAGAATCTTTAAAACAGCGATGGGCACCAACACATATGTAAAATGCGTTTGTACTAGTAACAGCAGAGAATAAAATATAACTATAAAAAAACATTATACACCGAAAAAAATTTTAAAAAACGTAATTTCTGTAAATTTTGTTGTATTTGTTAGTTAGTTAGCTAATTAATTATTTTAAGTTAGTTAGTTAGTTAGTTAGTTAGTAACTTTGTTAGTTACATTTTGAATTATTCAGTATTACTGATATATTGATGTTACTTCATCTATATCAATTTCGCCTCTGTACTCTTTGATTCTCAAAAGATCGGCTATGTGTCTATCGGACAACCTATTTCTTACTTTACTTAATATAATTTTTAGACTTGAAAAAGCAACTTCGAAGTTGTACGTCGTACCAAACATAGCGTATAGTTTGTATATTTCTGTTTTAATCTTGCTATATTTGGAGTCATCTATATTTTTCCAGAAATCTGCTTCAGTTGTAAGGGGAATTTCTAGGTCTTCCCTTAAGTTTTTGATTTCTTGTTGCAAATTCGAATTTTGTTCATCAATATTGCATAGGGGGTTATCATGCAATATAATTATTTTTTCTATTTGTTTTAAATCTTTAAATCTATCATTAAAATTTGTGCTCAAAGTCTGTATAATTTCAAGATAGTTTTTAATTTTATCGGCTCTGGTTATTTTTAATTCAGAAAAAAGGAAAGAGATTTTTTTCAAACTGGTAAGGTTGTTATTTTCTAACTGCCTTATTAAAAAACTAAGTTTTCTATAAAAATTTTTTAAAATTTTAACTAAATTAAATATAAGAATATTTTTATCTTGTAGGGTCATTCAACATTTCTGTCACGTCGCAAAGAAATGCTAAGTCGAGTAAAAAATCTTCATCCTCTAATGAAGCTATAAGCTCTTCGGCGTTAATTTTCGGATTAGCTTTGAAGAACATTATAACTTCATTTCGCAAATTAAAAAGTCTTTGCAGGCTTCTGCCTCGGCTTAGCCAGCGGACCTCTGTATATAACAAAAGATCTCCGTAGTCCGCTTCATATTCGTCTAAAAATTCCTTAAACTTTCTGTGGGTGAGGGAATTATGGCCACCTCTTATTTTATTAATTATTTTTATGGCAATACTCATCGTTTTTGTTAGATTAAGATGTTTACAAAATAAGGCCTGTTGATGAATAACACAATGAAAAGCCGGGCATGAAACTCCATTTTTTCTCATTATGCCTAAAAGTCCTTTTAATTCCCCTCTCATAACTTTAGCTCCATCTGTGCAAATAGAACTAAGTTTTTCTCTATCAGCAAATTTAAAAATGTGGGTTTCTAATGCGTCATATAGAATTTGTCCTGTCACATGTCCGTGAAAAGGTATGACATTGAAAACTTCTTCAAAAGTATTTAAATTTTCATCTACAGTTTTAATACAAATAACTAACTGACAAATATTGTATATGTCCGTACTTTCGTCTAAAGAAACTGAAAAACTTTTGCATTTTTATACCCTTCACCAATAGGTGAAAGGGTATTATAAGTTTGTGATTCCGTTTGTAATTTTTTTATTAGTGATCGTAGACCCCATAAAAATTATACCGATCGACTCAGAATCGGGAGGAGAATCGATTAAGCGATGTCCGTCTGTCTGTCTGTCTGTCTGTCCGTCTGTCTGTCTGTTGAAATCAAGTTTTTGAAGCCCCTGGAGGATGGACTTACATAAATTATATATCGGATTTTAGGAAATTCTCCCGCAATGAACGCTATTAAATTTCATTAAAATCGGTTTATAAAGACCGAAAATATCGAAAAAATACCAAAAATTAGACGAAAATTTTAAAATTTTTGATTGAAACACACTTTTAAATAACAAGAGAAAAAACATACTCCTGGTGTACATGTGATAATATGTTATATATCAGATTGTAGGAAATAGTTTCCCAAAGCACTCTGTAAAATTTTATCAAAATCGGTCCATAAACAACTGAGATATCGCCAAAACACTGAATTTGATGTATCGCAAATTGCCCAAAGTTCGCATTAGAGAATGTTTGTTGAAAAAATGAAATGCCGAAATAGGAAAAACCATCCTCCTTTAGCACGGACCTACATAAATTTTATATCAGATTTTAGGAAATTCCCCCGCCAAGCACGTTATTAAATTTTATCAAAAGCGGTCCATAAATAATTGAGATATCGCAATAACACTACATTTGATGTACAGCAAATTGCCCAAAGCACGTGTCTAAGAAATTTTGTTTATATTTCGTAAGTATTGTTTCAGCGATATCTCAGGTGTTTATGGACCGATTGTGATGAAATTTGACATCGTTCTTTGTGTGAGGATTTTCTAAAATCTATACTCCACAAATCTGATTACGAATACCATTCAAACTGTACCGATCAACTTAGAATCGGCAGGAGAATCGATTTCGCGACCTCCGTCCGTCCGTCTGTTTGTCTGTCTGTCCGTCCGTCTGTTTGTTTGTCCGTCCGTCCGTCTGTTTTTTTGTCCGTCCGTCTACCTGTCTGTAATTTTTTCTGTTGTAGTCAAGTTTTTGGAGTTCCTGTTTTGTCGATATCTCAGGTGTTTATTTTGATGAATTTTAATAGCGTCTTTCGCAGGAGATTACCTAAATCCTGATGCATTCGGTAATTTGTGGTAGATATAATTTAGCGTTTAAGCGATGGTGTTTTGATCGACAATGATAAAATTCAGGGTGGTCCAATATCCTAAAATTTTGTGTAAAATCCAGGAGCTCCACAAATCTGATTTTAGCAGACAGACACTCTGCATTAATCTCAATTTTGTGTCTGACTTTTGAACATTATGATAACATTTGAGAATGTATTATATATCAAATTATAGGTAATCTTCCTAGGAAGTACAAAAATGCAGCTAACTACATGATATCCGTTCAAAGCCTACATATGTATGTAAGTATCTCACATATCAACGAAAATTTAAATTTTTTAATTGCAATTGGGAGAAATCCGTTCACGTTTGACAATTGATCCCGTATAACTTCGCTTAAGATACGATGATGACATTTAGTATAAAGACGTTGTACAATATTGATATTCAGGGCGATAGCGCCTAAAATAAACTTTCTAGAGGGACAACATTTGACAAAAGTATTTCTGATCTCTTGAAAAGTTCGATATTGAAAATGGGCGAGCTCTATTCACATTTAGTGAAATCTCCCATATAACCCCGACCGGGAATCGATTTAATGCTGATAAATTAAATCACATTAAAATTGCACAAGGAACTAGAGCAAAACTTTCCAAACATCCATCGGACAGATCGAAATTTTTCATACATCCCAAATATTATTGATGAAGTGTTCATTTTAATTAATTAACTAACTTCAGATAAATAAGTAAATCTTTAATAACTTTTCCGACAAAGCTGATATCCATCCATTCAAAAGCTATATATTTCACGTATGTATCTAAAACTAAGAGTGTATACCCTATAATTTTAAAGCTTTGACCTAAATCAGTCCGCTAACTTCAGAGTTTTACATAACTAATCAAGAACTTTTACTAGTTGAATAATTCGTACGAATTAAAGTGCACAACACTCATTGGGCACTGTGTTTTTGGGTTGCATGCCAGAATACTTGAACTTCATCAAATCGATGTGCTATTGCAAATGTAAGGGCATCTACATTTTGAAGCATCTTTTCTGCATGGTTTATCTGGTCTATCGAACTTTATTAAATGTTCGTAAAATATGTGTCTATTTTATTTCGAAGCTACTGGCTGGCTTAAATATGCATTCTCTACTTGTAGTCTAGTAGTAGTCATTTTAATTAATTAACTAACTTCAGATAAATAAGTAAATCTTTAATAACTTTTCCGACAAAGCTGATATCCATCCATTCAAAAGCTATATATTTCACGTATGTATCTAAAACTAAGAGTGTATACCCTATAATTTTAAGGCTTATCATTGTTAAAGCTTTGACCTAAATCAGTCCGCTAACTTCAGAGTTTTACATAACTAATCAAGAACTTTTACTAGTTGAATAATTCGTACGAATTAAAGTGCACAACACTCATTGGGCACTGTGTTTTTGGGTTGTATGCCAGAATACTTAAACTTCATCAAATCGATGTGCTATTGCAAATGTAAGGGCATCTACATTTTGAAGCATCTTTTCTGCATGGTTTATCTGGTCTATCGAACTTTATTAAATGTTCGTAAAATATGTGTCTATTTTATTTCGAAGCTACTGGCTGGCTTAAATATGCATTCTCTACTTGTAGTCTAGTAATCATTATCTTTCACAAAGGGACCACTTTAGAACCCAAGTGAAGCTTCCCTAGACATCAGCCACCTGCCCAACCTAACCTTTGGGTGTATAACTATTCTAGATGATGACGCCACCGAAAAGCTTTTCGTTTTCCGACTCTTAATTTTAAAGCTGCCATGGGCAGAGCATTTATTTGCCTATAACTAGTTATAGGCAAATAAATTCTGCCTACATACACACACCACACACAACAATTTTGAAGAGCATAAAAATACTTTACGCTCTATCTTTTTTACAAACTCCCACAACAAACACACTCATTCGCTATGAAACATTTGATGAAGCAAGACCTCGCTACAGAATTTATTTTATATACGTTACAAAATACACTAAGCAAAATGTTTAAAGAGGAATATGAAAATGATTTTTTTTGTATTGAAAATATGAATAGCAACATTCAATGCTTAATATGTTTTAAGGTAATGGGTAAAATAAATACAAAATATGTATTAAGAAGACATTTTTTGAATTGTCATAGGGAATTTGAAAATTTAAAAGGAAAAGATCGTTTTTTAAAATTATTAGAATTAAAAGCAAAATTTTTTTTATTATTTATGGATGATTACTTTATAAATGATACCGAAATTACCAATAATAATATAAACGTAGAAAATGCAGACATTTTGCAACTGGATAGGGATGATCACATTATTATTGATAATGAAATTAACAATAATAATGTAAATGTAAAAAAAGAGGAAATTTTTGCCTTGAAGAAGGCATCATATACAGTCGCTTGAGCTTTGGCAAGATGGTGTCTTTTTTCAAACGTTAAATTCGGACGTTTTAAAATGTTTTGGTGAAAATGTAAGGAAACCTTAGATATTTGCCAAAACATTCCGCTTTCCCGAAGAACTGTGACACGACGTACTGAGTACTTGAGTAACTATATTTACGAAATTGCAAAAAACAGGTTAAAACAAGTAAGAGTGGTATATTCGGCTTTGCCGAATCTTGGATACCCTTCACCAATGGTGTTCCAAAAGTACTTAATGTAATTCCTAGCAATATTTGGTTATACTAGTATTATATGCAAAGAATCTTTAAAACAGCGATGGGCACCAACACATATGTAAAATGCGTTTGTACTAGTAACAGCAGAGAATAAAATATAACTATAAAAAAACATTATACACCGAAAAAAATTTTAAAAAACGTAATTTCTGTAAATTTTGTTGTATTTGTTAGTTAGTTAGCTAATTAATTATTTTAAGTTAGTTAGTTAGTTAGTTAGTTAGTAACTTTGTTAGTTACATTTTGAATTATTCAGTATTACTGATATATTGATGTTACTTCATCTATATCAATTTCGCCTCTGTACTCTTTGATTCTCAAAAGATCGGCTATGTGTCTATCGGACAACCTATTTCTTACTTTACTTAATATAATTTTTAGACTTGAAAAAGCAACTTCGCAGTTGTACGTCGTACCAAACATAGCGTATAGTTTGTATATTTCTGTTTTAATCTTGCTATATTTGGAGTCATCTATATTTTTCCAGAAATCTGCTTCAGTTGTAAGGGGAATTTCTAGGTCTTCCCTTAAGTTTTTGATTTCTTGTTGCAAATTCGAATTTTGTTCATCAATATTGCATAGGGGGTTATCATGCAATATAATTATTTTTTCTATTTGTTTTAAATCTTTAAATCTATCATTAAAATTTGTGCTCAAAGTCTGTATAATTTCAAGATAGTTTTTAATTTTATCGGCTCTGGTTATTTTTAATTCAGAAAAAAGGAAAGAGATTTTTTTCAAACTGGTAAGGTTGTTATTTTCTAACTGCCTTATTAAAAAACTAAGTTTTCTATAAAAATTTTTTAAAATTTTAACTAAATTAAATATAAGAATATTTTTATCTTGTAGGGTCATTCAACATTTCTGTCACGTCGCAAAGAAATGCTAAGTCGAGTAAAAAATCTTCATCCTCTAATGAAGCTATAAGCTCTTCGGCGTTAATTTTCGAATTAGCTTTGAAGAACATTATAACTTCATTTCGCAAATTAAAAAGTCTTTGCAGGCTTCTGCCTCGGCTTAGCCAGCGGACCTCTGTATATAACAAAAGATCTCCGTAGTCCGCTTCATATTCGTCTAAAAATTCCTTAAACTTTCTGTGGGTGAGGGAATTATGGCCACCTCTTATTTTATTAATTATTTTTATGGCAATACTCATCGTTTTTGTTAGATTAAGATGTTTACAAAATAAGGCCTGTTGATAAATAACACAATGAAAAGCCGGGCATGAAACTCCATTTTTTCTCATTATGCCTAAAAGTCCTTTTAATTCCCCTCTCATAACTTTAGCTCCATCTGTGCAAATAGAACTAAGTTTTTCTCTATCAGCAAATTTAAAAATGTGGGTTTCTAATGCGTCATATAGAATTTGTCCTGTCACATGTCCGTGAAAAGGTATGACATTGAAAACTTCTTCAAAAGTATTTAAATTTTCATCTACAGTTTTAATACAAATAACTAACTGACAAATATTGTTTATGTCCGTACTTTCGTCTAAAGAAACTGAAAAACTTTTGCATTTTTTTAACCTATTTTTTGCAATTTCGTAAATATAGTTACTCAAGTACTCAGTACGTCGTGTCACAGTTCTTCGGGAAAGCGGAATGTTTTGGCAAATATCTAAGGTTTCCTTACATTTTTCACCAAAACATTTTAAAACGTCCGAATTTAACGTTTGAAAAAAGACACCATCTTCAAATGGTCTACATTGCCTTGCCAAAGCTCAAGCGACTGTATATGATGCCTTCTTCAAGGCAAAAATTTCCTCTTTTTTACATTTACATTATTATTGTTAATTTCATTATCAATAATAATGTGATCATCCCTATCCAGTTGCAAAATGTCTGCATTTTCTACGTTTATATTATTATTGGTAATTTCGGTATCATTTATAAAGTAATCATCCATAAATAATAAAAAAAATTTTGCTTTTAATTCTAATAATTTAAAAAAACGATCTTTTCCTTTTAAATTTTCAAATTCCCTATGACAATTCAAAAAATGTCTTCTTAATACATATTTTGTATTTATTTTACCCATTACCTTAAAACATATTAAGCATTGAATGTTGCTATTCATATTTTCAATACAAAAAAAAAATCATTTTCATATTCCTCTTTAAACATTTTGCTTAGTGTATTTTGTAACGTATATAAAATAAATTCTGTAGCGAGGTCTTGCTTCATCAAATGTTTCATAGCGAATGAGTGTGTTTGTTGTGGGAGTTTGTAAAAAAGATAGAGCGTAAAGTATTTTTATGCTCTTCAAAATTGTTGTGTGTGGTGTGTGTATGTAGGCAGAATTTATTTGCCTATAACTAGTTATAGGCAAATAAATGCTCTGCCCATGGCAGCTTTAAAATTAAGAGTCGGAAAACGAAAAGCTTTTCGGTGGCGTCATCATCTAGAATAGTTATACACCCAAAGGTTAGGTTGGGCAGGTGGCTGATGTCTAGGGAAGCTTCACTTGGGTTCTAAAGTGGTCCCTTTGTGAAAGATAATGATTACTAGACTACAAGTAGAGAATGCATATTTAAGCCAGCCAGTAGCTTCGAAATAAAATAGACACATATTTTACGAACATTTAATAAAGTTCGATAGACCAGATAAACCATGCAGAAAAGATGCTTCAAAATGTAGATGCCCTTACATTTGCAATAGCACATCGATTTGATGAAGTTTAAGTATTCTGGCATGCAACCCAAAAACACAGTGCCCAATGAGTGTTGTGCACTTTAATTCGTACGAATTATTCAACTAGTAAAAGTTCTTGATTAGTTATGTAAAACTCTGAAGTTAGCGGAATGATTTAGGTCAAAGCTTTAACAATGATAAGCCTTAAAATTATAGGGTATACACTCTTAGTTTTAGATACATACGTGAAATATATAGCTTTTGAATGGATGGATATCAGCTTTGTCGGAAAAGTTATTAAAGATTTACTTATTTATCTGAAGTTAGTTAATTAATTAAAATGACTACTACTAGACTACAAGTAGAGAATGCATATTTAAGCCAGCCAGTAGCTTCGAAATAAAATAGACACATATTTTACGAACATTTAATAAAGTTCGATAGACCAGATAAACCATGCAGAAAAGATGCTTCAAAATGTAGATGCCCTTACATTTGCAATAGCACATCGATTTGATGAAGTTCAAGTATTCTGGCATGCAACCCAAAAACACAGTGCCCAATGAGTGTTGTGCACTTTAATTCGTACGAATTATTCAACTAGTAAAAGTTCTTGATTAGTTATGTAAAACTCTGAAGTTAGCGGACTGATTTAGGTCAAAGCTTTAACAATGATAAGCCTTAAAATTATAGGGTATACACTCTTAGTTTTAGATACATACGTGAAATATATAGCTTTTGAATGGATGGATATCAGCTTTGTCGGAAAAGTTATTAAAGATTTACTTATTTATCTGAAGTTAGTTAATTAATTAAAATGAACACTTCATCAATAATATTTGGGATGTATGAAAAATTTCGATCTGTCCGATGGATGTTTGGAAAGTTTTGCTCTAGTTCCTTGTGCAATTTTAATGTGATTTAATTTATCAGCATTAAATCGATTCCCGGTCGGGGTTATATGGGAGATTTCACTAAATGTGAATAGAGCTCGCCCATTTTCAATATCGAACTTTTCAAGAGATCAGAAATACTTTTGTCAAATGTTGTCCCTCTAGAAAGTTTATTTTAGGCGCTATCGCCCTGAATATCAATATTGTACAACGTCTTTATACTAAATGTCATCATCGTATCTTAGGCGAAGTTATACGGGATCAATTGTCAAACGTGAACGGATTTCTCCCAATTGCAATTAAAAAATTTAAATTTTCGTTGATATGTGAGATACTTACATACATATGTAGGCTTTGAACGGATATCATGTAGTTAGCTGCATTTTTGTACTTCCTAGGAAGATTACCTATAATTTGATATATAATACATTCTCAAATGTTATCATAATGTTCAAAAGTCAGACACAAAATTGAGATTAATGCAGAGTGTCTGTCTGCTAAAATCAGATTTGTGGAGCTCCTGGATTTTACACAAAATTTTAGGATATTGGACCACCCTGAATTTTATCATTGTCGATCAAAACACCATCGCTTAAACGCTAAATTATATCTACCACAAATTACCGAATGCATCAGGATTTAGGTAATCTCCTGCGAAAGACGCTATTAAAATTCATCAAAATAAACACCTGAGATATCGACAAAACAGGAACTCCAAAAACTTGACTACAACAGAAAAAATTACAGACAGGTAGACGGACGGACAAAAAAACAGACGGACGGACGGACAAACAAACAGACGGACGGACAGACAGACAAACAGACGGACGGACGGAGGTCGCGAAATCGATTCTCCTGCCGATTCTAAGTTGATCGGTACAGTTTGAATGGTATTCGTAATCAGATTTGTGGAGTATAGATTTTAGAAAATCCTCACACAAAGAACGATGTCAAATTTCATCACAATCGGTCCATAAACACCTGAGATATCGCTGAAACAATACTTACGAAATATAAACAAAATTTCTTAGACACGTGCTTTGGGCAATTTGCTGTACATCAAATGTAGTGTTATTGCGATATCTCAATTATTTATGGACCGCTTTTGATAAAATTTAATAACGTGCTTGGCGGGGGAATTTCCTAAAATCTGATATAAAATTTATGTAGGTCCGTGCTAAAGGAGGATGGTTTTTCCTATTTCGGCATTTCATTTTTTCAACAAACATTCTCTAATGCGAACTTTGGGCAATTTGCGATACATCAAATTCAGTGTTTTGGCGATATCTCAGTTGTTTATGGACCGATTTTGATAAAATTTTACAGAGTGCTTTGGGAAACTATTTCCTACAATCTGATATATAACATATTATCACATCTACACCAGGAGTATCTTTTTTCTCTTGTTATTTAAAAGTGTGTTTCAATCAAAAATTTTAAAATTTTCGTCTAATTTTTGGTATTTTTTCGATATTTTCGGTCTTTATAAACCGATTTTAATGAAATTTAATAGCGTTCATTGCGGGAGAATTTCCTAAAATCCGATATATAATTTATGTAAGTCCATCCTCCAGGGGCTTCAAAAACTTGATTTCAACAGACAGACAGACAGACGGACAGACAGACAGACAGACGGACATCGCTTAATCGATTCTCCTCCCGATTCTGAGTCGATCGGTATAATTTTTATGGGGTCTACGATCACTAATAAAAAAATTACAAACGGAATCACAAACTTATAATACCCTTTACCTATTGGTGAAGGGTATAAAAATAGAATTTCATATAATCTTGTGATTATTCAACAGAATTGAATTGATTTAAGTTTTACAATTATCCAAAAAGTACAAAAAAATGTTTTTTTGTACTTTAGCGAACAAATTTAAATCGCGAATACGAATGCAAACGCTGAAAAACCGCTAATGCCATTGAACAGTTTATTATATTTTAATAATACTGGCATAAATATTAATTGATTTTATTTAAATATTCAAAAATTAATATTTTTTCATTAATTTTATTTCAAACCAGAGACCGTAAGTGTTATGAGTTTTAAAATAAAAATCAATCAAATCAATTTTAATAATTATTTCTGATTTTTATAATATTTCTCAGAAAATAACAATTAAAATTAATTTGTATTTTTGAAATCAGAAATAAAAATTATATTTTGACTTTTATTTTTGATTTGACTTTTACTGCTTTAAGACGTGCTTTTTTCTAAGAAAATAAATTGAATAAATTAAAATATATTTGTAGTTCTTTTTTTTTTAATTAATAATGTTAATTAGTAATTAAACAATCTGTATAAGTGCGTTAGTAAATATTGCTAATTTCTTAAGACGAGTTTTGTTCTGCAAAACGAAAATAATCTCATGATTTTCTTAGTTTTGAGTTAATAAAAAGCAAAGCGTGGTAAAGTTCACATAACAGCGTCTTTTTATTCGTATTGCTAACAATTTATTATAGTGTGACGAAATAAATTATTTATCATTGAATAATTTGTATTGATTATTTTTAATAATTTTAGGTTGGTTGTCCTGAGCCATGTTTTGGCCCAAGGGTAAATTTTTAAAGAGAAACTCCAAGGAAGGTGTTATGGAGTGGATGATGCCTAGGCCACGTTTTGTGCCACTTAAATAAATTTAATTATACATTTTGTGCCTCTGATTTCCCTGCACTTGGTGCACCTGGTAAATCAAATAAAGCACAAAAAGTACCTTCTCTAGTTTTTTCGAGACCTGCTAAGCGCGTGAGATCTCATAACAGTTTACCCGAACCACCATCTGCATCTGCCACATCTTCAGATGATAATAAATAATATTGAACCATTTTAAATCTCTATTAGAGGCTGTAAATAAAAATAAAAATGTTAATACTGTAGGAAGAAAATTTAGTTGAGACCATTATGTCTCCTTTTTTTATTCAAAATAAATTAAATCATGAGGATATGTCAAATTAATTGTCATAGTGTGAGCAACAAAATTCCGCAGCTAACCCAATTTCTTTTAGAGAATAAAGTTTCAGTAGCTTGTCTGTCTGAAACATATTTAACAATAATATTGGTGGTAGTGTGGCCATCCTCCTGGATGAAAATATTAAATACAAAAGACTCAATATAATCTCTCCAACCAATGCAATAGAAATATGTGGGTGTAAAGTGGATTCTACATTGGGTTGTGTAACGATCTTGCGATCTACTCACCTCCTGGGTTAAATTTTTCCAAGAATCAACTTTGCTCAACTATACAATCTACGGACACATCTAAGCTCATAATTTGTGGATATTCCAATGCTCACCATTCGCTTTGGGGTGGTTCCGAGGACGACGCAAGAGGTGTTAAAGCGTATTAAGCCCAATCTGCTTCAATTTATATATCAATAACATATTTAAAAATATACCTAACGATACATATGTTCTGGGTTATGCTAATGACATTGTCGTATACAATGCAGACATAAATATCTTTATAGCCAGATCAAATTAATGACTTGCAATCGCACTAAGATCCCTTTGTGGAGTAAGCTGGGGTTCTGACCCTGAGTGCCCTGATATATGGCCCCTCTACTTTTAAACTGTCCAAAATCGTACTTTATAAAATTAGAAAGGGTTCAATGAAAAGCTCTGCGTATTTCTCTTGGTGTCATGACATCATCTCACACGTTTACGCTTGAACATTTAGCTAATGTTATGTCTCTTAAGGAACGCCTACATCTTTTAACAGAAAAATATGTTAACAAATTGTTATCGAACGAAAATAACCCTGCTCGGAAAATAGTTCTGCGTTTATCCCAATCCAACTCATTCTTACACCCACTAACATCTATAGTAAGATCGAAATCTACAATGTATAATATTGTCCGTAATCCCTGTCATCCTCAATTTTGTATTCCCATTGAAGCTAGCTTATATAGACCGGTAATCAAATTTCTAGATGTTCAAAAATCAAATTGTAACAACCAAAAAGTATTTTCAAAATTTACGCACCTTACAGAAGGACATTGGGCTGATTTCATTCATATATATACGGATGGGTCTATACATCAATTTTTTCTGCGGAACCTTTTGCCATAACTGAGGCTCTCAAACTAGCCCTGTTACAAGAAAACACTAAAATTTTGATTATATCAGATAGCAAGTCAGTCCTTTTGTCGCTGTCATTCCACCCTAAGTCTAAAACTCACCCCTATATCTTCCATATTCTGGATTTACTTCTTCAATACAGGTTGAAAAATATTCCGAGAGAAATTTGCCTCTTTTCCCATCTCTCCTATTATGAATAAAAATTCCTCACGGAATTTCTCCTTTTTCCTATTCCTCCAATTATGAATAAACATTCCTCACGAAATTTCGTACATACTTTTTTTTCGTTTTTAATCCTATTTTTTTTTAACCATGTGTAAGGAAATAAGTAAAAAGGGAAAAAAGTAGGTATTCTGAATATAATTTTGTTTGGCTTTTCCCCTTAAATGTATTCACTTTAAAAAATCGAGGGAGATTGCGTTAAAATGTAAGTATATTTTTACACAAAAAATAAATAAAGAATCAAATTTATAAAATGGTGTATTTAGGTCTAAAACTACAAACAAAATCCAACTACAACAATTGGTTTCCTTAATGGAAGCCAAACCTGATATTGCTTGTGGATTTTACAAAGGCAACAAAACTTACAAACTTACACGGTTTTGGAAAAATGCTGAAACCGAGCTTAACTCCATGGGTCCTCCAACCAAATGTGTTGTTGAGTGGAAAAAGGTTTATAAACCTGATAAAAACTAATTTACTTCAACTTAAACTTTTAAAACTTTTTATAGGTCTGGGCAGATCAAAAAAAATATGTGCTACAAAAAGCTGCTCAAAATTTAAAAAATAAAAAATACGGAAGATGCAATTTACAAGCTTATCGGCATGAAATCTTCTGTCGAAGGTGTGCCGGTAAGGCCTGTTGGCCTTACAGAAACTTGTATAGAAGAAGATATATTAGAGTTGAAAGAATGTGATTGCTAGTGTCGACGAGCCCTTAAATACATTTGGACAAAAAGAAAATGCAATATCAGTAAATGCGGTCGACACTAATCGGAAAAAACAAGCGCTCCAAAAAGACGGCTTAAAGAATTCTTACGATGCACTACAGCAGGAACTCGTCATACAGAAGGGACTTTTGGAGACAATGAAATTGATAGAAACGCATCAAGAAGAGCGCAAGCAATCAAACAGAAGAGTGTATGAATCTCTAGAAAAATTAACTGAAATACATCAACAACATTTTAAGTGAATAGAAGATTTAAAAAGGCAAGAAATAGAGGAGTCAAAGCGGCATAATGCGTTAGAAAAATAGAAAAGCTGCGTTTAAGGGAAGTAGAGTATAAGTTAGAAAAAACCAAATTAGAATTGGAAAATATAAAAAGTAAATAATTTAGGAATTACTTAAGCTTAAAAAATTTTCTGTTTTTATTGTTATTTGGTTTTATAGTTATTTTTTGTTTTTTAATTCTTTAAGTTACAAATAAAAAATCCTTAAACTAACATTTCTCCAATTCTGTTTCTGACGGTTTGAGCAACGGATAGGTATTGGCTGGATATTTGTGACGTTATTGCGTTCTCCTCTGGCGTATTGAGCTGAACAAAGTCGTTTGTTACTTCGTTTGCTTTGTAATGTATACAAACGTTGTGTAATGCACAGCAAACATTTATAATTTTGGCTGCCTTTTCCGGCGTGTAGTTCAATTCCCCTGCTCCAAGGAGGCATCGCCAACGATGTGATGAATCGACATACCGAATTTTTAATTGGTGGTCACAAAGCTGAAAAATGTACAATTTTTTTTTTTCAAATTTGTTATAAATATTATATTGCTCTACTTACCAGCATAACATTCATGCTAAATTTTCCTTTTCTATTATAAAATAGCTATTTATTTTCTGTTGGCGCTTTAATTTGCACATGAGTGCCATCGATGCATCCCACAACGCCTGGAATTTTGTGCTTCATAAAAAAATCTAAAGCAATCATTTTCTTTTCCTCGCTATTTGGAACTTTAATCCAAAGGGGACAAAGATGTGTCTCAAAAACATTAACCACCTCCGTAAGAACTTTGCTAAATGTAGACTGGGCAAGAGACAAGAGTCTTTTCCTACACCAGTCTGATAATCACCTTCCGCAAAAAATCGTAAGCTTGCACTAAGCTTAAGAATAGCAGGAACTCCAAAAACCTTTCTCGTTTGCGGACCGTGAGTTTCCAAAATTTTAAGTAAATAAAGAAATGCAGGTTTATTTACTCGGTAGTACTTTTGAAACCTGTTGCAATATAAATATGAGCATGAAACAAGTTTATTTTAATTTATTTACTTACAAAGACTGCGGCAACTCAAGAGAATTCGATTCATCCCTTAATTTTCTTCGTACAATTCTTTGGCAGCTTAATTTCTCCTCTTCTGCACTAATTTCCTCCACCAAACTACGCATTATGGAACTGTTCATTTTTTAATTTTTTTCTTTTAATTTAATTTGTTTTTTTTTCATTTTTTTCACAAAATATTAAAAACATACACTTATTTCTTGCACTTTTACATTCAAAATTTCTTCTTCTTTTTTTATATAAATGTCAAACACACAAAAAATTAAAGTCAAGAAAAACAGCTGATGTTCAATGTTGCCACTTTTTAAAATGTCTTCTCCCTCGGAATTTATAATTGGAGCATTTTATTCTCGAGAAAAGTAATTTCCGTAGGAAAGAAATTTCTAGCGGATATTTGTGATTGGGCTGATAATCTCGAACATTATTGCAACAACATCATTTGTGTAAACATTGCAATGTAAAAGAACTAGGAATATTTTTCGAAACAGTCTTTCTTTTAAGCTTTAAATAAAACAAGATCAAAACATTCAGCAAATGTTTGCGAAACGGTTTTGTTCTGAGTTTTTCGGTTTTGCTCCCTTTGTCTTTCTATTTAGCAGAGTAAGTTTAAATAACATTTGTGTTTCGTTCGTGCACAAATAAAAAAACAAATGATTTTCGCAACGATATTATCATTATTTGTGTGTTGTTTCTGTTTTGCACACTGCAAAGACAGAATTAAAACAAATTCAAATGTTTGGTTTCGTTTGTTTGCTCACTCTGGTAGACACTTATATAATATGTTCAACCAAGTTAAGACGGCTCAATGGTTTAAGGGGAAGTCTTTCAGCGTACAGTTGATCGTGTTCATAAATCGAATTAAAATTAAACATACAAGATGTCGTGATCATATTTTTAAAATAAACATTATCGATAGCCTATCATTTGTTTTTCAATTAACCAAACATAGACCATAGGCTCAGGTCAGCTTTCATACATAAACTTAATCAACTTGACGTCGGGACATTGGTCCGAAAAGATATTTTGAAATCCAATAATATTGAAATAATATAAAATTTAAAAAAAATCAAAAAATCCCTCTTTCCCTTTTCCTCATCTCATTTACTTTTTTCTGTTTACTTTTTTCTCTTTTTATGTATATTGTCTCCCCTCTTGTTTCTTTTACTCTTCTTTTAATATAGTGTATGTATATGTTTTATTTTATATCTATTAACAGCCTGTTCACAAAACTGTCATACGTTAGAAGGCAATCGAATACTAGCCTAACGATTAAGCTCTAAATTGAGTTCATTTTCTGTTTTCGTTTGGAAGTAAAAGCTTCGTAATGAAATATCAAATTATAGTATTGCCATGAAATATTTTATTACTTTTATGAAAGCTTTTCCTGTAAAACTTAAGACTTTTGTTAACCCTTAAATTGAATAAAATCAAAAATAAATAAAAACATTACATAAAAAAATTAAATTTTTTTCAAAATTAAATTAAACATTTTTCAATGAGAAAAACAATTATTAAAAGAAAAGTTCGGGTTTTAGGAACAAGTCCCCTGATTTCGACAGACCGGATTCCAAAGAACAAGAAACCAAAAAACATTGTGACACTCCAGTGGCACGTTCACCCTTTCCTACACTCGGTAGAGTAGATCTTACAAAGACCCTATTCTGAGACATGTATTGCGTAAGAAGATTTGAGTTTGGGAACGAGTTCCCTTATTTCTTGAGGGCACATTCCAAAGTGAAAACGATAAAAAAGTGTGACACTTCAGTGGTTCAATATAGTTGGATACCATGCTGTCATCAATGAGCACTTTCGCCCTTTCTTGCACTCTTACATAGACCCTATTCCGAAAAATATATTGCGTACCGGTTGTATTGTTACTACTTTGGAATGTGCTGTAACAAAATCAGGAAACTCGTTCTCGATACATGAACTTTCATACGCAATACACGTCTATCTGTTAGATCTCATATTTTCGTAGTCGATTGACCAGTAGACAGATGATACTCTATAGATAGACGATACGCTAGCCGTACAGTTCGTATGTAGAATTTGCTTCCCGCAGAAGTTTTTCTTATCAGTTGCAATATAGGGAAGTTTAAATCAAATGTCCACAAACACTACCTATTCCCCCTCCCACAACCTTTTCCTAGTTTCAACATAATGCATTGTATTGTGTTCAGGTCCTAAACAAAAAAAATAAATAACTGTTTATTTTTTGCTTCCCAGGCGATTAGAATTTTTTAATTGCCTGATTTGACATTTAATTTCGTCTATACATTTCATTTACGAACCAAAATTATAAAAGCTTTTTCTCGTTTCACTCAAAAAACAAATTTCAAAAACCAAAAATTCAATTTTTTCATAAGTTGACGTACAATTTGAAAAAATTGTAGTTTCAAAAACAGGCTGGTAGTTTCAAAAACAGGCTGTAAATCAAATGTCCACAAACACTACCTATTCCCCCTCCCTCAACCTTTTCATAGTTTCAACAATCAAACAAAAATTAAATAACCGTTTTTGTTTGCCAGGCGATTACAATTTTTTAATTGCCTGATTTGAAATTTACTTTCGTCTATACATTTCATTTACGAACCAAAATTTTAAAAGCTTTTTCTCGTTTCACTCAAAACAAAAACCAAAAGTTAAATTTTTTCGTAAGTTGACGTACAATTTGAAAAAATTGTAGTTTCAAAAACAGGCTGTAAGTAAAAAAATAATTTTAAGAAAAACAAGTAATAGTGGAATATTCGGCTTTCCCGAATCTTGGATACCCTTCACCAATGGTGTTCCAAAAGTAAAGTACAAAATCATAAGAATTTATTGATAACTAGCTGACTCGGTCCGCGTTGCTGGTCCTAAGCAAACGCTAGTGGTACAATATGAAAATTGGATTTTGACACGCCTATCCACCCGCCGATCGAAAATCAAAAATCAGACTTAGTAGTCTCACCCGCCGGGTTATTCTCAAGATTCCTTGAAAATTTCGGCCCAGCCGTTTTGGAGTTCATACGTTACATACTTAAACACATCCATTTTGATATATATAGATTATATAGTTTCTGATTACTTAGTTGAGCCCAACACAAATGCTTGATATGTATATTAATTTTCTTTTGTTCATACTAATGTAATTCCTAGCCTTGGTTATGCTAGTAATTTATGCAAAGAGTCTTTAAAATTTAGAATCGGAAAACGAAAAGCTTTTCGGTGGCGTCATCATCTAGATCAATAATATTTGGGATGTATTGTTCCTCCGATCTATCCGATGGATGTGTGGAAAGTTTTGCTCTAGTTCTTTGTGCAATTTTAATGTAATTTAACTTATCAGCATTAAAGTGATTCCCGGCCGGGGTTATATAGGAGATTTCACTAAATGTGAACCGAGTTCGCCCATTTTCAATACCGAACTTTTCAAGAGTTCAGAAATACTTTTGTTAAATATTGAAGAAAGAAAGTTTGTTTTAGGCGCTATCGCGCTAAATAACGATATTGTGCAACGTCTTTATAGTAAATGTCATATTCGTATCTATTATAATTTGTCATTTATTAGCTACTAAGAGATTGTCTTAGGCGAAGTTATACGGGAGCAATTGTCAAACGTGAACGTATTTCTCCCAATTGCAATTAATAAAATTAAATTTTCGTTGATATGTGTGATACATACATACAAATGTAGGTTTTGAACGCATATCATGTACTTAGCTTCCTAGGAAGATTGCCTATAACTTGATATATAATATATTCTCAAATATTATAATAATGTTCAAAAGTCAGACACAAAATTAAGATAAATGTTTGTCTGTCTGCTAAAATCAGATTTGTGGAGCTCCTGGAAGGTATAATATTTATTTATCGTCCCACCCTGAATTTCATCATTGTCGATCAAAACACCTGAAATATCGCTTAAACACTAAATTATATCTACCACAAATTACCGAATATGCCAGAATTTATGTAATCACCTACGAAGAACGCTATTTAATTTCATCAAAATAAACATCTCCAAAAACTTGACTACAGCAGAAAAAAGGACAGACAGGTAGACGGACGTAGCGAAATCGATTCTCCTGCCGATTCTGAGTCGATCAGTACAATTTGAATGGTATTCATGATTTTAGAAAATCGGTCCATAAACACCTGAGATATCGCTGAAACAAAACTTACAAAATGTAAACAAAATTTCTTAGACACGTACTTTGGGCAATTTGCTGTACATCACAAGTAGTGTTTTGGCGATATCTCAGTTGTTTATGGGCCGCTTTTGATAAAATTTAATAACGTGCTTGGCGGGGGAATTTCTTATAATCTGATATAAAATTTATGTACGTCCGTGCTAAAGGAGGATGGTTTTTCCTATTTCTGCATTTAATTTTTTCAACAAACATTCTCTAATGCGTACTTTGGGCAATTTGCGATACATCAAATTTAGTGTTTTGGCAATATCTCAGTTGTTTACGTACCGATTTTAACATTTACAGAGTGCTTTGGGGAACCATTTCCTACAATCTGATATATAATATATTGTCACATGTACACCAGGAGTATTAAAAATTTTAAAATTTTCGTCTAATTTTTGGTATTTTTTTTCGATATTTTCGGTGTTTACACGATTGTAAGAAATTTTCTTAAAATTTTTCTTACAATATTGTAAGATCTGACCATCATGTAGACATAGCATAATTTAAAACATACGGTTTTTAGGATTTATATCATAAAAAAATAAATAAATAAAATTAACAAACTAAAATTATATTGAACATACATTTTAATTGGGAATATAGTGTTATTATATATCAATCTAAAGAAGTTTTTCTAACAAAGATATAAAAAGATGAATTAAAAAAGCAAATAAGCAAATAACACTTATAGTAAAAAACTTAAAAACAGCTAACACTTTTGTTTTATCTGAGTTAACATTAATAGATTTTGGATAAAAACAACTTTTTAAGCAAAAAATTATGGATCGAAATTGAAATTTCCTGAAACAATAGGTCTATGTCATGAATAAAGTTCAAAAGACACTTATTTAAGACATATTTCGGTATGCTGAAATCAATTTTTATGAGCTCCTAGATGGCATACCGACATAACTTAAATGTATAGGTATTATATGTTAATAGTGTTTTACGAAGTACACTATTAAATTTCAACCTGTAATTCTACTAACAACTGAGATATAGCCAAAATTCGATGCCGAATGACAATATAGCAGCGGAAATGATTTTATGTGACGTTAAAGGATCGGCGATACGGCACATATTTGTACATAAAATATGGGAGGAGGAAGCTCTGCCAGCCTCCTGGAATGAAGGCATACTAGTCAAAATACCAAAAAAGGGTGACTCCAAAGACTGCAATAACTAGAGGGGGATAACACTTTTTCCAATACCGAGCAAAACACTAAGTCGAGTAATTTTGAATAGAACGTCTGATGCAGTTTCTGAAACACTCCGCGAAAATCAGTTTTGGTTCCGAGAGAATAGATCTTATGTTGATCTAATCAACACAGTAAAGCTACGTACAGACGATGGTCAGATCTTACAATATTGTCACATCTGGCAATGTGCTGCCAATAAAATGACAATAAATAATTGTCAGCAAAAGGCAAATTGTGTGTTTACACGGTTGTAAGAAAATTGTAAGAAAAGCTGTCAATTTCATTGTCAGAAATTGTCTAAAAATTAATTAAGCTGACAATCTCAGCTTACAATAAATTGGCAGTTCACACGATTATCAGATATGTGTACACAAAAAATTGCCAGATCTATTGTCAGTCACAAAGCACATGAAAAATATTGTTTATTTTTGTGTTTTTGACTTGAAATTTATATTTGTTTATTATAAAATATTAATCAAAATGGAAAAATCAGACAATTGCCAAAATTTTAACAGTGTATGTTTTTGAAAGCAGTGAAGATGAATGTGAAGTGGAGAAAAAACGTCTCACAGTGGGATTGTGGAAAAAATTATGGAAATAAGTCTGCAACTTTTAAACCTTTAAGCCGATTTCAAAATAATTTTGGCAGAAATGTTTAAACATGAGAAACCTTGCTTTTACTATGGCGGCGCAACCGGCTCCCAAAGTGGGGCACCTCAGACTCATAAATCACTTAAAACTATATATAATTCCAACAAATTTGAGGAATCATACTATATAACAAATACAAATCCTATTTTTACAGTTTTCCTAACATTAAAATTTATTATTTTTTGTACCACACTGCACCGATTTTTTTACTATTATAACCAATAGGTAAAAGGGTATTATAAGTTTGCCATTCACTTAGTAATTTTTTCATTATTCGTCTTAGAACAAATAAAAATAATACCGATCGACTCAGGAGTCGGGGTCTAAATCGACTCAGAGAGTCGAATTTGACATGTCCGGCTTGTCAAAGATATCGTCAAAATACTAAACTTCGAATTTTAAAATCTTTTTTTAAAAATTTTGAATTTTGGCGACATCTCTAGTGTTTATAAACCGATTTTGATAAAATTTAATAGCGTGCTGCGTTGGAAAATTTCCTAAAATCTGATATATAATTCGGACAAAATAAATACGGTTTTTTTAAATTTGCCTATTTGAGGACATCGTTATATTATGCTTTCGCAATATCTCAGTTCAAAAAACTATTTTTTTTTTAAATACAGTTTTTTTACAAAAAAATATTTTAAATTCGGTAATTTGTGAGACATCGAATTTGAGACATCGAGATTTGGCGATATCTCAGATTGTACCTATTTTGATGATATATAATATCGTTTTGCTTAGGATGATTTTCTCATATCTGATAATACGGTATACTATCCGTAAATTGAGGAATTTATACAAATTAAAAAAAAAACAATTTAAAGAAAATACAAAATTTTAATTCGGCATCGAATTTCGAATTTTGGCTATATCTCAATTGTTAGTAGAACTACGTGTTGAAATTTAATAGTGTACTTCGTAGAACACTAATAACATATAATACCTATACATATAAGTTATGTCGGTGTGCCATCTAGGAGCTCATCAAACTTGATTTCAGCACACCGAAATATATCTTAAATAAGTGTCTATTGAACTTTATTAATGACATAGACGTATTGTTTCAGGAAATTTCAATTTTGATCCATAATTTTTTGCTTAACAAGTTTTATACCATCGCAAATATATTTATAAAAAAATTTTCTAATCCAAAATCTATTAATGTTGACTCAGATAAAACAAAAATGTTGGCTTTTTAAGTTTTTTACTAAAAGTGTTATTTGCTTATTTGCTTTTTTAATTCATCTTTTTATAATAATTTGTTCGAAAAACTTCTGTAGATTGATGTATAATAACACTATATTCCCAACAAAAATGTATGTTCAATATAATTTTATTTTGTTATTTTTATTTATTTATTTTTTATGATATAAATCCTAAAAACCGTATGTTTTCAATTAAAACCAAGAAGTTAAAATTGTCTGACAATGATTGCATTGTAAGATGGTGGAATTTCATGCAGCTGACAATAAAAACGAAGCTGACAATTTTTTAAAATGTTCTGCCAATTTTAAATAGAGTGTTTACACGATTGTAAGATATCTGACAATTTCATTATAAGGTGGTTGTGTGACAATGTGCTGACAATGCTTTAGCTGACAATGTTGTCAGCAAAAAATTGTAAGTTTACACGATTGTAAGAAATTTTCTTACAATTTTTCTTACAATATTGTAAGATCTGACCATCATGTAGACATAGCATAAACTTCGAATTTAAAAATCTTTTTTAAACAAGTAAGAGTGCTATGTTCGGCTATGCCGAACCTTAAATACCCTTCACCAATGGTGTTACAAAAGTAAAGAGCAGAGTGGAAAGATTTGTTGGTCAATTACAAGTATGTATGTTTCCGAAGACTGATTTAGGTGAATCCTACAAAAATACTAATATATGTACATATATTGATTTTCGAATCTGGAAGAGTTCCAAATCTTGATAATTAACACGCCTCATATATTTAATTTTTAGGCGATATATGAATAATACTTTAATTAGTGAATAACCTTGTATTTAAAAGCATATATCTTTAAAATTAGAGGACCGATTAAAAGGTTGCTTTAATGAGATTATTTAGCGGACCTATTTAGATTAGACTATTGGCAACAACAGTTATGTAAGATATGATATTTTGGTATGCTGAAATCAAGTTTGATGAGCTTCTAGATGACATACCGACATAACTTATATGTATAGGTATTAGATGCTAATAGTGTTCCACGAAGTACACTATTAAATTGCAACATATAGTTCTACTTACAACTGAGATATAGCCAAAACTCGAAATCCGATGCTAAATTACAATTTTTTTATTTTCTATAAACACCAGGGATATCGCCAAAATTCAAAATTCGATGAGAATTAAAATTTTTTTAACAACTGTATTTTTCAAAATAACTATGTTTTTTCAAAAAACTATGTTTTTTTAAAAAAAGCTTTTTGAACTTTATATCAAATTTTAGGAAATCATTAAACGCAGCATACTATCGAATTTCATCAAAATCGCTAGATTAATAACTGAGATATCGCCAAAGCAAAAGTTATCGATGTACGCAAATTGACAAATTTTCAAAATTTTTTTTTTTTAAAACAGTATTTAAAAAAAATTGAATTAGATATCAGATTTCAGAAAATACTCTAACGCAACATGCTATTAAATTTTATCAAAATTGGTCTATAAACATCAGATATATCGCCAAAATTCAAAATTCGATGAGATTTTAAACAAATTTTTTTTAAAACCTGTGTTTTTCAGTAAAAAGTTTTGAATTTCGTCAAAAAACTGTGTCTTTAAAAAAAAAAGTTTTTTGAACTGTATATCAAAATTTAGGAAATTATTCAGCGCAGCACACTATTGTATTTCATTAAAATTGGAAGATCAATAACCGAGATATCGCCAAAGCAAAAGTTATCGATGTACGCAAATTGACAAATTTTAAAATTAAAAAAAAAACAGTATTTAAAAAAAAAAATTTTGGAATTATATATCAGATTTTAGAAAATACTCCAATACAACATGCTATTAAATTTTATCAAAATCGGTCCATAAACACCAGAGATATCGCCAAAATTCAAAATTCGATGAGAATTTAAGAAATATTTTTTTTAAAAACTGTATTTAAAAAAAAAAATTTAATTCGTCATCGAAGTTTAGTATTTTACCGATATCTCGGGTGTTTATGGACCGATTTTAATGAAATTAAATGGCTGCGTAGGGAAATTTCCTAAAATTTGGTATATAATTCGTCTGGGTACACCCACCATGAGCTCCACAAACTTGATTTCAACAGACAGACGGACATGGCTAAATCGACTCTCCTGGCGATTCAGTTTTTTACAAACAAATATTTTAAATTCGGTAATTTGTGAGGCATCGAATTTGGAGATTTGGCGATATCTCAGATTGTACCTATTTTGATGATCTATATCTGATATATAATTCAATTAAAAATACAATTTAAAAGAAAATACAAAAATTTTAATTCAGCATCGAATTTCGAATTTTGGCTATATCTCAGGTGTTAGTAGAACTACATGTTGAAATTTAATAGTGTACTTCCTAGAACACTATTATCATATAATACTTATACGTTATGTCGGTATGCCATCTAGGAGCTCATCAAACTTGATTTCAGCATACAGAAATATGTCTTAAATAAGTGTCTTTTAAACTTTATTCATGACATAGACCTATTGTTTCAGGAAATTTCAATTTCGACCCATAATTTTTTGCTTAAACAAGTAAGAGTGGTATATTCGAGCTGTGCCGAATCTTGGATACCCTTCACCAATAATGCTCCAAAATTAAAGTACAAAATCGTACGAATATATTATTTTATGATTACTGACTTAGTTGAGCCCCACACAAATGTTTGATATGTATATTATTTTTCTTTTGTTCATACCAAATGTAAGTCCTAGCAATATTTGCTTGCTACTAGTATTATATGCAAATAGTCTTTAAAATTAAGAGTCGGAAAACGAAAAGTTTTAAGGTGGCGTCATCATCTCGACTAGTTCTGGACCCAAAGGTTAAGTTGGAAAGGTGGATGATATTGAAGGCAGTGTCACTTGGGTTCTCGATTTTCGAAGATTCGATTTCGAATTTGATGAATATTAAGTATTCTGGCATGCAACTCAAAAACGCAGTGCCCAGTGAGGGTACGTATCATCCAACTAGTAAAAGTTGTTGATTAGTTATGAAGTTAGCGGACCGATTTAGATCAAAGCTATAACAATGATAGTTTTGTCAATGTATACAGGCCTTAGAATTATAGGGTAAACACTAGGGGTATAACAAATACCTATCACGACGGGGTGACTACTGATGTGTTTTTAGCAAGAAAACTGTTTTTTTTTTTGGGATCAATTTGTATAAAACAACCTCCCTTCCAAACCGTTTTTTCTAAAAGCTTTCAAAATATAATAATATTTGAATTTTTATGTTTTAGATACCATACATACAGTCATGTACTATATATTAACTTCAGATAAATACTACAAATTATCTTTGTTGAAGGATATAAACTTAAAATTAAAAAAAAATAATAAAAATGTAATAAAAATAATAACAATGTTTTTAAAAATCCAAATACTGAACTTCAAAATGATTTGGGGGAACTTTTTTAACGCCTGCAAATAAGTGACAGCACTTTTCATCATAGATTTTCATGGTTGATAGGTATTTTTTGAGTATTTAGCAAATTGTTCAAAAGTTATACCCCTAGTATACACTCTTAGTTTTAGATACATACGTGAAATACAGTAGTCCCCGCTTTAAAGCGCCCCACTTAAAAGAGTTCCCCGCTTTAAAGAGCAGAAATTGCTGGCAACTCAAATTTTCTTCTATTTTATATGACATCATTTTCGCTTAAAAGCGCCCCGCTTATAAGCATTCCCCGGTTAAAAGAGCAAATTTTTAAGCTCTAACTTTAAAATTTATTAGCAAAATCATTTGTTTAAAAGCGTCAAATAGAAAAATCTTTTCAAATTCTGGCAACTCGCTTTTTAAACAAAAAGAGAATGTATGTCTTTTTTTTTTCTCTCATAATAGTGGATACTCACACATTTTTCCCTTTCTGTATGGATGAATTCACACCAGTGAAGTTTTTGTACCTTGTCTGCTCAAATTGCATGTGTCTTGTTACTTTTTGTGTTATTTAACAACAAACACATGCAATTCGAGGGAACAGGGGACAAAAGATACCCTAGTGTGAATTCAGTTTGTCTCTAATTGTCAAACTTCATATCAAAAACATGATGTTGACGTTTGTGATTACTCGGTATAACAACATAAAGAAATTGTTTATGTAAACAAAAAAAGCAAAAGTATTTCAAATTAGTTTCTAACTGACTTTTCGAAAAACAGAAAAGAACTTGTTTTAAAGTGAATTTTTAAACAAACAAAAATGAGCGGAATAAAAAGAAAAACTTTAACTTTGAAACAAAAAATAAAATTAATAACAGACTCTAAAGAAAAAAGCAGAAGTGAATTGTGTCATATTTATGGTTGTTCCAGATCATCTGTAAATAAAATGATTAAAAATAAAGAAAAAATTCTTAATGCTGCGAGATCAAGCAAATTGGGTTCCAAACGAAAAAGAAGTGGCGCTTTTGAGGAAGTGGAACGAGCGCTTTTGGTTTGGTTTAATCAGATGAGAGATTTTGGAGTGGCAATTTCATCTCAGATGGTCTTGGAAAAATCCAAACAATTTGCGGTTCAACTAAATGTGGATTTTAATCCCACTGCAGGTTGGTTACATAGATGGCAAAAACGTGAAGGCATTCAATTACGGAAAATACATGGCGAATCCGCATCTTCAAATGTACAAAGTGCTGACGAATATGTAAATGAAGTTCTCCCGGAGATTATTTCATCATATGACTCTTCTCAAATTTTTAATGCCGACGAAAGTGGCCTATTTTTTAGAGCTGTTCCAAAATCAACACTAAACAAAAATGGCGAAGCCATAAAAGGTTATAAGACATCAAAAGATCGATTGACTTTGCTCTTTATTTGCAACGCCGCTGGCGACTACAAAAAAGTTGTTGTAATTGGGAAGCAAAAGAATCCAAGATGCTTTCGGAATAAGACATTGCCATTGAAATACTATTCACAGAGCAAAGCATGGATGACTAAAAACATATGGGAAGATGTCTTAGTATCACTTGACAAAGAAATGGTGTCTCTGGGCCGTAAAATAATTTTATTTGTTGATAATGCTGCTTGCCATAAAGTGGATATTGTTTTAGCAAATGTCAAAGTAGAATTTCTTCCACCAAATACCACGTCACTTATTCAGCCACTTGATCAAGGAATTATCCATAGTTTTAAATCATATTATAGACAAAATATAGTTCGAAAACAAATATCTCATGCTGAAAACGGAAAACCCCTTGAGAGTTTTACCAAGTCTATTAACATTTTAACTGCTATGATAAAACACTCTTGGTGGCTGGTAAAACCCTCAACCTTAAAGCTTCGTTCAGACGATGGTCAGATCTTACAATATTGTCACATCTGGCAATGTGCTGCCAATAAACTGACAATAAAGAATTGTCAGCAAAAGGCAAATTGTGTGTTTACACGGTTGTAAGAAAATTGTAAGAAAAGATGTCAATTTCATTGTCAGAAATTATCTGACAATTAATTAAGCTGACAATCTCAGCTTACAATAAATTGGCAGTTCACACGATTATCAGATATATGTACACAAAAAATTGCCAGGTCTATTGTCAGTCACAAAGCACATGAAAAATATTGTTCATTTTTGTGTTTTTGACTTGAAATTTATATTTGTTTTATAATCAAAATGGAAAAAACAGGCAATTGCCAAAATTTTAACAGTGTGTGCTTAGAAAGCTGTGAAGATGAATGTGAAGTGGAGAAAAAACGTCTCACAGTAGGATTGTGGAAAAAATTATGGAAATAAGTCTGCAACTTTAAAACCTTTAGCCCGATTTTAAAATAATTTTGGCAGAGATGTTTAAACCTGTAGGTCGTTTCTGTAACTCAAAGTGATAAGTTTTCACAGCGAAAAGTATGAAACAAAAAATTCCACCGTTTCTCGACCTGGAAGAAAAAAGTGTTTCTGTAACACAAAGTGAGTACTAGCAACACTGATTACGTTTTTAATGGAAATTTCCAATACATCTGTCAAAAAGTAAACAGCTGGTAGAAAAAGTAAAAATTTATCATCAAAAAAATTAAAAAATTAATTTAAAATAAGAAAAAATAGATATATATATATAGACATATATATTTATATATTATTTTAAATGTTTAGTGTGGTGTTGTTAGTTGCCGAACAAAACGATCGCCGAAATATTTTTGATATTCTTTAAATTTTCTGAAATTAATTAAAATGGAAAATATTTGAATAAATAAAATGAAGCATTTGATTACGTTTTATTTAATTATATGTTTTAATTATGTATTTGTTTTTACTTTTTAGTTCAAATGTTTCTTTTTCGACGCCTTTAATATGTGCGAATTGTTTTGACAGATAAAATGAAAAACTTTTCGCATCATTCGCTTACAGAAACAGTTTTACTCGCACATTTCCAATAAATTTGACGTAAGTTGTTGAATGACAGATAGTTCTCACAAAAATAAATTACAGAAACACTTGGGTGAAAAAAATGACATTTTGTTTCAATTCAACTAGTTTCTTCTTCATTTTCATTGTTCCACTCGAATAATTTATCGATGCGAGAGTTACAGAAACTAGGCACTGAATAGCCTAGCTTTGACTATGGCGGCGCAATCGGCTCCCAAAGTAGGGCACCCCAGACTCATAAATTACTTAAAACTATATATAATTGTCATTTTCCAACCAATTTGAGGAATCATACTATATAACAAATACAAATCCTATTTTTACAGTTTTATTAAAATCAAAATTTTTAATTTTTGTACCATACTGCACCGATTTTTTTACTAATATCTGATCTATATATAACCAATAGGTAAAAGGGTATTATAAGTTTGCCATTCAGTTTGTATTTTTTTCATTATTCGTCTTAAAACAAATAAAAATAATACCGATCGACTCAGGAGTCGGGGTCTAAATCGACTCAGAGAGTCGTATTTGACTATTCTTAGAATTTTAAAATCTTTTTTTTTAAATGCAGTTAAAAAAATGTTTCAATTCTCATCGAATTTTAAATTTTGGCGATATCTCTAGTGTTTATAAACCGATTTTAATGAAATTTAATAGCGTGCTGCGTTGGAAAATTTCCTAAAAGCTGACATATAATTCGGATAAATAAATACGGTTTTTTAAATTTATTTTTTTTAATTTGCCAATTTGAGGACATCGATATATTGTGCTTTCGCGATATCTCAGTTATTAATTTATCGATTTTGATGATTGTGCTGCGCTTAATTCTGTTATCCTTGACTGCCAGTGGAGCATAGGGTCTCAAGTTGCGCTGAATTATTTCCTAAAATTTGATATATATAATTCAAAAAACTTTTTTTTTAAATAAAGTTTTTTACAAAAAAAAAAAAAATACTTTAAATTCGGTAATTTGTGAGACATCGAATTTGGCGATATCTCAGATTGTACCTATTTTGATAATATATATAATATCGTTTTGCTTAGGAGGATTTTCTAATATCTGATATATAATTCGTGTCGGTATACTGTACGTAAATTGAGGAATTTATACAAATTAAAAAAAAAAAATAAATACAAAAATTTGAATTCGGCATCGAATTTCGAATTTTTGCTATATCTCAGTTGTTAGTAGAACTACATGTTGAAATTTAATAGTATACTTGGTAGAACACTATTAACATACAATACCTATACATGTAAGTTATGTCGGTATGCCATCTAGGAGCTCATCAAACTTGATTTCAGCATACCGAAATATGTCTTAAATTAAATTTGTCGAATTAAATAAGTGTCTTTTGAACTTTATTCATGACATTGTTTCAGGAAATTTCAATTTCGATCCATAATTTTTTGCTTAAAAAGTTTTATACCATCGCAAATATATTTATAAAAAATTTTTTATTCCAAAATCTATTAATGTTAACTCAGATAAAACAAAAATGTTGGCTGTTTTTAAGTTTTTTGCTAAAAGTGTTATTTGGTTATTTGCTTTTTTAATTCATCTTTTTATAATATTTTTATTGGAAAAACTTCTTTAGATTGATATATAATAACACTATATTCCCAATTAAAATGCATGTTCAATATAATTTTATTTTGCTATTTTTATTTATTAATTTTTAATGATATAAATCCTAAAAACCGTATGTTTTCAATTAAAACCAAGAAGTTAAAATTGTCTGACAATGATTGCATTGTAAGATGGTGGAATTTCATGCAGCTGACAATAAAAACGAAGCTGACAATTTTTTAAAATGTTCTGCCAATTTTAAATAGAGTGTTTACACGATTGTAAGATATCTGACAATTTCATTGTAAGGTGGTTGTGTGACAATGTGCTGACAATGCTTTAGCTGACAACGTTGTCAGCAAAAAATTGTAAGTTTACACGATTGTAAGAAATTTTCTTACAATATTGTAAGATCTGACCATCATGTAGACATAGCATAATAAATTGTTTTTCAAAGGTAAAAATAACTTAATTTTGTTAGATGTGCGACTAATCAATTATACTAAATGTAATTAATATTTTTATTAACTTATCGCATGATAAAACTAATTTACTAATCAGAACTCAAAAATTTTGTTTATGATAAAAATATTGATTTAAATAACTTAAGCCGAAGAAAAAAATACACATTTATTAGAAACAATGAATCCAATCTCAAAGACATAAACCATAATACTAATATGTGCATACTTTTAGGCTTTATATTTTAATATTCTCTGATAGGTTTGTAGTTTGTACTTAAACGTTGTGTTTATTAAGGCTTTAAGTGCATGAAACAAATTAAGATTTTTTTTCAAAATTTGTTACGCTGAATAATCAAATATGTAGCTGTCTAATCGGAAAATCGATAAATCTGCTTTATTAACCTATTAATCGAACTTACTTAATTCTTTATAATGTATTTTATTAATTTTTCTTAACCAGGCTAAATTTAATATACAAAATTTATCAAACGAAACCACGCCTAATAACGACGATGACTGCATCTTGGCAGATGTACTGGAAAATGATCTCGGAATTGAATTTGATGAATATGTACGTTGTGATGAAAATTTAGAGTGTTACAGCGACACACAAATTATTCAAGATCATTTGAATGCGGAACTCTGTGAGTCTTCAGATGAGGAAGACTCCGTTGATGTTATTCCTACACATTCTGAGGCTTTAAAATCTCTTTCTGTTTTAAGAAAATTTTTTTCTGGTGACTCTAAGTACATTAATGACATTGAAAATATGGAAAAAGGAATATTAAATAAAATAGGCAAAGCCACTTTACAATCAAAAATTACAAATTTCTTTAAAAATTGAAGCGTGTTATTGTATCGATGTATGCACATATATAGTTTTTTAATTTTTTTATTTTATATGTTTGTGTGTCAATTACAGGAATTGATTTTTTTCTCCCAAACTTTTGTATGTATGTATATGGATTTCTATATTTTTTTTTTTATTGAAATAAGTTATAAATAAATATGATCTCAAAAATGTGATGTTTTAAAGAGCATTTTGCGTTTTTATTCGTGTTTTTTTTTTAAAGCGCCAATTGCGCTTTTATCCGGGGATTCGCTTATAAGAGTCCCCGCTTAATAGCGCAGAATTTTGTGCATTTTAACCGGCTCTTATAAGCGGGGACTACTGTATATAGCTTTTGAATGGATGGATATCAGCTTTGTCGGAAAAGTTACTGAAGATTTACTTATTAATCTGAATGGAAAGTTCAGGAGATCAGAAATACTTTTGTGAAATGTTGTCCCTCTAGGAAGTTTATTTTAGGCGCTATCGCGCTGAATAACGATATTGTACAACGTCTTTATACTAAATGTCATCATCGTATCTATTATAATTTGTCATTTATTAGCTACTAAAAGATTGCCTTAGGAGAAGTTATACGGGAGCAATTTGTCAAACGTGAACGGATTTCTCCCAATTACAATTAAAAAATTTAAATCTTCGTAGATATGTGAGGTACATACATACATATGTAGGTTTTGAACGCAAATCATGTACTTGAAATCATATATCATCATGTACATGATGATATTTAATACATTCTTAAATGTTAGCATAATGTTCAAAGGTCAGTTACGAAATTAAGATAAATGCAGTGTGTCTGTCTGCTAAAATCAGATTTGTGGAGCTCCTGGAAGGTATTCCCATATGCATTTTACACAAAATTTTAGGATGTCGTCCCTGAATTTCATAATTGTCGATCAAAACACCTGAAATATATATATCTATTACAAATTACCGAATGCATCAGAATTTAGGAAATCCCCTGCGAAGTACGTTATTAAATTTCACCAAAATAAACATCTGAGATATTGACAAACCAGGAGCTCCAAAAACTTGACTACAACAGAAAAAAGGACAGACGGGTACGGACAGACGAACACACAGATGGACGTCGCGAAATCGATTCTCCTGCCGATTCTGAGTCGATCGGTACAATTTGAATGGCATTCATAATCAGATTTGTGGAGTTTATATATCAGTTTATATATTTTAGGAAATCCTCCCACACCTAAACACCTGAGATATCGCTGAAACAATTCTTACAATATGTAAACAAAATTTCTTAGACACGTACTTTGGGGAATTTGATGTACATCACAAGTAGTGTTTTGGCGATATCTTAGTTGTTTATGGAACGCTTTTGATAAAATTTAATAACGTGCTTGGTGAATTTCCTAAAATCTGATATAAAATTTATGTATGTCCGTGCTAAAGGAGGATGGCTTTTCCTATTTCTGCATTTCATTTTTTCAACAAACATTCTCTAATGAGTACTTTGGGCAATTTGCGATACATCAAATTTAGTGTTTTGGCGATATCTCAGTTGTTAATGAATCGATTTTGATAAGATTTTACAGAGTGCTTTGGGGAACCTACAATCTGATATATAATATATTGTCACATGTACACCAGGAATATCTTTTTTCTCTTGTTATTAAAAAGTGTGTTTCAATCAAAAATTTCAAAATTTTTGTCTAATTTTTGGTATTTTTTCGATATTTTCGGTGTTTATAAACCGATTTTAATGAAATTTAATAGCGTTCATTGCGGGAGATTTCCTAAAATCTGATATATAATTTATGTAGGTCCATCCTCCAGGGGCTTCAGAAACTTGATCGATTCTCCTCCCAATTCTGGGTCGATCGGTATAATTTTTATGGGGTCTACGATCACTAATAAATAAATTACAAACGGAATCATAAACTTATAATACCCTTTCACCTACTGGTGTAGGGTATAATAAGTTAAATTTTATTTATAAAAAAATATATTGAATATATATTACTAAAAGATACGGTTTTTCTATAGAAAATATATAAATTAATTTTTGTTTATATAAAAACACCAAAAAAAAAGATCAATACTGCTCCGCATGTTCATTCCACGCTGGTTCAGCCGTAACTGAAATAAAATAGAAATAAACAACCAAATTTATGTCAGTGGCAGTGTTGCCACGACAAAATTATTTTTGTAGCCAAATTTTCATATAAAACTAACCAAGTTGGGAAAAAAGTAACCAAAATTTGAAATGTCGATATCTTTAAAGTAAATTCAGTGTGAAATTTTTCGACTTAACGCTAAAGATCTGAACAAACTGTTATATAGAAAAATTAGGACTTTCAATTCTATTTGAAGCATTTAAGTGTTTAAATAACAACGATTACAATATGTAACAGTCGTAGCTGGGCGCCTATTTGTAGCTCCTTGAACGAGAGGCAAAAAATAAACAACTATGTATACTTTTTTTTGATTTTTTAATAATTAAAGTAGGATAATAAATTTGCTCTTCTGTAACATTGTCCTTGGCCGATCTGGATCCTACTAAGCACAAAATGTTCATACTAAAATAAGTTAAAAATACCAAAATTAAAAAAACCAGAACTTTTTTAAGTTAAACATGGCTATGAAATAAAGTACAATTTTCTTTTAATAGAAAATTCTTTCTGTTTTTTTTTTTTTCAATAAATTTGTTTAAAAGTATTTAATCTAGAATAATCTAGGTAAAAAAAATGCATTAAATATAAACAAAAAATTATGGTATAAGTTCAACACCACCTCTTATTAAGTGTAAACAAAAATTACCTATTAAATCTACTGTGACTCAGTTATTCTTGATTAAATTATACAAACGATCTGACTTTGTTGCAGAAATTTCATTACCTTTCAATAAAGAAGTAAAATAAAAAATCGGTCGAATAGTTCAGAAGATACTTTTATAATGTAATCTTTCTATATCTCAAAAACTGTCGTCCTTTAGGCGTTCGCACCAAAATATAATAATTTCATCTTAAATTATTTTAAGTAAATTGAGAAAACATTTTTTCACTATACCTCATTTCCACTTGAATAGGTGCACTTATTTAGTAATAAATTTAAGCTTGCTGCTCTTAAGATACATCATGAATAGAATAGTGATATACTTTTTGTGAAAGGCTGAACAGTTAAGAATAAAAGTGTAAGCAAAGAAAGCTCGAAAAAGATTTGATAGTTTAAATATGGGCCTCTTTTCGAAATTGGTGCAGAAAAATATGTGTTTTTTTGCGTCACTTGAATAGGTGCACCACATTAATTTCAATTTTGTAGACATTTGTAGAAGTTTTGACCACAAAATAGTTTAGCATTTACTAAAATAGAACCCTAGAAGAATTTTCCATCGGTTTTTATTAAATTTGGTCCAAGGTTATTCATAGGATTTGGAAGAGAAGTCAAACATTGATGCCAGCGGAGATTAAGGCCTCTACTTGCGTGAAATTTCTACAAAAAATTAAAAAAGTGATTGCGTTTTAATAATTCACTCAAGGAATAACAAAATTTGAGGAAAAAAATTCTATGCGAAGGCAAACTTTGGCCCCAAGTGTCACCAAACGGCAAAAATATAGTGATTTTCTTGTAAAAGTATTAGAAAAAATTGGCGTAGGTGGTAGTATTTTTATAGATAGAAACTAATGAATGGACCTAAACCCCTAATACCACCTAAACTTTGGAATAAAATCATTATTAGTCCAAAAAATACGGATTTATGGTAGAATTTTTGCAAAGAACATGTGGTAAAAAAATGGTTATGAGCAAAGCTGTCATTTCATGTGAAAAAGGTTCGATTTTTATGAACCCGTTAGTTTTAAGTTTAAAGAGCAGAATTAAAAAATATTATCCCCATCTCAAATCATAAAAATGGTAGTTCAAACCATCGCATCCTTAAAAATCTTTTTTTTTTTCATTGCTACACTACTTTGCTCCTAAACATTTTTTACCGAAATGTTTTTTGCAAAAATTCAACCGTAAATCCTTGTCTTTTTGGACTAATTATGATTTTTTCCGAAGTTTAAGTGGTATTAGGTGTTAGGGTCCATTTATTAGTTTCTATCTGCAGAAATACTACAACGGAAACCAATTTTTACTAAGATTTTTCCACGAAAATCACTATCATTTTGCCGTTTGATGACTCTTGGGGCCAAAGTTTGCCTTCGCTTAGAATTTTTTCCTCATTTTTTGTTACTTCTTGAGCGAATCATTACAACGCAATCACTTTTTTAATTTTGTGTAGAAATTTCACGGAAGTAGAGGCCTTAATCTCCGCTGGCATTAATGTTTGATTTCTCTTCAAAATCCTATGAATTACCTTGGACCAAATTTAATAAAAACCGATCGAAAATTTTTCTAGGGTTCTACTTTAGTAAATGCTAAACTATTTTGTGGTCAAAACTTCAACAAATGGCTACAAAACTGAAATTAATGTTGTGCACCTATTCAAGTGACGCAAAAAAAAAACGCATATTTTTCTGCACCAATTTCGAAAAGAGGCCCATATTTAAACTATCAAATCTTTTTATACCCTTCACCAATAGGTGAAAGGGTATTATAAGTTTGTGATTCCGTTTGTAATTTTTTTATTAGTGATCGTAGACCCCATAAAAATTATACCGATCGACTCAGAATCGGGAGGAGAATCGATTAAGCGATGTCCGTCTGTCTGTCTGTCTGTCCGTCCGTCCGTCTGTCTGTCTGTTGAAATCAAGTTTCTGAAGCCCCTGGAGGATGTTCTTACATAAATTATATATCAGATTTTAGGAAATTCTCCCGCAATGAACGCTATTAAATTTCATTAAAATAGGTTTATAAACACCGAAAATATCGAAAAAATACCAAAAATTAGACGAAAATTTTAAAATTTTTGATTGAAACACACTTTTAAATAACAAGAGAAAAAAGATACTCCTGGTGTACATGTGATAATATTTTATATATCAGATTGTAGGAAATAGTTTCCCAAAGCACTCTGTAAAATTTTATCAAAATCGGTTCATAAACAACTGAGATATCGCCAAAACACTGAATTTGATGTATCGCAAATTGCCCAAAGTTCGCATTAGAGAATGTTTGTTGAAAAAATGAAATGCAGAAATAGGAAAAACCATCCTCCTTTAGCACGGACCTACATAAATTTTATATCAGATTTTAGGAAATTCCCCCGCCAAGCAAGTTATTAAATTTTATCAAAATCGGTCCATAAACAATTGAGATATCGCCATAACACTACATTTGATGTACAGCAAATTGCCCAAAGTACGTGTCTAAGAAATTTTGTTTACATTTCGTAAGTATTGTTTCAGCGATATCTCAGGTGTTTATGGACCGATTGTGATGAAATTTGACATCGTTCTTTATGTGAGGATTTTCTAAAATCTATACTCCACATATCTGATTACGAATACCATTCAAACTGTACCGATCAACTTTGAATCGGCAGGAAAATCGATTTCGCGACCTCCGTCCATCCGTCCGTCTGTTTGTCTGTCCGTCCGTCTGTTTGTTTGTCCGTCCGTCCGTCTGTTTTTTTGTCCGTCAGTCTACCTGTCTGTAATTTTTTTTGTTGTAGTCAAGTTTTTGGAGTTCCTGGTTTGTCGATATCTCAGGTGTTTATTTTGATGAATTTTAATAGCGTCCTTCGCAGGAGATTACCTAAATCCTGATGCATTCGGTAATTTGTGGTAGATATAATTTAGCGTTTAAGCGATGGTGTTTTGATCGACAATGATAAAATTCAGGGTGGTCCAATATCCTAAAATTTTGTGTAAAATCCAGGAGCTCCACAAATCTGATTTTAGCAGACAGACACTCTGCATTAATCTTAATTTTGTGTCTGACTTTTGAACATTATGATAACATTTGAGAATGTATTATATATCAAATTATAGGTAATCTTCCTAGGAAGTACAAAAATGCAGCTAACTACATGATATCCGTTCAAAACCTACATATGTATGTAAGTATCTCACATATCAACGAAAATTTAAATTTTTTAATTGCAATTGGGAGAAATCCGTTCACGTTTGACAATTGATCCCGTATAACTTCGCCTAAGATACGGTGATGACATTTAGTATAAAGACATTGTACAATATTGTTATTCAGGGCGATAACGCCTAAAATAAACTTTCTAGAGGGACAACATTTGATAAAAGTATTTCTGATCTCTTGAAAAGTTCGATATTGAAAATGGGAGAGCTCTATTCACATTTAGTGAAATCTCCCATATAACCCCGACCGGGAATCGATTTAATGCTGATAAATTAAATCACATTAAAATTGCACAAGGAACTAGAGCAAAACTTTCCAAACATCCATCGGACAGATCGAAAGAACAATACATCCCAAATATTATTGATGAAGTGTTCATTTTAATTAATTAATTAACTTCAGATAAATAAGTAAATCTTTAATAACTTTTCCGACAAAGCTGATATCCATCCATTCAAAAGCTATATATTTCACGTATGTATCTAAAACTAAGAGTGTATACCCTATAATTTTATGGCTTATCATTGTTAAAGCTTTGACCTAAATCAGGCCGCTAACTTCAGAGTTTTACATAACTAATCAAGAACTTTTACTAGTTGGATAATTCGTACGAATTAAAGTGCACAACCCTCACTGGGCACTGTGTTTTTGGGTTGCATGCCAGAATACTTAAACTTCATCAAATCGATGTGCTATTGCAAATGTAAGGGCATCTACATTTGAAGCATCTTTTCTGCATGGTTTATCTGGTCTATCGAACTTTATTAAATGTTCGTAAAATATGTGTCTATTTTATTTCGAAGCTACTGGCTGGCTTAAATATGCATTCTCTACTTGTAGTCTAGTAATCATTATCTTTCACAAAGGGACCACTTAAAAACCCAAGTGAAGCTTCCCTAGACATCAGCCACCTGCCCAACCTAACCTTTGGGTACATAACTATTCTAGATGATGACGCCACCGAAAAGCTTTTCTTTTTCCGACTCTTAATTTTAAAGACTCTTTGCATATAATACTAGTATAACCAAATTTTGCTTGGAATTACATTAAGTACTTTTGCAACACCATTGGTGAAGGGTATCCAAGATTCGGCAAAGCCGAATATACCACTCTTACTTGTTCGAGCTTTCTTTGCTTACACTTTTATTCTTAACTGTTCAACCTTTCACAAAAAGTATACCACTATTCTATTCATGAAGTATCTAAAGAGCAGCAAGCATAAATTTATTACTAAATAAGTGCACCTATTCAAGTGGAAATGAGTGTAACTTAAATAGTCCACATGGGAATAACTAGTACTTGAAGTCATAAGATCTGAGTTATATGTTTAATTAATTCGGTTTTCTAACCGCTATTACACAATCCTACTACAATTTGCTACTAAGTCACTAAATTCAAATTAAGTGTTTGAAAAAGTTGTATTAAAAATATGACTTTTGGCCGATTTAACTCATCTATTCCGAATTTGACAAACAACCTTTTCTCGGAATTCGGGGTTCGGAAGTTTTGTTTATGTTTTGCAAAAAAAAAGAAACAATTTTTGCAAAAGCCTACATTAAGAAATTTTCGAAAAATAATATAAATACTAGAACCGGATACCGGATACTAGAACCGGATACCTGCGAATAATGACTGTTAAAGAAAAATGTTGGCCTCCTCGAGACAAAAACATCGATATATCACCCTTCGAGATCCGACTGTAAATGCCGAAGATATAACGAAAAATGTATTTTGGCGACCCCAATGTGCAACGAAAAAAATTAAAAAAAAAATTTTCGAAACTACCTCATAGCAATGTTTTATATTCGATGGTGTACGGCGAACTTTATTTTTTCGAGACGCCCTAGTGTACATGTGAGTTTGTTTGCACAATTGTGTATGACGCTGACATCCCTGATTTATGTGAATTCTTGCTTCTGCCTGTGTATCATCTCTTTCGCTCACAAATACAATCACATTCCTCAGACCAAATACTTCTGAACGCTAAGATGTCAATGAATAGGAGCTACTGGAGAAAAAAGGCAAGGAATAATACTATTAAACTACGTTAATGGTTTTTCCGAACTGTATTTGAGAGAAATTTTATACTTTGTTGAAAATATGACTTAGTCAAAAGAATTACATATGAGTTCTCTGAGGGATTTGGCCACAGTGGCCAAAACTCTCAGAGAACTCATATGACATTTTTTTGACTAAGTCATATTTTATACTTTGTTGAAAATATGACTTAGTCAAAAAAATTACATATGAGTTCTCTGAGGGATTTGGCCACAGTGGTCAAATCGCTCAGAGAACTCATATGACATTTTTTTGACTAAGTCACATTTTTAACAAAGTATAAAATTTCTCTCAAATACAATTCGGAAAAACCATTAGCGTAGTTTAAAAGTAGTATTCCTTACCTTTGTTCTCCACTAGCTCCCATTCATTGACATCTTAGCGTTTGGCCACAGTGGCCAAATCAATCAGAGAACTTATATGTAATTTTTTTGACTAAGTCATATTTTCAAAAAAGTATAAAATTTCTCTCAAATACATTTCGGAAAAACCATTAACCCAGATAATTAGTAGTATTCCTTGCCTTTATTCTCCACTAGCTCCCATTCATTGACATCTTAGCGTTTGGCCACAGTCGCCAATTCCCTCAGAGAACTCATAAGTAATTTTTTTTACTAAGTCATATTTTCAACAAAGTATAAAATTTCTCTCAAATACAATTCGGAAAAACCATAAACGTAGTTTAATAGTATTATGCCTTGCCTTTATTCTCCACTAGCTCCTATTCATTGACATCTTAGCGTTTGGCCACAGTGGCCAAATCCCTTAGAGAACTCATATGGCATTTTTTTGACTAAGTCATATTTTCAACAAAGTATAAAATTTCTCTCAAATACAATTCGGAAAACCATTAATGTAGTTTAATAGTATTATATTATATATATTATATATAAGTCATATTTTATACTTTGTTGAAAATATGACTTAGTCAAAAAAATTACATATGAGTTCTCTGAGGGATTTGGCCACAGTGGTCAAATCGCTCAGAGAACTCATATGACATTTTTTTGACTAAGTCATATTTTTAACAAAGTATAAAATTTCTCTCAAATACAATTCGGAAAAACCATTAGCGTAGTTTAAAAGTAGTATTCCTTACCTTTATTATCCAGTAGCTTCTATTCATTGACATCTTAGCGTTTGGCCACAGTGGCCAAATCCCTCAGAGAACTTATATGTAATTTTTTGACTAAGTCATATTTTCAACAAAGTATAAAATTTCTCTCAAATACAATTCGGAAAAACCATAAACGTAATTTAATAGTATTATGCCTTGCTTTTATTCTCCAGTAGCTCCTATTCATTGACATCTTAGCGTTTGGCCTTTTGTTGTATATAAAGGTAAATTCGATGATATTTTTTAATATAACTGCAATTTTATAATATAAATTTATTAATATGTTGAAAATTTCTGTAAAAATATCCATATTAAAAATACTGAAAACTTTTTTATCGCATGCGATATTTTTTATAACTATACCAAAGACATACAGTGGTTCAAACGTATAATCGGACATCGGTATAACACTTAGTTTAAGTGCTTTTATAACAATATCGTTTTTAACAAAAAAATTCTTTTCGATGTATTTCGCTATAAAAATTATTTTATTTGTCTATAAAACCAAAAAAGAGAAAAAACAACAATTTATTTCATAAAAAAAACAAAAAATAACAAAAATAATTCATATTTTGAGATCAAACGAATAATCGGACATAATAATAAATACAGACTTTTAAACAACTTAGAAATAAAAAAAATATTTCGTAGCATATCCTTTGGATTCAGTAACATTTCTGAGTCTATTTTACATCGAATTGACCAAATTGGCGCCCACTTCCGACGGAATATTGTTCCACTCATGTAGATACGCTGATTTTAGTTCCATTATATTGTTGTAGTTGTTTTTATACACTCTACGACCTAGTTCATCACATAAATGCTCTATAACATTTAAGTCTGAGGATTGTGGGGGAGGACTCAACAGCTTAGGGCAGTGGTGGATCAGCCAGAGCTTCGCAATAGCAAATGTTGGCTTAGGGTCATTGTCTTGGTAGAAAGCAAACTTGTTTAAAATTCCAAGTTTTTCTGCGCCCAGCTTAACATTTTGCTTTAAAATATGTACATAGACAAATTTGTCAATTTTTTCATCTATGAAATGCAAACTTCCAACACCAGCACTTGACATACAGCCCCAAACCATCACAGACCCATGTTTTAGTGCCGCACGAGTATTTGTTGGTTTAACTTCTGTGTTAGGTTTACACCAAACGAAGGTCCTTCCATGTGATCCGTGAAGATTAAATTTACTCTCATTGGTAAAAAGGACCTGTATAAGGTATAAAAATTACTTAATTTTTATAAAATATGCCGTAAATTAATAATTTACCGTATCACATAACGCTTTATTGTGTAAAGTGCGACAGTTATGGGGGAGGGTCTGTAATGGTTTGGGGCTGTATGTCAAGTGCTGGTGTTGGAAATTTGCATTTAATAGATGGAAAAATGGACAAGTTTGTTTATTTAGATATTATAAAGCAAAATGTTAAGCAGAGCGCAGAAAAACTTGGTTTTTAAACAAGTTTGCTTTCTACCAATACAATGACCCTAAGCACACATCTACCGTTGTGAAGCTCTGGCTGATGCACCATTGCCCTAAGCTGTTAAGTCCTCCCCCACAATCCTCAGACTTAAATGTCATAGAGAATTTATGGGATGAACTAGGTCGTAGAGTGTATAAAAACAGCTATAACAATATAAATGAACTAAAATCAGCGTTGTTACATGAGTGGAACAATATTCCGTCGGAAGTGTGCGCCAATTTGGTCAATTCGATGCAAAACAGACTCAGAAATGTTATTGAATCCAAAGGGTGTGCTACGAAAAAATAATTATTTTTCTAAGTTGTTTAAAAGTCTGTATTTATTATTATGTTCGATTATTCGTTTGATCTCAAAATATGAATTATTTTTGATATTTTTTGTTTTTTTATGAAATAAATTGTTGTTTTTTCTCTTTTTTGGTTTTATAGACAAATAAAATAATTTTTATAGCGAAATTCATCAAAAAGAATTTTTTATTGAAAAAGATCTTGTTATAAAAGCACTTAAACTAAGTGTTATACCGATGTCCGATTATACGTTTGAACAACTGTATTTAACTCGGTATATTTATCTTCTTACACATAATAAAATGTACATAAAATTTTGCATTACAGTTCAAGTTTGTCCGTACAAAATATAAATTTAAACCAATTCAAGCTTGAAGAAAGATGTCAAACTAATAGAAACAAAATTTTGTCCGGACAAAAATTTTGTTCGAACTCGATTTTGTTCGATCTTAAGAAACATGCCAATACCGCACCTTGCGGCAATTTTTACCTCATCATTTTTAGAAAGGCAAAAAATCAAAACTTTGAATAGATGTCTAGAAGAAAAGTAGTTAACAGTATATCGAACCTGACACTTTTTTACACGATTTCATGTATGTTAAATTTCAATGTGTTAAGTGCATTTGAAGCAATTGAAGTTCATATGTGATTAAAAATTCATCTTTTACGACGTTTTAACCCACGAACGATTCTACAGATAGCAATTTTTGACATTTTTGTTAATTTGAGTTAAAAATTTAAATTGGTTGGCACTAGAGAGTCTTTCACGGTTATTCCATAAAAGTAGAGGATTAAAAGCAAAATTAAGTTTTAACAAATAAGAGTGTTATATTCGGCTTTGCCTAATCTTAGATACCCTTCACCAACGGTGATTCAAAAGTTAAGTACATAATTGTTGTGGGAGTGAGAACCTACTACGTTTAAAATACAACCTTGCTTTTAAATGTCATTTTTGATTTTTTACATATTTCTTGTAATCTAAGCTCTCTCTTGTTGTAAGCTTAAATGAAAGAACACGTTTTAAGTTTTTCCTTATTTCCTTTTTATACCCTTCACCACCATAGGTGGAAAGGGTATTATAAGTTTGTGCTGATGTATGTAACGCATAGAAATATTTGTCTTAGACCCACCTTTTAGTATACCAATAGGCTTAGAATCACTTTCTGAGTCGATTTAGCGATGTCCGTCTGGCTGGACCCCCATGTAAATCTTGTAACCAAACTACAGGTCGCAATTCTAAAGATAATTTGATGAAATTTGACACTGATCATTTTTTTGATAATGGAATCATGGCTATTGAAATTGGTCTAAATCGGTCCATTATTTATGGTACCTCCCATAGGTCCCACTTCCCGGAATTGATATATTGGCCACAAATATATTATGGCCACAATATATATTATTTTTTCATGAAATTTAAAACAAATACTGCTTATGTAAACTAAAATCACTGTACCAAATTTCGTTTGAATCGGTCACATTTGACCATAGCTCCCATACAAACTCTTCTTTAAAAACGCACTAAATGAGACAAAAAATCACTAAAACGCTCGTAAATCTAAAGATAATGAACATTTTGAGTTTATTTTTTGCATACATAATTTTCGTTTGCCAAATTTCGAGATAATCGGTCCACATTTGACCCTAGCTCTCATATAAGTCCAAATGACGGAAACAGCTTAACTATATAAGTTTTAAGAAAATGTTTGCATGATGGCAAAATTTAGCAAATATTTGTCTTTATACAGGAAAAATAACACCTTTGACCTTAGTGGTGAAGGGTATCGTATGGTCGGGCTATACCGGCTATAGCGCTTTCTTACTTGTTTTATATTAAATTTTTTAAATAAATTAATTTTTGAAATAAAACTGTTGGGTTTGTTTTAATTACATCCAAACCACAACAGAATTGGCGACGAGGATATTTTTCAAATTTTTTTTGCTGTTTTTCTTCTCGTAAGACACCTTGAGGCTAACTAGCATTTTGTTTGTTGCGCAAGAAAGTACGGCATCGTACTGGCAGAAGAAAAATCCAAGAATTGCTACAACTACAGAGCAAATTGCTACAAATGCTAACAGAGGGACGAGCAGAAAGAAGCCAAGAAGGCTTAATGGAAAAGTTAACTAGCAGTATAGCTGAATTTGTTTATGATCCACAAAAAAATTTAACATTTGACACATGGTATTCTCGCCACGAAGATGTGTTTACGGTGGATGGAAAAGATTTGGATGATGCTGCACGGGTACTGTTGTTAATGAGAAAGCTAAATTCTGTAGCATACGGAAAATACGCAACATATATCTTACCAAAAAACCCTAGAGATATTGCATTTTTTGAAACTATTAAAGTACTGCAAAATATGTTTGGTTCAAGAGAATCTATACTCAGTCTCAGATATAAGTGCTTGAAGATAGAAAAAGAAACCAACGAGGATATTGTCACGTACGCAGCTCGGGTAAACGAATGCTGTGAAAAATCTAAGCTGGCAGATATGGCAGCTGATCAGATAAAATGTTTGATTTTCGTAATTGTAAAGTAAGTAAATACGTACAAAACTACTAGCGGGGTTAGAAGATGAGGCAGAGCCAAAATTGAATAAGTTGGTCAGCACTGCAGAGCGTATGCTAAATTTAAGGGACACAGTAATAGTAGAACATCCAAATAAAATCGTAAATGCTGTCAGAGATTTAAATGTGAAAAATATAAATGGTAAGTCAAACGTTAAGCCTCAGCATAAACTAAAGAAAATACCGAAGTCTCCCTGCTGGAATTTTGGTGCAATGCATTACGCAGAGCACTGCGAATTTAAAAATCATAAGTGCACAAAATGTCAGGGTATCGGTCACAAGGAGGGCTATTGCAGCTCAGTGAAAAATAAAGCACAAACAGGAGCATTCCATGGATTAAACAAAAATCACCAAAAGTACAATCGACCAGCAAGCAACCAAGTACAGGTAAATAGCGTAAATTTTGCAGCTCGCCGCAGATATGTGGAAGTTTTTATTAAGCCAACAACACCAGGGTTTGTCAATGAAGGGAAAACTTTCAAACTTCAGATTGATTTGGTAAACAAAATTGGCTTGGATTGGGTAGTCCAGGTTTAGAGCTCGAAAATAGCTATGATATCAGTGCTTCAGAAGGTAAAATTAGATTTTTAGCAGAGTTTTCGTGTGAACTTCAACTCAACAGAGAAACACAACAAATGAAAATTTTTGTAGCAGAAATTGATTCTCTAAATGTGCTGGGCACAGATGCACTTGATATTTTTAATATATGAGACAAGCCATTAAATAGCATATCTTGTCAAGTCAGCTGTGTTATGAATGAGAAGGCAAAATTTGTAATGGCAGAAATTAAAGAACGATACTCAGATATTTTTAATGAACTAACATCTACATGCAGCGAAGCAGTCGTGCAACTTCATTTAAAGCCAAATGCAAAACCGGTTTTTAGAGCAAAGAGACCAGTAGCGTATGCGGTACAACCCTTAATAGAGGATGAATTAAACAGGTTGCAACAGTTAGGCATCATAACACCAGTTGATTTTTCATATTGGGCGGCACCTATCGTAGCGGTTAGAAAGGCATCAGGAAAAGTCAGAATTTGTGGTGATTATTCATCAGGTTTAAATGCAGCTCTGGAACTTCACCAATACCCGTCACATACATCAGAAGATATTTATGCGAAGATTGCCAATAGTAACTATTTTACACACATTGATTTGTCGGATGCTTATCTACAAACCGAGGTAACAAAAGAAGCAGCAAACTTACTAACCATTAACACCCATAAAGGTTTATTCACGTTCAACTGTTTGGCACCAGGGGTTAGAAGTGCACCATCTGCGTTTCAGCAAATTACGGATACCAAATTCAGTTTTTTTCAACCGTAGTGAAATATTTAGGTAACATCTTGTCAAAAGCTGGAATACGGCCCGATCCTGAAAAGATCAGAGCTATAATGAAAATGCCGCCACCAGAAAACGTATCAGAACTTCGGTCATTTTTGGGCAGCGTCAACTACTATGGAAAATTTGTGCGTAATACAAGCAATTTGAGTTCACCTTTAGGTAAGCTGCTCCATGAAAATGTAAGGTTCGTGTGGAATGCAGATTGTAAACGAGCATTTAAGCAGTTTAAAACCATTTTAAATTCAGATTTATTGCTGACACATTATAACCCAAGCCTACCATTAAAAGTAGCAGTAGATGCGTCTGGTAAAGGAATTGGAGCTTTCATTTGTCACATCATGCCTGATAACAGCGAAAAAGTTATCGCACACGCAGCTTGTACGTTAACACAAACAGAACAAAAATACTCTCAGATAGAGAAGGAAGCGCTTGCGTTAATATTTGGAGTGAAAAAGTTCCATCGATACATTTTTGGAAGAAGATTTATTTTACAAGCCTCTACTTTCCATTTTCGGCAGTAAAAAAGGCATCCCAGCACATACTGCAAATCGATTGCAAAGATGGGCACTCATTTTGATGCGTAACGATTTTGAGTTGCAGCACGTAAATACAAATAATTTTGGATGTGTGGATACGTTGTCGAGATTGGTTAGCGATGAAGAAAACGAAGACATGGTCATAGCATGTAAAGAAGATATAACCTCAATCCTGAATAAACAACTTAGCAATCTTCCAGTCACGGCTAATATGGTGAAAAAAGCCACGGGCAAATGTGAGCATTTACAGAAAGTCATCAAGGCACTAAATTTAGGATGGGAAACACACGTTGAAGAAGTACTATGTCCATACTATAGACGAAGAGAATCTTTGAGTGTCGTAAATGGGTGTCTACTTTTTGGAGAGCGGGTTATCATACCAAAACTTTTGATTAATCGTGATTTGCAGCATAGAGGTCACCCCGGTAAAGAAAGGATGAAATCCGTGGCCAGAAGTCATGTATTTTGCAGTGTGGCCATTTTTGCTGCTAGATTTAGCATTTTTATTTTTAATTTAGCTGCAAATTTTTCATTTTGCAGTTAGCATTTTTTTAGCATTTTTCAATTATATATTTAGCATTTTTTAGCATTCTTTTTTTTTATTCAAAATATTTATTTAATCAATTAAATAATCTTAATTTCAAAATCTACCACAATTTTTTGTTGATTACACATTTAAATTTGTAACCCCGTCACTAAACTGAATGGAAATTGCATCACATTGTTTGTGTCAGAAAAAATGTAACTTGCTACAACTACCGAAGAGTACATTATAAAGGGCCCCACAGACATCGTTATTTTAGCACAATTTTAACAGTACGGTGTTGTTGTATGTAACGCATAGAAATATTAGTGTTAGATCCTAAAGACTTAGAATCACTTCTTGTCGATTTAAAGATGTCTGTCAGTCTAGACGGCTAGCTGAACACCAATGCAAACCTTATATTCAAAGTACTGATAGTAATTCTGAAGATAATGACAATTTTTAGTTTATTTGTTGCATACTGGTATCAAATGGCAAAATTTCGTACATAAATGTATATAAATTTGTAATTACATGTATACTTCAATTACATATCGTCGTGCGGAAGTTTATGTGCTCTATCCGCCATTTTACACATTTTGAGTTAATGATGCCACTCAAGTGGTAATTGGGTGAAGCAGCCCAAGCACCCTGTTCCAATAGATTTGTAACATCAATTTTAAAGTTTTAAAGAACAAATATTTATTCAGATAAAGTTGTTGATGTTGAAATTCCTACAATAAAATTAGTGTTTACATAAATAATTTTTTAAGAGCACAAGTAAAAATATACAAACTTTTTTAGTATGGAATGGGAGCAAGCTTCAGTGATTATTCGCACACGAGTTCTTTGGTTTTAATACCATTTTCTTTTCGAAGCAGACTTAAATATACCACTTTCGCGCCTGGAAATATCACTTTTTCTTTTACATAAAATAAATAGACAAAAGTCAAACTGACACTAGCATAAAGCTCACCCCTATAGCATATTGCTATCGATAAATACACAAAGAAAAATAATTGATATTAAATTAGCTTAAGATTAACAAAGCTGTATAACAAGTGGCGATAACACTCCCCCTCAGTAAGATGAGAAATCTTCGAGGCTTACTCTAACTTCTGAGCCACGTCTAATAGCGCTAACTTTGCAGCAGGCCTCTCTAGAACACCAGATTTTATCATTACTTTGGCTTTTCTTACTTGACCATCATCAGCACGGAAAACTTCAATAATTTTTCCTCTAGGCCACACGTTCCTTGGACTCATAGGGTCAACCACAATCACCAGATCACCAACTTCCAGTGGTTTCACCTTTTCGTGGCACCCACCTTTTCCAAAACTTCTCAGCAAATAATTGAGAAGATAGATAATTTTGTCGCAACACTACTCCTGTATCCTCGTATAAAGCCAACGGCTTCAAACCATTGGAGCTGCCAATCAAGAAGTGATTTGGAGTGAGGGCTTCATCATTTTCACTATCGATAGGAATATATGTTAACGGACGAGAGTTGATGATATTTTCTATTTCGGCCGTAGTACTTCTTAAACTTCATCGTTTGGACATCTGCCTTCAGAAATTTTATATAAAACACTTTTTACTGTTCGCACCATTCGCTCCCACGCACCCCCCATATGTGGAGCAGCCGGTGGGTTGAAATTCCACTTTGTAGTAGATGTTGTAAAATTTCGAACCAATTCATTGGTATCAACTTCTTCTAAAGCCTATTTTAGTTCACGATCAGCACCCACGAAGTTTGGCCATTATCACTGAAGAATTCTCTAGGCGTTCCCCTTCTAGCAGTAAAATTTCTGATGGCCATTATGCATGAACTTGTATTTAAGGAGTGCACGATCTCAACATGAACAGCTCTAACCGTGAGGCATGTGAAGAGGGCACCATATCTTTTTTCTGCGTGTCTGTTAACTACGACAGGAATGGGGCCGAAATAATCTAATCCAGTAAACGTAAATGCGGCTGTATAAGCAGAGAGTCTAGCTCGGGGTATCTTGGCCATTTGGGGTGTTTGAGGTGCAGCATTTTGTATTTTACATATCTGACAGCGTTTTAAAACCGATCGAAAGATTGTTCTCAGTTGCGGTATATAATACTTCTGGCGTATTTCGTTTACAACGGTTTCATTGTTTGCATGATGAAATTTGCAGTGGTAATATAAAATCAGAAGTTCAGTTAAGTAGCTGTATTTTGGAAGTATTGCCGGGTGTTTCATTTCATATTGTACATTAGCATTATCAATGCGACCACTTATCCTTACAATCATGTTCTCATCTAGAAAAGGAGAGAGCTTATATAGTGAGCTTGATTTAGATATTCCCTTTTCTTGTTTCAAGGCTCTTATTTCTTCCTCAAAATATTCCGATTGAGCTTGCCTTAAAATAAAATTCTCAGCCATTATAAGCTCATTCTGGGTAAGTTTTTTTTCTATTTGGCATTTTTTAAGTTTATTTTTAATAAAATCATAAAATTTCACAACGTATGCAACAGTTCTTAATAATCTGGACCACTTAGAAAAACGTTTAAAATTTATAATTGTTGGCACAACTTCCATGGATAGACATCTGTGCTTTATTTCCATTTCAGTACATACTTCATCTTTTTTATCTATAGGCCATGAGACTTCGGGCAATCTTAAAAAATCTGGTCCTTTAAACCATCTACTAGATTCGGATAAATTGGGATTTGCGGTCCACTTCGTGGCGTCATCAGCTACATTTAGTTTTCCGGGGATCCATCGCCATTCTTCTATCTCGGTCAATTCTAAAATCTCACTCACACGTACAGCGACAAACTGATGATATCTCCTGTGATCAGAACGTATCCAAATAAGCACGGTTCTTGAATCTGACCAGAATACCCTTTTATTTATTGTTATAGTATGGTTTTCTATAATGTACTTTGCAAAACGTGAACCAATGAGGGCTGCCAACAGTTCTAGCCTAGGTATGGTAGTTAATTTTAACGGTGACACACGGGTTTTCGATCCAATCAATGATATGACTATACTTTCACCAGATTTTAATCTTAGATATGATACAGCTGAGTAGGCGTTTTCACTTGCGTCTACGAAGGTGTGGATATCTACAACTGTATGAGAATAATCAGGTATATGTTTTAAATAACATCTGGGAATTTTTAATTCTTTTATCTGCGGTAGATATGACAACCACTTTTCCCAGTTTTTTGCTTGTGGGGCCAAAATTGGCTCATCCCATCCTACGCCACTTCGCCATATATCTTGCAGTGTTATTTTTAAATACATTAAAAAATTACCTACCAATCCTAAGGGGTCATAAACACTCATTAGTATTTTTTAAATTTCTCTTTTTGTAGGATATTTTTTACCATTGAACAGATCGCTTTCTAAAATTGATGGGGAAATTTTAAATGTGATGTAATCATTACTGGTTTGCCAAAATATGCCAAGAACCTTTTCGGAGTCTTCGTTTCCGATGTTTAGACATTTCCCTGAGGATTGATAAGTGTTCATGTTTCCTAAAAGAATATTATTATTAGAAACCCAGTTTCTCAAATTGAATCCCGCTAAGCTATGAATGTGATGAACTTCTTTGGCCAACTTAAGGGCTTGTTTTGTGGTGTCTGTAGAATACAAGAAATCATCAACATAATGATTTTTTTCTATGGCATCTGCAGCTTGTGGATATGCGTTTTTATATTTAGCAGCATTACATACATAATTCCCCGACAACATTCCAATTGGAACAAGGGGTACTTCTCTCAGACAATGAGCTGCATCCGATTCTATTTTTAGACTCATTTATTTTTAGCAGCATTTAGGTTTTTAATATACTGGGAGATACAAGGCGAGCATGTAGCACCAAAAGTCATTACGTTCATGACATAGACGTCAGGATCTTTTGTGGTGTCGCTACGCCATAAAAACCTCTGTGCATGACGATCTTCCTCCCTGATATAAATTCTGTGAAACATTTGCTCTACATCAGCGGAGAAAGCAATTTGCCTTTGTCGAAATTTAAAAAGTATACCTGGAAGTGAAGTTAGTAAATCGGGGCCTTTTAAAAGCATTGAGTTCAAAGATACACCACGGGACCGAGCAGCGGCATCCCAAACTATACGAGTTTTAGTTGGTTTGTTTTTATTGAACACCGGAAAAACCGGTAAATTCCAAACATTTTTCCCTCCTTCACAGAAATTGTTAATTTTTGAAATATACAGGTATGTGATGGACATTTTTCGTTTTCAAATCGATCGATTTCAGACATATATTTTAGCTAATTTTAGGTTATTTCCCCCAAAAAAATTAAAATTTTGGCTTTAATATTTTTGACTGATATTTTATCTCTCATTTAGCTTGAATTTTTTGGGCAAATAACCGAAAATTATCCCAAAAATATATCTAAAATCGGTCGATTTTAAAACGATCGTTTTCCATCACATACCTGATAATCTTTTTCCAGATATTCTTCAATAATTTTCTCAAATTTTTTAAAAAGTTCAGGATTTCTTTGTAGAGTTTTTTTCAACGATATTAACCTTTTCAGAGCCATGGTATAACTTTCAGGAAGATCTAAATCATCACAACGCCATAACAGTGCGGTCTCATATCGTCCGTCAGGCCTTTGTATAGTATTTTTATCTAATATCTCAATTGCTCGTTGATCTTCAGTACTAAGAATTTGACGTGCCTCAGTTATACCGCTAGTTTCTAATGCATAAAATTGTTTAATTAAATTACTTAAATTCGAATCATTACATTCGCATACATGAAAACAAGTAAAATGTTCACCACTTTGTTCTCCGCCCATATTTCCACATAAAACCCATCCTAGGCGGGTACAAATGGCTGCAGGTTCTCCTTTACGTCCTTCTTTAATGCGGTTGGGAGTACATATATTTATGTTATTCAGTCCTATTAAAATTTCAGGTACAGCTTTTTTATAATTTTCAATGGGTAAACCCTTTAAATGTGGAAATATTTGGCTCATATTTCTGTAATCTATACTTTGGGATGGTAAAGATAAATATTTTACAGAACGAACTTCTACAAAATGATTCCTTTTATTTGGCCCTGATAGTCTAATTGATAATTTTTTGGAAGAATCTTCATTTCTTTGCATATTGTTAGTCCATTTTAAACAAAGGGGTTCTGATTCGCCATCTAAATCTAATTCGTTTATTAGTTTTTCATTAATAAGACTCACAGAAGAACCTTCATCTATAAATGCAAAAGTTTTAATACATTTATTGTTCTGCCCGAATAATGTGACTGGTAAAATTTTAAAAAGCACTTGACTGAACATACTACGATGTGCATTAACATTGTGAGTTTGGTTGTCATTACTTGTGTTATGATTTGATGTATTTACATCTGTTAATATTTCTTCATTTTTATGTAGAAGAGAATTGTGTTTTATACGACAATCATTCACACCAGCAATATTGTATTGCTTTTGCAAAGCCCATAATGTTTTCGTAAACACAATTTACAGAGGTTAAATTCTCTTATCATGTTCCATCTCCCATTTCGATCTGCTGACAGAAATCTCCCACAATTACAAACAAATTTATAATCGCCGTCACATACCAAACATTTGTTTTGATTTTGATCGGAATGTGTATGTATGTATGCATTTTTTGCTTTACCTCGTGAGAACGGTTGTGTTGATGTGGGTGCTGTGCTGCTTTCGGCTATGTTAATGCTACTATCAGATACGCCGACGTCAAAAAGCCAGTCAGCAAATGCAGAAAGATTTGTATTCTTGTTTTCTTTTAACAACTGCATTTTAAACGTACCCCACATCAATTGTAAATCTGGTGACATTTTAGTTATTAAATCTTGTAAAAGCGATGAATTGTTCAATTCTTCATATAAACCACAGGCCTCTATTATTGTTTTCAAGCCTTTTACTTCCACAGCAGAACAGGTAATTGATTCCAATTTATTGCTATATGCAGGGGAAACTAATTTTATTTTATTTCTTATAGCATTCAATATTTTCTCTGGCTGTCCAAATAAAAGTTTGAGTGTTGAAATCGCTTCTTGCACGCAAGTGGGATGAATCAGTATATGTTGCACGGATCTTAATGCATCTCCACATAGAGCTCTTTGAAGTCTAACTAAGTTTTCGGCATCTGTCAAACCGCAGACAGAAGTAGACTAGTTGTACGTGGAAATAAACAGAGGCCATTCTTCAGGATTGCCCGAAAAATTAGGGAGCTCTTTTGGCACAGTTTGTCTGGCATTAATTTGTTGTGATGTGAGATTTATATGGCTACTATTGGCAAAATGACCATTAATAAATGTTGGTGTGGCATTAAATGCCTGTTGATTAAGTAAACTCTGGGGATATTGATTAGTATTTGAATAACTTGCAACTTGAGGGCCGGTAGTGTAACCAGTAGTGTAAGTGGATGGATTATTGAATGTGTAATTACCAAATGCGTGATTTTCTGCTGATTGGCCATTAATAAATGTCGGTGTGGGATTAAATACCTGTTGATTAGGTAAACTCTGGGGATACTGATTAGTATTTGAACAACTTGCAACTTGAGGATCGGTAGTATAACCAATAGAGTAAGTTGATGGATTATCGAATGTGTAATTACTAATTGTGGCATTTTCTGCTGATAAAAAGTTCGGTGGTTGATGAAAAATGTTGTTGTTATTACGAGATGAAGAACTTGTTGCTACTATTGGTTGGGCTAATGTTGAATAAACTATTGTTGAGGTTATGTTATCGTTGACGGCGGTGGTTCGCATACACTGATTTGATTGTTGTGGTAAGACAAATGTTGTGGCACCTACGCTTTCAGTGGTATTACTTACGGTTATGTTTGGTACTGATAATGCTGTGTTAGATAAATTCTGTTCCATTAATGGTTCTTGCACAGATTTATCTAATGGGATTGAAATGTCATCTTGTGATTGCTCTAGTATTTCGTACTTCTTTCGTAAGTATTCCCTTTCTAGAAGCCTTTCTTCTTCTAGTCGCCGTAATTTCAGCTGTTTTTTAGCAATTACCATTGCTGAAGAATCTGAAGCATGGCTGTTTTGGCTGCAGTCTGAAGCAGGTGACATCGGTGGATCATTTATTGTGCAGTCTCTGCAATACCGAATTTCACTGTCGCGTGTTATTTTAGCGCATTCAAGGTGGAATGGTGAGTGGCAGTTTTTGCATTTGACGACATGATTAGATGCGTGCTGGTGACAAATTTGGCAAATTTCAGAATTGCTGACGCCAGCAATGTTATTGTCGTTCATGTGTGGTGGTTGACCCTGTGGAATTCAAGGATCCATATTAGCGTACTTACGTGTGGAATAAGAACTAGATCAGAAATTTTCAGAGGTTTTTCAGCAAGTAAATTTTGTAAAGCGTAATTTAAAGAACACCATTAAAAAAGAATTTCAATGTAATTGGGTGAAGCACCCTGTTCCAATAGATTTGTAACATCAATTTTAAAGTTTTAAAGAACAAATATTTATTCAGATAAAGTTGTTGATGTTGAAATTCCTACAATAAAATTAGTGTTTACATAAATAATTTTTTAAGAGCACAAGTAAAAATATACAAACTTTTTTAGTATGGAATGGGAGCAAGCTTCAGTGATTATTCGCACACGAGTTCTTTGGTTTTAATACCATTTTCTTTTCGAAGCAGACTTAAATATACCACTTTCGCGTCTGGAAATATCACTTTTTCTTTTACATAAAATCAATAGACAAAAGTCAAACTGACACTAGCATAAAGCTCACCCCTATAGCCAATTACTATCGATAAATACACAAAGAAAATAATTGATATTAAATTAGCTTAAGATTAACAAAGCTGTATAACAAGTGGCGATAACAATTATTTTAAATCCGATTTAGCTGTAAAATATTTTTGGATATGGCCACACTGGTATTTTGGCCTGGCATAGACGAAGAAATTGCATTATTTGTACGAAATTGTTAGTCGTGCGCAATGGCAGGAAGATCACCAGTAAAATCTACACCACAGCTTTGGCCTAAAGCAACAAAAGCGATGGAAAGGATGCATATTGATATCGCGGGACCATGTGATGGAACTTATTACCTAGTAATGGTACTCGAAATGGCCGGAGATTTTCGATATCAGAAATATATCCTCATCAGCAGTGATAGAGAAGTTGGATGAGATATTTGCCAGATATGGAAATTGTGAAACCATTGTTTCTGACAACGGCACACAATTTGTAAGTGCTCAATTTCAAGAATTTTTAAAAATTAGAGTGAATCATGCCCGCACAGCCCCTTATCATCCACAATCAAATGGGCAGGCTGAGAGGTTTGTGGATACTCTTAAGAGAGCGCTAGCAAAACTAAAAAATGAAGATGAACAAAAATTAAGGAAACTGGAAGCAGGTGACTTGGTTTATGCTCGGGTGTATTCTCGTAATGCTAGTCGTTGGGCTCCTGGCACAGTTATCGAACGAGTTGGAAGTGTAAATTACAACATCTTACTTTCAGATAATCAAAGACTAATTCGATCATATACAGTCAGAACTGGGAGGATCAGTTCTACATGCGCTGGCTACTAGAGGTACGCCCCAAGGGGGAGTTATTTCACCTACACTATGGATACTTGTATTAAATGACATACTAGTACAATTCAATGCTCTTGGTGTAGGAGTCGTGGCTTATGCTGACGACTTAGTATTAATCGTTAGAGGTAAATTCCCCAGCACTCTAACCGAAATAATGGAAAGATCATTAAAGATGTTACTCAGTTGGTCCAAACAGTGTGGTTTAGGAATTAATCCATCTAAAACAGAAATGGTAATATTTGTTCGAGCCCCCAAAGCTTGACGGAAAGGTATTATCTCTTTCAAAACAAGCGAAGTTTTTAGGTGTAGTATTTGATTATAAACTTAAATGGCTACCAAATCTTAAAGAAAGGATTAAAAAGTCCTATGCGGCAATTTATTCATGCCAAAAACTTATAGGAAAAACTTGGGGATTAAGACCGAGAATGATTTATTGGATATACCAAGCTATCGTTAGACCGACTTTAACACATGGCTCTCTAGTTTGGTGGCCAATTATGAACGTTAAATGTCATGCCTCCCTAGTTGAAAGAGTTAACATAGTTGCACTAAGCATCTCAGGGGCAATGAGATCTACTGCAACAGAAGCTCTATGTAGAATTTTAAATATGGACCCACTGCACCTACATATTAAAGAATATGCTCTAAGAACACAGGTCAGACTTAGTCAGAGTGGCCAATTGGTGATCAAAGAAAAGGGACACTCATCATTAATTATTAACTATGGATACAGGGACGTAGTTACAGACTACATGACTCCTCAAATAGTATGGGATAAGAATATTAGGGCTGTTATACCTTCAAGAGAAAGTTGGAATGTTAGAAACCATAATTCACTGGGTATAGAGATTTACACTGATGGTTCAAAGAAGGAACAAGGTACTGGTAGTGGAATTTTTTGTGAAAAACTAGGAATAAGTAGTAGTTTTAGTTTAAATACTGATTGCAGCATCTTCCAAGCAGAGATATTTGCTGTATTGGAAGCAGCTCGTATGATATCTATGATGCCGATATTCAAAAGCGATATCACAATTTACATAGATAGTCAAGCAGCAATCAAAGCAATATGCAATAGAACTATTAGGTCAAAGGTAGTTAGCCGTTGTCGCAGAGAGCTACAGGCTCTCAACGAACAACACTTCTTAAAACTGTGCTGGGTACCTGGCCATAATAATATACTGGGCAATGAGAAAGCAGATGAATTGACACGCAATGGAGCAGACTTGAATGGAAATGCAGCATATGTGGAGGTTTACCCTGGGCTCTGCTCAATTTATCAGAATATGAGAAGCAAATTTAAATCTGAATCAAATGTATTGTGGAATAACTCAACGCAAAGTACTCAAACGAAAGCTCTATGGCAGGCAAGAGATATTAACACACAAAAAACTATATTAAATATGGATAAAAATGATTTAAGGATATATGTAGGTATCATAACTGGACATAATAACTTAAGGTACTTCTTGAAAAAATACGCTTAAGAAATGACGATATGTGTAGATGCTGCAACGAAGAAGAAGAAGATACATACCACTTCCTTTGTCAATGTGTTGCACTATCTAACAATCGATTTAAATGTTTTGATTCTTACTTTTTTCAGAATCTAGAAGATCTAAGGAAAGTGCATCCTCTAAAGATGATAAAATATATCAAATTGTCGAAGCTTTATGTGAACTGATAAAGGAGGAAAACAAAATGTGCTAAATGCTGGTAATGCTTCTCGAAATGAAGCTTCTTAATCGAGGACGCACTATGGATCAACACCTATGGTCTTGTGCATAATCTTACAGTTTTCTGTTAAAGCGTAGATATACGAGTGTTCAAATTAACATAATGAATTTTGAATTATTGAAAATTAATTTTATAAATATGTATTATTTTAGCTATAAGTATTTAAATGAATTTAAAATCGCTAAAACTGAATTTAATGGTTAACACTTATGTTAACATTCGTTAAGTTTTAATGTTAAGTTTTTAGATATATAAGTACCGTTATAACGTAGTTCAAAAAAGCCTTCGAGGCATAAAAATTAAAAAATAAAAATTCTATTCCATTTCAACAACTAAAGGGTAAGCATCTCTTGCTACTTAATAAAATTTCTTTTATTTTAAAAACTAATCCCCTTGTGTTTTTATTTATTTTTTTTTCCTTTCAAGCATCTCCTGCACTTAGAATTTCTCATCTCTGAGAAATTCTAAGTTTTTAAATATTTATTAAAAATTAATAAATATTTAAAATTACATAGATTACCCCTAATCTATTCAACGAGTATAAGTGAAGGCGAAAATGACTCAACCCGATTGTGACGTTGAGGTAGATGCGCAATCAGCAGTAGACGATGTCATAGAAATAGACCAGCGGCCGCGCCATCTGTTTAAAAGGCCTGTTTGGATGAATGATTATGACATTTCCTAAGAAGGAGAGATGTTGTGGGAGTGAGAACCTACTACGTTTAAAATACAACCTTGCTTTTAAATGTCATTTTTGATTTTTTACATATTTCCTGTAATCTAAGCTCTCTCTCTCTCTCTCTTGTTGTAAGCTTAGTGGCCAGTTTGTCGATATCGAAGGTATTTGTTCATTCGCACAATAAGAGAATGAAAACTGTTTTTGATTTATCTATCTCACTTTTGTTCGAATGTATACCCGAACGACAACTCGCAAGAAAACGTAAGATTTTTCATACAAAATTTGGTTTAACAATTTCGAAGGCATTGTCAATACTGCTAACGTAAATGTCAAAACAAGTCACTTGACTTTTTGTTTTCGAATGAGAAATATAATTATTAAAAAAAAAAAATATTTATTCAAAAAATGGAAAATAAGTGGTAAGTAAAGATCAGTTTAAAAAAATATATACACGAATGTCCAAAGTTATAATATAATATAATTTTAGCATACAAAATCCACAATTCAACAGCTTGAGACCCTAGTCCAACACATGGAAGGAAATCCTGAATTTGCCAGGGGAACTCCTGTTTTTTTATTAAATAAAATCTCTTCAGAGGAGGAGCTCTATATCGGAGGGAGTCCAACGTAATTTTTATTCCTAAAAATTCTTTAAAATTGTATATTAAAAAAAAAATGATGAAACTTTTTTATACGATCTAATGTATATATATTTTTTATTAATTTGTAATATTTACAGACTTGGGCAGATTTGAAGTCACGAAGAAAAAAGAAAATAAAAAAAGCCTTTTGGAAACTGGTGGTGGACTTTACCGACAATCATATCTAAGTGAATTAGAGCAAGCTATTGACAGAACGTAATTTTTGTCTTCAGCTGCTGCTCCTAGTAGAAAAGTTTTTGGAAAAAGAAAAAGTGTGGTTATTTCCAACCCAATAGAAGACTGTTTCCGTTCTCTGACAGAATCGTTGCGGTAATCACGCCAACACGTCCAAATAAAGTAGAAAAGGCAAATGAGGTACAATCAAATTGCAGTCAGCAGCCAAAAAAGCGGATGAATACTATTGACCAGAGTGATAGTGATTGCGATAGTGAACAGGCTGGACCTTCATCTGCCAAAAAAAAGGAAAAGTACTGTTGATCAACAAATTTTATTAATTCGTCGACAATTAAGGGTAGCTGAGAGATCTGCCGCAACAGCTGCTGAGCAGGTTAACTGTATTAAAAGATTAGCCGATGCCGCCGAGGTTTTATGTATGCAGGCTATACAAAAAAAGTGCTAAAAGCATGGAAAATACCTTGAATAATTATTTTTTTAATAACAAAAAATAAAAAGTTAAAGGTATTTAAAAAGTAATTACTATTAATTTTATTTATTTAATAACGCTATATCCAACATTTTTATTAATTACAGTTTACAGCAAAATTAAAATAAGTTACAAGACAAAAAGGTTTGCCCAATTGGATCTGGCAAAGGAGACATAAAAAAAATTGTGAACAGCTCATTGGACGGCCTTCTTTGTCTTACTTTTTGTTATTTGTTTTATTATTTATTATAATTATTAATTAAAAACTCGTCTTTAAAACAAATTATTCTAAAAACTTGTTTTTGAGAATTGTTTCTATAGAAAAACCTGCCTTGACAAATATTCCTATAGAAAAACTTGTCTTTGACAATTTTTTTTTAGAGAAATTTGTGTTTAACACATTTTTTTTATTTAACCCTTATGTCTACAACCACCTACCCGGGTATGTTTTTCATTTTCAATTTGATATATTTTGATCACCGAATGAGCTATCGACTTGAAATTTTAAATATGCTCCTAAAATATAGTTTTTAATGCTTAAAAAAATAATTTATTTATTTTATTTTTTTTGGGAAAAATCTACGAGGAGTTTTTAAGATTTACCCCTTTACCATACAACCGACATACCCGGGTATGCACAAAACAAGACACACATTTTTTGGATTTAAAATGCAAAAATATGTACATAGTGCTATGTATGTTTTATTTTATTAAATTCAATTCATTTTTTTTTATTTATATACACATGATTAAAAAATTACATCAGTTTATAAAAAAGACTAGAGATAAAATTAGAGATAAATTCTTATATAAGTGTAGTTTTTTTTATTTAGTTTGAGCATGTATGACAAATGGTTACATTCTGCGAGTGTTCCGCACATACCGGTCTTTGACATTCGTTGCACGCATTTCTTGTAGATCTTCTCTTGTCACACATGTAGCAATTTCCTTTGTGCTTCTTTCTTCCGGTGGCATCACGTTTTTCTTGAACACATACTAAATCAGTGGTAGCCAAAACATTTGTATTAGTAAGTGTTAGTTGTATTGGTGAGAAATATTTACACACTCGAAAAAATATTTTAATAAAATTATGGTATTTTCAATCAGATCTATTAGTCTTATTTACGTGTTAAATTATTTTAAAAAACCATAACAGTTTTTGGTTTTACTAGTAAGTTAAAACTTTAAACAAAAGAATTTTATTATACTAAAAAATTATTTGTATGAATATGAAAATCTTAAACATACAGGCCTGTTCTGAAAATCACATTTTGTGAAAGTGATTTAAAATCACATAAAAGGTGTTCTGCAAACAAAAATCACAAAAGTTTTGTTATTTCAAATCGGTCAGCTAAGACACTATCGATTTGAAACCACTTGTCTGTTTTACATGTAATTTTATTTTTATTTCTATTACTAATTGAATAGATTAAAAGCCTAATATGATTTTTATAATTTTGTGTAATAAAATTTGCAATTTTACTTAAAAGTTCATTGAAAAATATGAAAAAACGGAAACACTAATTTTAAGCTAAACTTTTTGTGATTTTTCTTTAAGCCAACCAAGTAGAAAAATTTACTTTTTCAACGTTAAAAGTGTTAAGTTTTTGCAAAAATACTAATAAAATCAATCAAATTTTATTTATGATGCTAAAAATTATTAAAAATAGTGCATTTGCACTAGTTTATACAAATTTCCTTGTGTTTTGAGAAGTTTAAATCACACAAAAAAACGTAAAAAATTGTGATTTACAGAACAAGTACAAATCACATTTGTGATTTCAAAACGGAATGTGATTTCAAATCACGTGATTTTCAGAACAGGCCTGATATAATAAAATTTAAAAACTATTTTAAAAGTAGCTCTACGTAACGTTACTATTTTAATTTAAAGTATTAATTTAATTTAAATTAATTTCTTTAATTTTTTTTATTGTCATAATACAATTCAAAAAGCGAGACGACAAACATTTTTTGAGTGTATTGAATTTACAAGAAAAAATGTGCATTTTTCGGTGGTTGATTGCAGACTAAATGAAAGAGCGTAAGAATGCGTGTGAAGAGCGTAAGAATACATGTGATTTCAGAATGCTGAATTCAGTTCGAGCTGGCGACCAATGTACTAAATCATTATTTTATTTTACTGGTTGGCCCAAAATGCATTCAATTCCACTGCGTGTTGAAAAATGTCTCATAATTTGAGGGTTTTGTGAACGGATCTGAATTTCCTTCATAGCTAATTGCTCACTTAGTTTTTGAAGAAATATTCTTCTTCTGTTTGTCGGAGATTTTAGGCTGGGATTATTTTCCATGTAAATGATAAAAGCTGCAAATGCTGCTACGTCAATAGTATTATAGAAAAAAGCAAAGGGCCATCTATTTGTTCTTCTCTTTGTCGTATATTCACCCAGACATTTGTCCATATTATCAACACCACCTTTACTTTTATTGTAATCTAGTATCATAACTGGCTTTTGTTTTGCACCTTCAACTTCAGTATTATAATGAGATGTGGATAAAAGCACAACAGACTTATTTTTCTTTTGGAATATATGAGCACATACTAATGTTGTTGCTAAATCCAAAGACTGAAGATTCTACTTCTCTTCTTTTTGGAATAGAAAATTCAGCCGAAATTGACGGTACCCAAGATAGATAAGTTATAGTCCGACATCAAGGAAGAAGCCAAATTGTAACTTGTAAAAAAATTGTCACAAACAATGTTTCTTCCACTTCCACGAAAAAGGTTGCAGCACAAGTCTTTGACGACTCGTTCACCTTGATTTTTTTCCCTTTCTCCAGAAGGCGCCAACCTAGTATATATCTGCCCACATAGTGGATAAGAAGTAAGGGAATCACAAGCCCACCAGACCTTTATCCCATATTTTGCCAGTTTTGAAGGAATATACTGTGTGAATCCAGTTCTACCACGGTAGGGAAAATGCTGCTCGTCAACCGTGATGTTGGCTCCTGCTACATAGTTGGTTTTAAGATTTCTATTTAACATCAGGAATATGTCTGATATGGCTGCCGCTTTATCACTTTCCTTGCGACATTCCCTTGTATTGCCATTATCAAATCCTCTATATCGGCTTATATCCCAAAATCGTTGAATACCCATCGATGCACGATACAAGGGATGGGAGTTAGTTTTCCATAAGTCAATTATATGGACAAAATTTGAATGTGTGACGCCAGCTAGTAAAAGTATTCCTAGATAGGCATCACATTCTGATGATATGAGGGGCTTCCAAATGCCTTTTTGCTTACGTTCGTAACTCTGTCTTGCTTTTCTATTTGTTTCTCTAATTATTATGTCACACATTTCCTCAGACATTATTAATTTGAAGTATCTATAATACTAAGATTTACAGATTTACAAGTTGGCCCGGTATTAGAACATTTGTGAATATTATGTGATAAAACTCTACGTATTTCAGGTGGTTGCATCGACCAAACTGTCCCATCTCTAGCCGTATAATTTAATGTAGAAGATTCTACTGGATCAACATCCAATTCTGTTTCTGAATCTGTTTCATCTTCAGGTAACTGCAACTCTCCTACATCAGAATCACTGGCTATGGAATTATTGAAGTCGCCCTCTTCATCTGATAATACTTGTGAAAGTATTTCTTGTTCATCTTCACTATTATGCTCTAAGAGTTCTTCTAATTTATTTCTTATATAATTCTCTCTTTCTTCGAGGCTAAGCCCATTTAAAATTTATGTAATTTTAAATAATAAATACATATGAGTAAATTTATCTTAGAAAACTTACCTTTATATTCTTACTTTTTAATTTGTATTTTAAAAAAATCAAAACGTTTTTGTTTATTCTCAATCAAATTTCACACAAAAACACAATGCAAAACTAATTTAGTTTGCTAACAACTTCACTCTAGGCTACTGCGTTTTTTGTGTTTTTAATCATAGTAGCGAATAATATTACAACAGCAACTAGCTAAGCTCAATAAGGGGAATTCCCTTTATTAAAGCACACAAAACTTCACAGCCACTTAAATAAGAACAACAACGGCGTTCTCTTTTTATGAAATGGGATACCACATCTTCAGTTTAATGTTAAAAACACGAAAAAATCGATCAATCTATGAAAATTCCCATATAAACTGTATGACATACCCGGGTATGCTGGTTGTATATATAAAGTAATTTTTTTGGTTGTAGACACAAAGGTTAAAGCTTTGCCTATAGGAATATTTTTTGGAAAAGATCTCTTTTATAAAATGAAGTATATTTTATGTTAATTTTAAAGATTTTATTATTTTTTTAATATGAATGTTTGCAATAAATGCAAAAAATATGTTTATCAAAAATTTGGTTTAATTATTAGGCCCATACTCGTATTAAACAATAAGGATTAATAAAAATAGTTTACATAATTAAAGAAAAATAAGATTTATAAATTTATAGCAATCTTTCTCCTTATGCTTGCAGCTCCTTCTTCTACTTCGAATTCACCAAAATTACCCATATATGTAGATATTTCTGGCTCTATACATTTATAATGAATGCACATGTTGTGAAGTGCACAACAAGCATTTATTATTTTAGTAGCTTTTTTTGGTTTATAATGTAACCCTCGAGAAGCTATTATACATCTAAACCTATTCTTCATAATACGCTCAACAACATTTCTCGCACGTATGTGCTTAGTATTGTAAATTCTTTCATAATTATGGGTAGGATTCCTAAATGGCGTCATTAGGAAGGGTTTCAATTTATATCCAGCATCACCTTATTTAAAAATAACAGATAGTACCAAAAAAAAAACAGATTTGCACTGAGGTCAAAATCAATCAAATGTAATATAGTTTACCATGTGTTTCTTTTGCTACTTTCAAAATTCTCGCTCATAGTTTGGTTCACACTGCTGTGTTCAAAAACAAACGTGGTTGGCTCCAGGATGTCTAGCATCTACGTACATAATGATAGTGTTGTGGTCACAATTCTCAAAAAATAAAAATATTTCTTTAAAAAGTTTCAATAGAATATAGAAATATTTAATAAAGTTACCACCATTGCATAAACCCGAAAATTTGCCACCAATCTAAAATGCATATCAAAATATTTATTTTTTTATGCTTTTTAACATATTTATAACTTACTGGTTTGTAGGAATATCCATCACATTGTATTTGTCCCGAAATTGCCTGCGATTAAGCAATACGTGTTTACAATTCTCTCCGGTATTTTGCAAAAAAATGAACAGCTATTGTTAATTCCATCACAAATTTTTTTTCACAATTTTATCAAAACTTTTTCTTTTTAAATATTTTTCACTATAGTAGAGTTGTATTTTTTAACAAACTATAAAGTAGTTTCTAGCTACTTTTTTTGAAAATCGGTAAAAAAATAAGAAATATTTGGTCTGGCACCATTATAATTTATAAATACGTAAGTACGAAAACATGACACACTTAAGGGTGGATTAGTTGAACTTATCGTGAGGCTGCCTTAACGGCCAACTTAACGTCTGACTTTAGAACAGTTATTGAACAACCTAAAAACTTAAGACGTGCCATATGATTTTGACATAAACAAACAAAACAAATTATTTGTCGCCTGAACAGTTTGTTGTATACACAAAAAAAGAAAAACTATGGATGTGAGAGAAATTTTTTTGTGTTTAAATTTTTTAAAATTACTGAAAATGTATAAAGAACTTAAAACAAACACTTTGAATTAAATTTCTTAAAATGTTTATATTTTTGTTTTTCACTTTTGCACTTTTTTTCAACTTGTTGATATTTTTAGATTTGTTTATATTTAAACAGCTGATTGTACAGTGTTGTCAGTAGTGAAATATACGAAAGAGTTACAGCGATTTTTAAATCTGTTTTTAATAGCGACTTTTTTAAATTTTATGTTTATTAAAAAACAACATATATAGAGTAATATTGGGCTCTGCCGAATACATACATTTTATACAGAAGTCTAATATTTTATACAGAAGTCTATATAGGGTGGGACATTTAAGGGTGGGTCAATAAAAACTTTATATGTTAAAAAATCCTTTTGAAATTACGCAAATTTATTTGTAAAACTTTACTGGTAAGAGGTGTAATATTAGTTCATTCATGTGGATGTCGCGGTCTTACCATTAACTCTTCCGAGTTGGCCAATATTGGAACACTTGTTCGAGTGTATGTGGTAGTAACTCAGCAATGACATCAGAAATATCGGCCTTAAAATACTCAACTGCTTCAGGTTTGTTAAAATAAAACAGCGCCATCTCATCACAGCTTATTATAGGCCTATTGACATAACCATTTCGACTATCAAACTTTTGGCTCAATAAATAAGATAAACTTAACTTTTTTTGTAAAAAAAAATTACCAAACATATATTTTACTCTGACATTGTATAAAAACAGATAATTTATTAATATATTTAGCAATATATCAAAAACGGCTTTTTGCGAAAAAAAAAACTTTTTTATTGTAGAAAATGAATCTCTGGGATTATAAAAATAATGTTTGTTTTACAACTTTTTTGTTTCTTAATTATGTTAAAAGATGGCGCTATTTTTAGGTTACATATGAAAATCGCATTTTTAATAATTAAAAGTTAAAAATTTGGTTTGACAATGTTCCGCGACTTTGTTCAGGAGTATTTGGTCTAACTTTTTTCTGAATGTACCAACATTGAAAAAGATCCAAATAATATGTATTTGATACATTTGTAAGAAACATGTCAATACCGCCGCCTTGCGGCAATCTTTTGTAGCATTTTTAAAAACACAAAAATAGATGCTTTCAAAAAGTTTCAAAAGAGATATCTGCGATGAAATTCCGACAAAAAATAAGAATTCTAGGGGCAAAAGTAGTTAACAGTATACCAATTCTGATACTTTTTTGAACGATTGTTTTAAAATTTTGTGTAAAATTTAGTCACTGTTTACAATATTAGAAGTAAAAATAATGTTTTTGTAATAAGAAAGGGTATGGCTTAAATTCCATATAAAAGTGAAAGTTTTTAACTTTTCTTTAACTTCAGCATCCATATGCAAAAATCTTGTTAGCCAGATTTTTTTATCGCGAAATTGGTTAGTTTCTCAATATGTTAATTTGTTTTTTAAGTCTATTTCATTTTCCATCTCTACTTTTAAAAAATATAACCTCTGTAAATCGATGAGGTATTAAATACATTTTTTTGTCTGACTTTTTTTGGTGGCAAGTTTCCATATTACTAAATATTTAATTTTTAAATTCCTAGAACACAAAATGATCAGAAGCCACTATTGTCTTGTTACATTTTACGCATTTAAGAGGTTCAATGTAGGCTGTATACACACTTCAAGATGTAGAACAAAATCAATAGTCGCGATTTAATCGCGTATTATTTTTGCTTCACTGTAGGCTTCAGGATATTTGTTCGTGAATTTGAGCAATGTACCTTTAAGTACCACATTGCTATCATACATCAATGTGTCTTTCGAAGGTGAACAAGTGAAAAATGACACAAATAGGCTTGCTTGTTTTTGAAATGGCACAAAAATGGCTATATATTTTTCTCGCAAAATTTGCACACATATTAAGAACATGTTTATCTAAAATTTTGATATGGCGCTTCTGGATGCGTTTCTTAGTTAATGAGTTATAGAAAGACAAATATTAAAAATGCAGAATTTTGACCCTCTTTTAATTTTTTTCGTTAGTTTTTCTCAATTTGTCGAAGAACCAAACATTTAATCGGGAAGCGCCATATCAAATTTTTAGATATCGATAGTAGCTATCTGTACGTAAAATTTGGTCGCAAAATCTTTATCCGCTTTTGTGCCATTTTAAATGCAAATTTTATACTTTTTTCACTCCTGCATTATCATTTATACATATCTTTTCTCTAAGTGTACTGATGTTTTTTTTATGGTGATGAAATCTTTTACACTTATCTAACTACACAAATTTAAAAAAGTATAATTTATGACCTATTAAGAAAGTTACAGCGCAAAATTTGCTTCTAGTTTAAAAGCCAAAATTATAGAAAACACCCTGTATTTCAGGAAACAAAATAGCTTGGGCCATTTTATGTAACACCAAGGATAGCTGAATATGTGTCTGAAAAAATGTATATAAATTCATGTGATTATCTTGAAATTTAAAAACCTACTTTTTTGATATATTGCTAAATATATTATATGAAGAATTAACTATGAACATTATTCATGAAAATTATGCTATAATTTCGGTATAATTATAAAACTACAAATATTATTAAGCGTTTTTACAATGTATTTTTCATTTTAGCGTCCTTCCATATCAACATATTGACAACACTCTTGATTAATGTCACTTAAGAACTTAAGGATTTTCTATTTTCAACAGATTCAGACGTTAAGGTAAAGTGACAGCACAATTCACTAACTGCTCTAACTGCTTTACACACAATAGAAACGATCAGCTGTGACGTTCCGTTCCGGCGGCCTCACGCTAAGTTCAACTAATCCATGCTTTAACTTTATGCGAACGAAACCCTTCGAAATAGATAAACCCAATTTCATTTTAGTTCGAGTGACTTGCTTTCTTTTTTTTTGGGTTTTGGTGTCTGTCAAATGACAGTGTTGGACGAGTACTTAATAAATACTCAGATACCAGGACTAGTTTTTATACTGATTGTATGTAGACGATTACTTGATATTCATGTTTTCTTTATTTTTGTTTTTTTTTTGTTTGTGACTGTGTGTGTTTGCGTTTATAATGTAATATTGGCAGCTTCTATAAAGTTGACTAGTTCAATTATTTCGTTGATTTTACGGTTTTTTAAGATTTGAAAAGTGTTGTTGTATTTTTTGAAGAAATTAAATTTATTTCTTAGAATATTGTATTTTAGGCAATCAAATATTAAGTGATCAGCGTCTTCTGTAGTATCACAGGTGTCACATTTATCAGAGGGTATTATCTTCATAAGCTTTAAAAATTTTTTGCACTTAGTGTGTCCAGCCATTAGTCTGTTGATTAATTTTATTAAATATGGAGGAAGACGGAAGTTTTTAAACCAAGGTTCTTTTGGTGGAGTGGGCCATATGTTAGCGAAAAATTGACCATTTTTCCTTGACATTTTCTTGTATTCTTCAACCCATTCATTCCATAGGTCATTGTAGATTGATCTGGAGGCATCTTTAAGTGACATTGTATATGGAATTGTCATTCCAGCACATGTGGCCGCTTTTGCGAAGTAGTCAGCAGTCTCGTTTGGTTTAATCCCAATATGTGAGGGAGCCCATACAAGAACAATTTTAGAGATCTGAGAGTTGTTGATTTTTTTAATAATATTGTTGACTAGGGTATTGTGTGACGTGTTTTCTTTAAGTAGTAAGCACGAATTTTTGCTGTCGGTGATAATGACTGCTTTCTCCATTCCATCTTCGATGATGAGGTCGATGGCTTTATCAATTGCATGAAGTTCTCCAGTTAGAGAAGAGGTTTTTTGATCAATAGTGAATAAAAAGTTCTGCCCACAAGAGATATTACAGGCTGCACATCCTGTACTGTTGGTCGCTATAGACGCATCAGTGGCCCAAATACAGAATCCTTCCCTTTTTAATTGGTTGATGGTTTCATTGTAAAAAGCTTTAAGAATTTCATTTGGAGTGTTTGCTTTTTTCCATTGGCAACTGTTGAGCACGATTTCAATTTTTGTGGATGGCTTTGTACTGGTAAAATGTGTTAGGTTATCAAATGTAAGCTTAAATTTTCTATAGATGAATCCAAGACTTGATTTTGAGGTTGGATTAGATGTTATTTGGCGGTAGACTGTTGAGTTAAAGAGTTTTAAACGCAGTAGCTCCTTAGCTGCGAGATATTGAGCGCGTTGTTGTATAGGCAATATTGCAGATAAGCCGTAGATAGCTTGAACGGGGCTAGATTTTAGAAATCCTAGATTGGAGCGCAGTAGCTGGTTTTGGAATGCAATAACTTTAGAGTTTATGTAGTTGGGGGCATGAGCCATTGAGGAAATGGCGTATTGAGACTTGGAAAAGACCAAGGTTTTACTTAGCTTAATAGAAACTTGTGGAGGCATAGATGATTTAGCAGATGATACCATTTTAATTGCGTTTACAGCAGTTTTACAGCTGGACAGTACCTCCTCATAATGTTCTTTCAAAGAAAGACTGTTTTTAATATGCCTTCCTAGAAATTTAATTGATTTAACACATTTGATTTGAACATTGGATATTGTTATTTTTGGCTCTAATCTGGGACCCTTAGCTACGTACATGACGACAGTTTTTTCCGGATTAAAGGTAAGATTCAGAATTTTTAACATTGAGCTAAATTGATTTAGTTTGTGCTGCAGGTTTGTGCACGCTGTTTTGAAGTCCTTATCATGTGATATTAAAATGAAATCGTCAGCAAATTGATATAGATGTGTCCTTTGGTTGGCAATTGTGTGAAGACCTTTTGTATACAGGTTGAACAGAGTTGGACTGAGACAGCTGCCTTGCGGTAGACCATTTGAAATTTCAACTTTGTGGTTACCTAGCACGAGATAGCGTAGTTTAAGGAAGTTTATAACCCAGCAGATCATATGTGATGGAAGATTGGAACCTGTAAGAATTTGGTATAGGCGATTAATATTAACACAGTCATATGCTTTTGAAATGTCTAATGAAAGCAAAATTACTTTTTCGTGTTTTTCCTTTGCAAGTGTGATTGTGTGCAGAATATCATTAATGCAAGAAGATGCGCTTCGTCCTTTCCTGTAGGCATAAGATCTTAGAGGTAGAGTGCTGTTTTCGTTTAAAAATTTTTCGAGACGATTCTTGATCATTAAGTTTATTACTTTAATAAATACTGATAGTAGGGCAATCGGTCTGAAATTAGTGAAGATGCTTAAATCCTTGTCTTTTTTCGGTATGGGGACAATTTTTATCATTCTCCAATTTTCCTCAACGTGGCAATTGTTCCATGCTACGTTGAGAGCTTGAAGAAGAGTAGTTTTGCAATGAAGAGAGAGATTGTTAAGCATTTCATATGTTATTGAGTCAATTCCAGCAGCAGATGGTTTCTTTTTGGCTGTTAAAACCTTTGCGAGCTCATCTGGAGAAAAGTGGCATTCACGTGCGTAGTGGCTGAGGGTGATGGAGGATGTAGCTATGTCAGTGACTTGATCCTTAAGATGTTGAAGAAAGTTAAAGTTGAAGTACTTTGATTTGTAATGCGGTTTTTACACCCCTTTAGAAATCTATATAAGGACTTGGAGTTTGGATTTTCACATAGAGTTCCAATTTTTTTAAAAATAGATTCCCGTTTTGCTCTTTTGACACCATTTTTAAAATTTTTAATAGCAGACATTAATATATCGGCGTTGCTTCCGGATTTGCAATAATTAAAAGATTTTTGTGCGGCTTGTTTTAAACGATAAAGTTTTTCTACATTGCTATCCCACCAAACTTTTGGAGTTTTATCAGGTTTTATTTGGAATGTTGCCTTCTTAATGGCATTATTGATTTTATTGTTTATGTCGTGAAAATTTGGTGCTATTTCTATGTTTTTTAAAATGTCATGTAGTTTGTTTTTGGATAGAAACTTTGGAAAGGTTAGAATAGAACTTTCTATTGTAATTAAAAATGGAATATGATGGCTGCCTCCTATATAATAGTCAAGTACTTTCCAAGACGTTGGTATTGTTGATGAAATAAATGATAAGTCAAGCACAGATCCGTGAGAAGAATAGAGTTTGGATCTACGAAAGGTTATACTTCCATCGTTCAGAAGTTGAAACGGAGATGATAACATGATGTTTTTAATAAGATTACCGCGTGCAGAGTCCTTGGGATCGTTAAAGAATTTTGAGCGGGCATTGAAGTCGCCACATAGGAGAACATTTTGGCTGTCTTCTAGGAAACTGAGAAGTTTTTCCATTTCATTTTTAATTAGTTTTGTACTGACTGAGTGGGGAAAATAAATTGATACAAAGGTAAAGTTGTCTTTTAGATTCTGTGTAGCACAAATCAATATGTCAAGAGAAGTTTGGAATGGAATTTGTTTGGTTTTTATATTTTTGTTGAAAGCAATAGCTACTCCGCCATAATTATCATTTCTTTTTTTTGAGAAGACTTTATAATTCTGTAAAAAAGTACTGTTAGACTGATCATCAAAATTAAAAATTTCAGATAGAATACAGACGTCAATTTTAAGTTTGCTTAGGGATATTTCCAGAGAGTTTTTATTTTTGTTTAAGCTTTGTATATTGAGTTGAAGAATATTCATGGAATGGAAGGAGTTTTAAGTAAATTTGCAGTTTAGGTTTTTAGATATTTGCTGATGGGATTGGAATATCGTTGTCATCAGTAGTATTTTTCTGTAAAGAGTTCGATTGGACTTTTAGATTTATATTTTCTTGAAATTTGTTAAGTATATCGATACCTTGAGTACAGTTAATTGATTTTAAAAGATCAGACATTTGTTGAGAAAAAATGGTAGTAAGTTTTTCGATTTCAGATACCCTTTTGTAGCCATCATACTGAAAAGAAGGCTTAGAGGGATTTATTGTAATTGGATTGGCAATAGCATGAATACGTTTTGGTGGTAGAGCTGCCACTTTGCTGTATCTTATCTTGGTAAGTCTTCTGTTGATTTCTTTGTTGACGTCCATGGTATCAGGGTTCTGATTTGTTAAAGCTGGAAAGTTATTTGCATATTCTTCTTCTCCTAAGATTTGGAAATAGTTCTGAGGTGGGTATTTTTCCAAGACTTCTTTTCTTGATAGGTTAGAGATTGTCATTATTTCCTTAATGGATTTTTCGGATGTCCATTTCTGACATTTGGAAGAGTCAGTTGAAAGTTGTTCTTTCGAGTTGCAAAGAATGCATTTAGGATTTTGGCAGTCCGTCAGACATTTAGTGGTGCTTTTGCAATTCTCACATTTTATTTCCTTGCACTTTTCAAGGCATATTATTTGTTCTCCACAGGTGAGACATCTTTTTGACGATTTGCATCTGTATGCGGTGTGGCCAAGGCGGCCGCAGTTCTTGCATTGGCGAAGTGGGGGAATATAGAGTTCTGCTTCAACTATAGTTCCACACATCCGAATTTTTTTAGGAATATTATCAGAAATTATGCCTATTTTTACAGTAGTTGTGGGAGAAAAGATTTCCTTTCCATCAACTATTTCCCTTCTTGAGAATCTGAAGACTGAAAAGACTTCAAAATCATTTGAATCAAATTCTATTTCTTACGTTATCATCTTGGGAGAGAATGACGTTGGGACATTCCTTATTACAATAAATTTTGCAATGAAGCGATCTGGAATGAAAGCTTTTAGTTGTGCTGTCTTTAGATTTGGATTTGTTGGCAGAATTGGGATTATTAAAGGTAAAACGATAAGTGTTGAAGCCAATGTTCTTACAGATATAATTTTTTCTTAAATCCGTGTTTGGTTAGTTTTTCGAACATATATAGCTCGGAATTTTTCCTTCTGGAACTTATTTCAACATTAGAAGTTACCAGTACATGAAAAGGACCGGGATGGGTTTTTGGGTATAGGTTAGGGGTGTTTACATTGGATTCTGTGTTGTAAATTTCTTGTATCTTACCTTCATTCGGAGCGGAAGACTGAGACTCTTTGGACACATTTGATTCTGTAGAAGTGCTTGCTTGGTTTCTAATGGCATTTCCGTGCAAATCTTTTAATGCTTTGCTTTCACTGTCCTTGGTTAAGGCTTTCCGTTTTGCCGACCCTTCCGAATCGTCTTCCTCCATAATGGAGCCAAGTGTTTCCTAATTGTAACACTTCAAATTGTTTTTTTTTTTTTAATTTTATATAAAAAGTGAAAAAGGTATACACACAATTCCTGTTTTACAAGAAAACAAGAAAAATAACCGTTATGAATTGTTGTTGTAATTTATGTAGAAGCTTGCACCAATATAAAAACTTCTAAATTTACACTATTCTTATTTTGAAAAAAATAAGGAAAAAAAGAACCGTTGTAAATTATATTCAAACTTCCACCAATATGAGCTTCTGATCGCAACCGCAGTTGAAGAGAGAATGGACTTGCTTTCTTTCGCTTAGCTTTTCATTCGATATCGGCAAACTGGCTATAAGTGAAAGAACACGTTTTAAGTTTTTCCTTATTTCCTTTTTTATATTAAATTTTTTAAATAAATGAATTTTTGAAATAAAACTGTTGGGTTTGTTTTAATTACATCCAAACCACAACAATAATTGAAAGATTTTATGGTGTATCCTGCAGAAATTATTGATAATAATGATTAATATATATATATATATATTTGCTGATCAGTGCATGGTCGTTGCAATTAAAACGGCTTTTTAAGTGTAGATATATTCTTATATTTTCTAGACCGATAAGGTTTATACATCGCGATGCATCGGTTTATATTGCGGTTTAAATATCTAAACATATATACGACTAGCTTTATAACCCGCAACTTCGTTAGCGGCACCATTTGAATTGACAAAGTTACAAAATTTACCAAAATAACTTTTTCACTTATTTATCAATTCCGATATAAATTAAATTAAATACTTATTGGTTCTTAAGATACATATAGGACAAAATAAGTACCTAAACTCTACATTTTCAAAAAAGTACTATACACGCCTCCCTTATTTTTGTTCTTGTTCTTGTCGCTTTTGATTTTGAATATTTTACAAAAGTTTCCTTTTTTACCCGTTGTTTACCCCTGATCAGCCAAATTAAAAAAATCCGGATACATGTCCTAATATTTTTATTGCTGATCTTAACTCCATTTTTATTAATTGAAAAAAATACCAAACACCTGTCACATATTTCTTCAATGTCAATAGAACAGTCCGTAAATCATTGATTTATTTATTATTTTATTGATTTAAACAACATGCACAGTTTAAAAGGAAAAAACCTATATTTAAATTTTTGACCCGTTTTTGTTATTTTCGATTGCGGTATAAATTTTGTTTCTATAATAATTGATTCAAAAATTATATATGGGTCAAAAAAGTACCAAAATTTAGTTTTTATCCTTTTTATTCCCTATTTTTAGCTCATTTACGAAAAGTACCTACTAAAAAAATGACTTTTTATTTTTCTATTCGATCTAAATCCAATTTAAATTTTTTTTCTGTCGATATTGGTATCAGAGATATAACTTTACTAATGTTTTTATTTTCTACCCTATTTTAACCCCAAAACTGTTTAATTTGCAAAAAGTACTGAAAAGTCCCTTAATTTTTAGGGATGGTCTTAGACCATTTTAGTGTTTGTTTCCATCCATTAGATTTAGAAGATATAATGTCATCGATTTTTCCCTTTTTTACCCCTTTGATTGACACATCTCTAATTTATACTTCTGACTTCATTAGCTTAAGTGAATATTTTCCCGTTTTCACCTCTTTGAACCCCATTTAGCGTAAAAGTACCATGCACATTTTTAATATTTTGTTAATACTTATTGATTGTGGCATAAAGTGAGTCTTTATGTTTATAAGTTCAAAAGATATGTATGGGTTAACAAAAAGTACAAAAATATAGTTTTTACCCTTTTTGCCCTTATTAGTGCCATTCCAAAAAAAAATACAGAACACATGTCCCTTTCTTTTTCTAGCCGATTATATGATTTATTCATTTTCTAGCCTGTTTTAACCATAAGCGGCCAAATTAAAAAAAAAAAATACCGAACCCGTGTCCTTTAATTTTTAATGCTGATCATAGACCAATTTAATCTTTGTTTCTATCACTTTTGATTTAGAAGATATTACGTTACCAATTTTTCCCCCTTTTTACTCCACTTTTTAACCACTAAACAGCACATGTCTTATACTTTTTCAATATGAATCCACCCATCTGTAAATTATAGTTCTGGCTTCATTAGTTAAAAACCTATCCTTGAATATTTCCCAGTTTTTATCTTTTTTACCTCAATTATCGTAAAAGTACCAAATACGTGTCTAATAATTCTTTGTTACTTATCAATTGTGACGTTTACTGTTTCTCTATGTTTGTTATTTCAAAAGATACGTATGGGTTCAAAAAAAGTACCAAAATATAGTTTTTGCCCTTTTTACCCTTATTAGTACCATATTCAAAAAAGTACCAAATACGTTTCTCGTTTTTTTTTCAGCCCATCCGAAGCAAATTTCAACTCTATTCCTATCGTTTTGAATTTCGGAAATATGACGTTACTAATATTTCCCATTTTTTCCCTGTTTTAACCCCAAAACGGCCGAATTAAAGAAAAAAGTATCGAATACATGTCCCTTAATTTAAAGTGCCGCTTTTAGACCGATTTGGTTTTTGTTTCTATCACTTTTGGCTAAGAAGATATATTTTTACCGATTCTTATTTTACTTTTTTCAGAGTCAATTTACCAGCCAATAAATTATGCTTCTGGCTTCATTAGACGAAAAGATATTCTTAGCTAAAAAGCAAAAAACCTACTCTTGAATATTTTCCCTTTTTTTACCCTTTCGTCCCACATTAATCGCAAAAGTACCAAATACAAGTTTAATAGTTTTTTAATGCCTATCAGTTGCGATATAAATTATGTTTCTATGTTTATTAGTTCAAAAGATATATATTGGTTAAAAAAGTACCAAAATACAGTTTTTACAATTTTTTATTCTTATTAGTACCATTTTTGAAATAGTACCAAATACGTGACCATTTATTTTTTTATCCGATTCAAATCCAATTTAAACATCGTTTGCATCGGTGTTAGTTTCGGAGATATTATGTTACTAATTTCTCCCTTTTCTACCCTGTTTTACCCTTTAAAAGGTCGAATTTCAAAAAAGTACCGAACACGTGTCCATTAATTTTTAGTGCTGATCTCAGACTAATTTAGTTTTTGTTTCTATCACTTTTGATTTAGAAGATATATTTTTACCCCCAAAATTAAAAAAAGTACCAAAAATGTATTTCATTTTTTCTTTGTCAATCGACCAGTCAATAAATTATACTTCTGGCTTCATTAGCCTAAAAGATATCCATAGCTAAAAACAAAAAACCTACCCTTAAATATTTTCCCTTTTTTACCCTTTTGTACCCCATTAATCGCAAAAGTACCAAATACGTATTTAATTGTTTTTTAATGTCTATCTGTTGCGATATAAATTATGTTTCCATGTTTATTAGTTCAAACATATACATATTAGTTGAAAAAAGTACCAAAATATAGTTTTTACCCTTTTTTTATCCTTATTAGTGCCATTTCCAAAAAAGTACGAAGCACGTGTCTCCTTATTTTCCTAGCCGGTTCAAATCCAATTTCAACTTTGTTTGCATCGGTGTTGGTTTGGAGATATGATGTTACTAATTTCTCCCTTTTCTACCCTGTTTTACCTTCTAAGAGGTTGAACTTCAAAAAAGTACCGAACATGTGTTCCTTAATTTTAAGTGCCAATCTCAGACCAATTTAGTTTTTGTTTCTATCACTTTTGGTTTAGAAGATATACTTTACCGATTTTTACCCCCAAAATTAAAAAAAAGTACCAAACACGTAGCTTATTTCTTTTCAATGTAAATCTACCAGTCAATAGATTATGCTTCTAACTTCATTAGCCTAAAAGATATCCATGGCTAAAAAGCAAAAAACCTATCCTTGAATATTTTCCCTTTTTTTACCCTTTTGTACCCCATTAATCGCAAAAGTACCAAATACGTATTTAGTTCTTTTTTAATATCTATCGGTTGCGATATAAAATATGTTTCTATGTTTATTAGTTCAAAAGATACATATGGGTTAAAAAAAGTACCAAAATATAGTTTTTACCCTTTATCATTCTTATTGGTGCCATTTTCAAAAAAGTACCAAGCACGTGTCCCCTTATTTTTCTAGCCGATTTAAATCCAATTTCAACTTTGTTTCTATCTGTATTGGTTTCGGAGATATGATGTTACTGATTTCTCCCTTTTCTACCCTGTTTTGCCCGCTAGGTGGCCGATTTTCAAAAAAGTACCGAACACGTGTCCCTTAATTTTTAGTGCTAATCTCAAGCCAATTTAATCTTCGCTTCTATCGCTGTTGGTTAAGGAGATATAATGTTACCGATTTTTCCCTTTTTTACCCTTTTAATTGAAAAAAGTACCAAACACGTATTTAATATTTTGTACTGGGCAATCGACCTCCTTATAAATTTTATTTCTAGCTTTATTGGTTCAAGTGAAATACAAAGAAAAAGAAAAATGGACCTACCCTAAATTTTTTTCCCCGCTTTTCCCCCTTTTTGAACCCTGAATCAAAAAAGTACCAAACACGTGTCTAATATTTTTTTCTTGTTTACCGGCTCCGTTTTGAATGTTGTTATTCTGTTGATTGGTTCAAAAGATACACATGGGTTTAAAAAAGTAACAACATTTTATTTTTACCCTTTTTACCCCCTATTTGTCCCATCTGTTAAAAAGTACCAAACACGTGTCTACTTATTTTTGCAGCTGATCCCAACGCAATTTCAATTTTGGGCCTATGACGTTTACTTCCGGAGATACAGCATTACTAATTTTTCCCTTTTTTACCCCTTTTTACCCCCTTAGTGGCCGAATTTCCAAAAATCCCGTCTTAGTGGATCTATACTTTGAAAAAGGTACCCGCTGTCAAAATTTCAGCTCTCTAGCTTTAGCCGTTTGGGCTGTGCGATGATGAGTCAGTCAATCAGTCAGTCACGTTAGAGTTTTATATATATACCGGTATGTGCTGGAAATCGAGCGTTTTCTAATCGTTCGATTTCTGATATATTTTTGAGATAATTATCGGTTATTTCCCTAAAACAAATGAAAATTTGGGTTTTAATCCTTTTGACTTATATCTTATCTTTCATTTGGTTTGAATTTGTTTGTGGAAATAGGGGAAATTATCTCAAAAATACATCAGAAATCGAACGATTTGAAAACGCGCGATTTCCAGCACATACCCGATAGATAAACATAGTTTGTGATTCAAAGAAAATGAAAACTCAGAAAACGGAAAACTTCACGGTTCTAAAAATTTCATAAAAATGCTCTTTTATCTGGGGGGTTACCGCGTAACTCGATTCGAAAGAAATTATTTTCGAAACACAATGCTTTAAGCATACAAATTCGAACAGTTTTATTTTCGAATCGAGATATGCAGTAACCCCCTGAATTTAGTATTTTCAATAATAATATTCCGGAGTGATTGCTTTGTCAATATATACAAGCCTTAGAATGTAATGTAAGAAAGGAGTTAGTGAGATATAAAATTTTAGAATGGATATCAGACCTATATTAGAAAAACTTATGGTTACTAACGGAAAAGTACTTGAATAGTTACAACTTAAAAGGTAATGAAATTATTAAGATGAATAGTTAAGCGATAATATTTGAGAAGTATTATTCTTTCCTTGATATTCAAACTACATATATTTTAAAAGTTCATATTTCATGTATGCCTTTTTAATGTACATACATATATCAGAACTATATTAGAAAGTCAGTGGTTAATTAAGTTCATTTTCTAAGTTAGTGGACCGATTTCGATTTGTTCTTCGTGAACAATATTTGAAAGTTATCTTTTATCGTACCATTTCAGAGTAGGCTCGTAACTGCATATATTCTACGAACATATTCCTTTAACAACTATCAGGTTTAGATGCATGTATAAAATAAATTTTTAAAAAGATTTTAGGCTGTCAATTTGAGTAAATTATTTTCTGTGTAAATCCTAAAAAGATTATCCTCATCGATATTCAACAATTCAATACAATAAGTTACAAAACTTCCATCGTATTTTGTTAAAAAATGTTATCTTGATTCTGGTCACTAGGCGATATGTTATATTAGAACTGTACCGAGATATATTTTTTGTGAGTTCTCAAAAGATTACCTACAATTTGATGTATAATACTTTAATATCATACATATAATGGTTTCACAATTTTTTAATATCAGACCGCAAATTCATGTCATATGCAGTTTGCTCATCTGATATCGGGCTTGTGGAGCTCCTGTAGGGAGTACCGATACTAAAATTTATATCATGTTTTAGAATTTAAATAAACACCTCAGATATCACTGAAATAACAGACCTATGGCCCGTTTTTATAAATAGTCTAATAGCGAACGTTTGGTGGCAGGCGATTGTGTAAGAAAATGAGTTCATATAAAATATTCGTCTAGCTTACGTTATGTTAAGTGAGTTTTTTTTTCTCTTTTCAATTTTACTTATTGCCACCGTATTAAATTATCAAGTATTGTTTTCTTTCTCGATACATTTTTTAACAAAAACTGGTAACCCTTGACAAAACTAAAGTTGAGTGTTTTCTTTCGACTCATTGGAACTTATACAGATTGCAAATAAATAACATTTTTTATTTAGAAAAACATTTGACTATTTTTCTTAAAAAATGTATTTTTTCTAAAGAAACAACATTTTTTATTGCAGAAAACATATTTTTTTTTCTTATAGGAAAAAAACTTATTTTTTGTTACTTTTTGCTTAAAAGGGGATTTTTAATATAATTAAATTAAAGAAAATGAAAGGTTTTTTATTTCTAATAAATTTATCAAAAAAAAAAAAAAAAACATAATTTCATTGTAAAAATTGGCGACGATTACCTTTTTTCTGGTCGTTTGTTTTTGGCTCAATAGATGAGTGAAATCCAATTACAAGAACCAACATTTTATGCAAAGATTTCATTTCCTACGTATTTCACTCAAAGAGAACTGGCATTTGTTTTATATGAACCAAAACCAGTTTTTTTCACTCATGTGGTGAAGGTTTCTGTGTGAAACCAATTATAAAAACGGGCCATTACTGTTTCACAAATTGCCGAAACTATATTTTTTAATTTTTTTTTTTTAATTTTATATCGCATTTTTCTACTCAGCACGCTATTAAATTTAATCAAAATAGATCGGTACATCGATTCTAGGGTTTTGGAGAAAGATTTTTATCAAATTCTATAGCGTGCTCAGTAGGAAGATTTCCTAAAATCTGATATGGAATTAAACAGGTCCATCATACATAAATATATTTCCTTTACAATGTTCAAGTCAGACCACTGATTGAAGATATACAAGTATAAAGTATATCCGTCTGCTCAAATCAGGTTTGTGAAGCTAATCGGAATACGATATAAATTATATACCGTGTTTTATGACGCACTCACTAAATACATACTATTAAATCTCATTAAAATCGGTCCATAAACATCTCAGAAATTGCAAAAAAATCAAAAAAGTTTTTCTCAAAAATTTTGAATTTGGCAAATTGCAATACATCGATTTTATTATTTTAACCATATCTTAGGTTATTATTGACCAATATTCAATAGCGAGCTTCGCGGAGAATTTTCTAAAGTGTGATATATAATTTATGTGGGCCCTTCGTCCAGTAAAATTGGTTTTCTTATTTCTTGATTCTATTTTTTAAACAAATAAGCACTTTTGGCAATTTGGGGAACATCAAAAGTAGTGTTTTGGTGATATTTCAGAGGTTTATGAACCGATTTTGATAAATTTAATAGCGTTCTACGTAGAAGAATTTCATAAAATCTGATATACGATTTATGTCGATACACTCTCTAGCGGCTTCACAAACTTTATTTCAACAGAAAGACAGACGGACAGAGCGACAGACACATAGATGGACATCGCTTAATCGATTCTCCTGCCGAATCTGAGTCGATCGGTATAAATTTGTGGGGTCTGCAAATAATAAAAAAAAATTCCAAACTGAATGACAAACTTATAATACCCTTTTAGCTATTGGTGAAGGGTATAAAAAGTTGATTTTATTTAAGTCATATCAATAAGTAACATAAAAGACGAAATAACCTATCTACAGTTTTCAAAAGTTTACAGGAGAGGGAAAAAACGTTATAAAATTGGAAATATTCGCAATATTTAAACGAAAATTATGTATTTACATTAAAATGAAACCAGAAATATATATCGGTTGAAAAAATTTTGTTTTTCTAAAAACAGCTTGTGTTATGTCACTTAGGTTATTTGGAGTTGCAAAAATCTGAAACCAAATAACCTATCTGCAGTACTAATTAGTATAAATAAATCAAATTTTTTTATACATATAAGTATTATATAAATTAAATAATAACAGTTATAGTTTCTTTTGCTGGTTTAAGCAGATTAAAGTACTTAATGATTGTTTAAATTACACTATGCAACAAAATTAAACTTTTATCGCGATTTTTGATGATTTAGTTTTATATTTTTTAAGTGCGTAGCGGTCCTCTAGGTACAAAAACTGTAATAATTTGGTCATTTGTGATATTAGATATTCAAAATTTTGCACAGATATACGTTATGATATAGGGAATAATAATCCATTAAAAACTCAATTTTGAAATTTTTGCAGATAGGTTATTTGGTCTTTAAGATGACGATATATTAAATGCAATTTATGCGCTGAATCCGATTTTCGGTCATTGGAACGTGAGTTAAAAATGATATTCGATGTGCACTGTCAGGAATATTTCCAAATATTAAAGAACTGGTTATGCAAAAAATACGTCGAAATAACTAATTCAAATTGTAAATACATATAGTTATACACAAGATATATGTATGGTTATACATATGTACATACATTTTTCGAATGAAGGCTCGAATTTTAGTTTTGTATTTAATAATTGTTAATTTTTTGTTTGTTATGAACAATGTTCATTCTTGTTATTAAACACTTTATTTTTTACTTAATAAAAAGTTTCTACCTGACAAGTTCAGAATATATTGATGTGTTCAGCTTTACTGTGGCTACAATTTTCCCAAATATAGTGTGGAATATACAGGATGTCAAAAAAGATATGATCAAAAAATTTTATCAAGAAATATTTGTCATTTTTTGTCACATTTTTGCCAAACATAGTTAAGCGATATTACCTGAATAGCTATTTGGAGAAAACGAATTCGCCAATTTAGGCATCATGCTAATATTGGGAAACTTTAGTGGTCCATAAAAATAAAACGGTCACTAAATTGGCCAAATTGAGTAATCGGGATTTCCTACAATCTATTTTACCTTAATTTTAAAATAGATTGCAAAATGTTAGATACATTTTGTTTCGTATGCTCTACAATATAGAAAATAAAAAACATTACATTTTGATTTAAACGTTTATGGCCATTTTAACATATTATAAATGTTTTCCAAACCACTTGTGATCTACTGGTGATAACCATTTGTGACATCCGCTTAAATTGTTCTGTATTACATATTTCATTGTAAAGTAATTTTGGTTTTCTTCATTAGTTCTTATTTCATTAGACTCTCTTTCATTCAGTATTTGCTGGGAAACAACTTCCGCTTTTAGAGGCAAAATATTACAAACTTGTTGCAAAAATGGTTTGACTTCGGCAAATTCGCACTTTCCTGATATCTCTAATATAACTCTGCCTGCTTTTACTGGGGTTACATAATGGTCAATAGCACCTTTGCCACCTCCCATTCGTTGACCTTGTCCTTTTTTTGTGATGGGCTGCCATGGTGCAGGTACTCTCCAGATAGCAAACATTCTACTGACATCCATTTTCCGGCCAATAGTAAGCCGGAGCATTTCAAAATGTCCCCATCGTAAGCGGCCTCCTCCTGTAGCAATTATGCCATACTGTTTGTGCAATAAGGAATTATGAAGTACTTCCGGTCCACGCATTAATTTTAACCTCTTCTGCATTTTTGGAGGACGAAGATTTGGAGGATACTGCGGTGTTCGATCCATTATTCTCAATTTGGGTCTTTCAACCTGTTGGAAATCTTTTAAAAATATTTATTAAAATATCAGTTAATATTAATTCAATCTATACCATTATATTTAATAGGCGCAGGAAAGTATTTTAAACCGGCTAAATGAAACGTTGTGGGACCAAGAACACCTATAAAATTAATTATCTAGTATTCAAAAACCGTGCAATTTAACAAAAAAAATACTTGCTTTTACTGACTCCACAAATACTTTTTATATAATGAAACATCGTGAATAATGTAGCTTAATTTATATCAACTTCAATATTTATATTTTAATAATTATACAATGTAAACTGTAAAATATTGTATAATTATTCAAGACTCGAGTCCAATGACAACTACCAGATGTCTACATTTAACATGAAAAAGACATCTAACATAATATTATACTATGTTCACATAAGATGAACTTTCTGCGTTAGACTGCCAGATGTCTACATTTACAGTACGTTTACACACGTAGGTGACTTGTTACAAGTTCTGTATACGTATTCTTCTGACATACAAGTAAAAAAATCACTGGCAATTAAAATCGCTTGCCAGTGAGCCTACAACTTGCAGAAGTGTGATTGTGTTAGTAAAAAAATATAAATGTATTGAGCTTGCAATTGCATGTGTAAATGCCGTGTTAACATGAAAAACACATCTAACATAATATTATACTATGTTCACATTAGATGAACTTTCTGCGTTAGGGGCCCCACAGACATCGTTCTTTTTGCACAGTTTCAACCGTACGCGTAGGGTTGTACGTTCCAAAAAAAGGTCGTTTTTACCCACTCACTAGCAGTTTTAACCGAACAATTTGAACCGTACGGTTGAAACTGTGAAAAAAGAACGATGTCTGTGGGGCCCTTTATGCATCGATGAGAAGAAAACAAACTTTTTTTCTTCCTTTTAACCGAACCACCCTGTATCAAAATTAAATATGTAAACAAAGATTGGAAAAAAATTACTAATTTCCGAAGTGAATTAAGTAAGTATTTTAACGTAATTGTTGGACAAAACTCTATTTAAATAAATATTTAAAGTGTCTATTATAACTCAACTGCGCTATTGAACGGTACTGACGATAGTAAATCAGTTGCATCGTCAAACTTGACCAATGCGTCTATTGTTTCGAGCTCAACAGTTAAAAATGCTCGGAGAAATATTAAACTACTGGGCAAGAAGAGCGATTTAACTTCCAGTGAGAAGAGTCGTCTGGCGAAGGCTCTCACTATTGTCACTGAACATGAGAATTTGAAATGCACGATAAAAAGAAATGTGCCGGCTGATGACAAATCGCTTGTCAAAGCCATGGATAGATTCGCAGTAGTGGAAAATACTGTGGATGACCTTACTAGTGAGGAGATTCACGCAAAAAAAGAAGCCATAGTTAACTGGACTAAAGGTAACAATATGTACTCTGAGGTCAAAAACTCAATTAAAAAGGAGCTGCCGAGTATGAACGTCCAACCCGACCCAATACTCGTCTCTTCTGAAGGAACTCGGCATGGCGACGACTGCGACATAATGAATTGTAAAATAGGCCAACCCGATAAGGATACAATCTCATTACTAGGAGTCGAAGCTGTTGATAAAGAGATTGACGCCTCCAATGACAAGCAGGGCCACTCCGCTATTCTGTCAGGGAGGCTTCAAGCTCGAAATCAAGTCGGGATAATAGAAATTTAGATAGACAAACTAAAGTGAATACGGGCCAACCCGCCCTAACCACTGAAAGGTTTGTGGATGACAATATGACAAAATTTGTGGAGAAACACCGTAGCCACGACATTTACATTTGGACGAGTTGCATAAAGGGCCAACCCGCTCTTGAAACAAACCCATCGTATATAGATGTTGCGAATGAAGAAGAGAGTCGTATTTTCTTTGATAACAAGGGCCACCACGCTATTGTATCAATTAAAATCTTGCTCTCCAATTCATGTCGAGAACTCTTACAAGAAAATACCGAAGATGTAGGTGATGCCAGACAATCAGCTTACATGAAGACAGGCCAACCCGCCTCAAACATGTTGTTGAGTGATGGCGTCACAACTCTAATGCCTTATGATAAAACCCCAAAATCCAAAGGCCAACCCGCTTTACATTCTGTGGTTCATCATAAGAGCAGTCAAGGTATCACTGATCACATTATGGACAGTATACCCTCTTCTAGTAAAGGTATTGTTAATAATAACTTTAAAATACCTTTTCCAGTATTCGAAAGTAGCAAACGCAACAGAACTGCTGAAACGAAATCACCAGTGGAGAACATGAAAAAGAAAACAAAGCCGAACGATGACACTTATAATGTAGGTTGCATTAAAGTAGTTATTGTAGATAATAATAGCGCATCAGACGGGAGAATACACTCAGAAAAATGGAGCATTCTCGAAAATCGACTACAGCTCTGTATTATGGAATGTATTCGAAACAACGAGTTCGTACCATCTTTTGGGAATATTCACACGCATGATGGCTATAAAATTCTATACTGCAAAAATGATGAAACCAGGAATTGGTTAGTAAGCAATATTAGAAAACTTAATAATATTTGGGAGGGAGCTGATCTCAGAATAAAATACGAAGAGGATCTGAGGCCGTGTCCAAGAATTCGGGCCTTCATTACCGGAAAAATAATTCCCAGGGCTCGTCTGATCTAGATGTTAAGGGCACAAAACCAGTCGATATACCCATCGGCTGACTGGGAAATAGCCTATATGGGAAGGCCAACCCCACTTGGACAAAACGTTGTTATAAGTGTAAACGACAAAACTATTGAGCTGCTAGAGGCAAATGGTTTTAGGATAAGCGTTGGCATTAGCAGCGTTGTAGCTACGCCTGTTGTCAAGAGAATTGACAATCTACCTCCGGTAAGTAATGGTGCTTAAACTTCTCCAGATTAATCTCCATCACTCTATTGAGGCTACGACTAACTTAATTCTCTATATCAACAGGCACAAAGTGGACATGATCCTAATACAGGAACCATGGATAACTTCGAACGGGATAGGCGGTCTTAATATTAAAGACTATGAAACTTTAATGTGCACAAAGTCGAATAAAATTAGAGCTTGCATTCTAGCAAACAAAGATCTAAAGTGTTTTCTATTAAACCAATTTACAAATAGGGACCAGACAGTAGTAGAACTGCAAAGAGAAGGACGGAAAGCTATTTTCTCATCCTCATACTTTGCACACGATGACGACTCTGATCCACCTCCAGAGATAACTAGACAAGTAACATAGGCTGTGACGCAAACGCCCATCATACGTTGTGGGGTAGTACTGACACAAATGAACGTGGACTAGCCGTAATGGACTTTATTATAGAACATGGTTTGCTTATAGCAAATAAAGGTAAAGAACCAACATTTGTAACAAGGTCTCGGAGGGAAGTACTGGACCTGACATTAGTCACTCAAATAAATGATCTTAAGATTGAGACCTGGAAAGTGTCGATGGAAGACACCTTTTCAGATCATAAATATCTAATATTCACAGTAGAAATGAGAAGTCAACCGCCATTGGTAAATTTTAGAAATCCAAGAAAAAATGGGATAATTTTCTTGGTAGTTTATCTACCTCCCTACAACCGCTAGAACGAGAGATCAACAATACTCTGGATATAGAACAAATTTCAAGAGATCTCGAGGAAGCTTTTAATATAGCCTTCAAGAATTCGTGCTCCAGTAGTAATAGCAAACACAAAAAATTACAAGAGTGGTGGCATAAAGACCTAGAAAAAATCAGACTCAATACAATGAAAGCACTAAACGCAGCTAGGAAGTACACAGCTAGGAAGTACCTTTATGCATCGATGAGAAGAAAACAAACTTTTTTTCTTCCTTTTAACCGAACCACCCTGTATCAAAATTAAATATGTAAACAAAGATTGGAAAAAAATTACTAATTTCCGAAGTGAATTAAGTAAGTATTTTAACGTAATTGTTGGACAAAACTCTATTTAAATAAATATTTAAAGTGTCTATTATAACTCAACTGCGCTATTGAACGGTACTGACGATAGTAAATCAGTTGCATCGTCAAACTTGACCAATGCGTCTATTGTTTCGAGCTCAACAGTTAAAAATGCTCGGAGAAATATTAAACTACTGGGCAAGAAGAGCGATTTAACTTCCAGTGAGAAGAGTCGTCTGGCGAAGGCTCTCACTATTGTCACTGAACATGAGAATTTGAAATGCACGATAAAAAGAAATGTGCCGGCTGATGACAAATCGCTTGTCAAAGCCATGGATAGATTCGCAGTAGTGGAAAATACTGTGGATGACCTTACTAGTGAGGAGATTCACGCAAAAAAAGAAGCCATAGTTAACTGGACTAAAGGTAACAATATGTACTCTGAGGTCAAAAACTCAATTAAAAAGGAGCTGCCGAGTATGAACGTCCAACCCGACCCAATACTCGTCTCTTCTGAAGGAACTCGGCATGGCGACGACTGCGACATAATGAATTGTAAAATAGGCCAACCCGATAAGGATACAATCTCATTACTAGGAGTCGAAGCTGTTGATAAAGAGATTGACGCCTCCAATGACAAGCAGGGCCACTCCGCTATTCTGTCAGGGAGGCTTCAAGCTCGAAATCAAGTCGGGATAATAGAAATTTAGATAGACAAACTAAAGTGAATACGGGCCAACCCGCCCTAACCACTGAAAGGTTTGTGGATGACAATATGACAAAATTTGTGGAGAAACACCGTAGCCACGACATTTACATTTGGACGAGTTGCATAAAGGGCCAACCCGCTCTTGAAACAAACCCATCGTATATAGATGTTGCGAATGAAGAAGAGAGTCGTATTTTCTTTGATAACAAGGGCCACCACGCTATTGTATCAATTAAAATCTTGCTCTCCAATTCATGTCGAGAACTCTTACAAGAAAATACCGAAGATGTAGGTGATGCCAGACAATCAGCTTACATGAAGACAGGCCAACCCGCCTCAAACATGTTGTTGAGTGATGGCGTCACAACTCTAATGCCTTATGATAAAACCCCAAAATCCAAAGGCCAACCCGCTTTACATTCTGTGGTTCATCATAAGAGCAGTCAAGGTATCACTGATCACATTATGGACAGTATACCCTCTTCTAGTAAAGGTATTGTTAATAATAACTTTAAAATACCTTTTCCAGTATTCGAAAGTAGCAAACGCAACAGAACTGCTGAAACGAAATCACCAGTGGAGAACATGAAAAAGAAAACAAAGCCGAACGATGACACTTATAATGTAGGTTGCATTAAAGTAGTTATTGTAGATAATAATAGCGCATCAGACGGGAGAATACACTCAGAAAAATGGAGCATTCTCGAAAATCGACTACAGCTCTGTATTATGGAATGTATTCGAAACAACGAGTTCGTACCATCTTTTGGGAATATTCACACGCATGATGGCTATAAAATTCTATACTGCAAAAATGATGAAACCAGGAATTGGTTAGTAAGCAATATTAGAAAACTTAATAATATTTGGGAGGGAGCTGATCTCAGAATAAAATACGAAGAGGATCTGAGGCCGTGTCCAAGAATTCGGGCCTTCATTACCGGAAAAATAATTCCCAGGGCTCGTCTGATCTAGATGTTAAGGGCACAAAACCAGTCGATATACCCATCGGCTGACTGGGAAATAGCCTATATGGGAAGGCCAACCCCACTTGGACAAAACGTTGTTATAAGTGTAAACGACAAAACTATTGAGCTGCTAGAGGCAAATGGTTTTAGGATAAGCGTTGGCATTAGCAGCGTTGTAGCTACGCCTGTTGTCAAGAGAATTGACAATCTACCTCCGCTAAGTAATGGTGCTTAAACTTCTCCAGATTAATCTCCATCACTCTATTGAGGCTACGACTAACTTAATTCTCTATATCAACAGGCACAAAGTGGACATGATCCTAATACAGGAACCATGGATAACTTCGAACGGGATAGGCGGTCTTAATATTAAAGACTATGAAACTTTAATGTGCACAAAGTCGAATAAAATTAGAGCTTGCATTCTAGCAAACAAAGATCTAAAGTGTTTTCTATTAAACCAATTTACAAATAGGGACCAGACAGTAGTAGAACTGCAAAGAGAAGGACGGAAAGCTATTTTCTCATCCTCATACTTTGCACACGATGACGACTCTGATCCACCTCCAGAGATAACTAGACAAGTAACATAGGCTGTGACGCAAACGCCCATCATACGTTGTGGGGTAGTACTGACACAAATGAACGTGGACTAGCCGTAATGGACTTTATTATAGAACATGGTTTGCTTATAGCAAATAAAGGTAAAGAACCAACATTTGTAACAAGGTCTCGGAGGGAAGTACTGGACCTGACATTAGTCACTCAAATAAATGATCTTAAGATTGAGACCTGGAAAGTGTCGATGGAAGACACCTTTTCAGATCATAAATATCTAATATTCACAGTAGAAATGAGAAGTCAACCGCCATTGGTAAATTTTAGAAATCCAAGAAAAAATGGGATAATTTTCTTGGTAGTTTATCTACCTCCCTACAACCGCTAGAACGAGAGATCAACAATACTCTGGATATAGAACAAATTTCAAGAGATCTCGAGGAAGCTTTTAATATAGCCTTCAAGAATTCGTGCTCCAGTAGTAATAGCAAACACAAAAAATTACAAGAGTGGTGGCATAAAGACCTAGAAAAAATCAGACTCAATACAATGAAAGCACTAAACGCAGCTAGGAAGTACAATACGGAACACAAATGGAAATCTTATAAAGAGAACAGGAAAGAATTTAAAAAACAAATAAGAAAAGCTAAAAGACAGTGTTTTGTCAACAAATTAAAAGATCTGGAAAATGTGAAAGATACAGCCAGGCTTAGGAGACTTATGTCTAAATAAAATTATGTTGCAAGCAACATTAAGAATTTCAATGATGAATGGACGATGTCTGCAAAAGAAACACTAGAAGTATTATTTAAACAACACTTTCCGGGTTGCGAACTAAACGCAACGGAAAACCAATCTCCATTTATTACCGAACAATTAAGAAGCAATGAATGCAAAAATCTTATTACAATTGACAAAATTAGATGGGCAATCGGAACATTTGAACCCTACAAATCACCAGGTTTGGATAGCGTGTACCCAATAATGCTACAAAAATCCATTGGGTCTACTGAGGAACTGCTAAAAAGACTCTTTACTGCATGCATAGAACATGCTTACGTTCCAACAAATTGGAGGAAAGTAAAGGTAGTATTTATACCAAGAGTTGGTAAAATCTAACATCATGAAGCTAAAGACTATAGACCAATCAGTCTATCATCATCTTTACTGAAAACATTAGAAAGAATCCTAGATAATCACGTTAGAGAGAGGATTGCTAATATGCCCTTTTCTCCCGACCAACATGCATATATCAAAGGCAAATCTGTTGAAACGGCACTGCATAGCTTAACATCAAGAATTGAGCAATCATTAAATCAAGGAGAATATGCTTTGGCATGCTTCTTAGATATTGAAGGAGCCTTTAACAACATCAAATCAGAGGCTATTGAGATATCATTAGATAACAGTGGTTGCGATTCTAATGTAAAATCGTGGATAATAAAGTTTCTCACGCAACGCCATATACAGTCAGAACTGGGAGGATCAGTTCTACATTCGCTGGCTACTAGAGGTACGCCCCAAGGGGGAGTTATTTCACCTACACTATGGATACTTGTATTAAATGACATACTAGTACAATTCAATGCTCTTGGTGTAGGAGTCGTGGCTTATGCTGACGACTTAGTATTAATCGTTAGAGGTAAATTCCCCAGCACTCTAACCGAAATAATGGAAAGATCATTAAAGATGTTACTCAGTTGGTCCAAACAGTGTGGTTTAGGAATTAATCCATCTAAAACAGAAATGGTAATATTTACAATGAAAAGAATACCTTTGTTCGAGCCCCCAAAGCTTGACGGAAAAGTATTATCTCTTTCAAAACAAGCGAAGTTTCTAGGTGTAGTATTTGATTATAAACTTAAATGGCTACCAAATCTTAAAGAAAGGATTAAAAAGTCCTATGCGGCAATTTATTCATGCCAAAAACTTATAGGAAAAACTTGGGGATTAAGACCGAGAATGATTTATTGGATATACCAAGCTATCGTTAGACCGACTTTAACACATGGCTCTCTAGTTTGGTGGCCAATTATGAACGTTAAATGTCATGCCTCCCTAGTTGAAAGAGTTAACAGAATAGTTGCACTAAGCATCTCAGGGGCAATGAGATCTACTGCAACAGAAGCTCTATGTAGAATTTTAAATATGGACCCACTGCACCTACATATTAAAGAATATGCTCTAAGAACACAGGTCAGACTTAGTCAGAGTGGCCAATTGGTGATCAAAGAAAAGGGACACTCATCATTAATTATTAACTATGGATACAGGGACGTAGTTACAGACTACATGACTCCTCAAATAGTATGGGATAAGAATATTAGGGCTGTTATACCTTCAAGAGAAAGTTGGAATGTTAGAAACCATAATTCACTGGGTATAGAGATTTACACTGATGGTTCAAAGAAGGAACAAGGTACTGGTAGTGGAATTTTTTGTGAAAAACTAGGAATAAGTAGTAGTTTTAGTTTAAATACTGATTGCAGCATCTTCCAAGCAGAGATATTTGCTGTATTGGAAGCAGCTCGTATGATATCTATGATGCCGATATTCAAAAGCGATATCACAATTTACATAGATAGTCAAGCAGCAATCAAAGCAATATGCAATAGAACTATTAGGTCAAAGGTAGTTAGCCGTTGTCGCAGAGAGCTACAGGCTCTCAACGAACAACACTTCTTAAAACTGTGCTGGGTACCTGGCCATAATAATATACTGGGCAATGAGAAAGCAGATGAATTGACACGCAATGGAGCAGACTTGAATGGAAATGCAGCATATGTGGAGGTTTACCCTGGGCTCTGCTCAATTTATCAGAATATGAGAAGCAAATTTAAATCTGAATCAAATGTATTGTGGAATAACTCAACGCAAAGTACTCAAACGAAAGCTCTATGGCAGGCAAGAGATATTAACACACAAAAAACTATATTAAATATGGATAAAAATGATTTAAGGATATATGTAGGTATCATAACTGGACATAATAACTTAAGGTACTTCTTGAAAAAATACGCTTAAGAAATGACGATATGTGTAGATGCTGCAACGAAGAAGAAGAAGATACATACCACTTCCTTTGTCAATGTGTTGCACTATCTAACAATCGATTTAAATGTTTTGATTCTTACTTTTTTCAGAATCTAGAAGATCTAAGGAAAGTGCATCCTCTAAAGATGATAAAATATATCAAATTGTTGAAGCTTTATATGAACTGATAAAGGAGGAAAACAAAATGTGCTAAATGCTGGTAATGCTTCTCGAAATGAAGCTTCTTAATCGAGGACGCACTATGGATCGACACCTATGGTCTTGTGCATAATCTTACAGTTTTCTGTGAGGTCCTCCTATCTAATCTATTATCAAATTATTAATTATTTTCTATTTTTATTATACGTTTTAATATAATAAAGTGGTGTTATATTTTACCTTAATATCTTGGTGTTTTTATTCATAAAAATATAGGTTATAAAGTGATTTTGAACAAAAAATCAAAAACGATTCTGTGTAAATATATAGGGCCTAGGGGCATCGATAGAGGACGATAATGTGATTATTTTAAGCTATAAACCACTCCTAGAAAGACTTGGGGTCTATTGTTATAGACTGGAAAATTTTCGAAAATTAAAAGTTTAATACACTATTTTAAGTGTGAATTCGTATTCCCAGACAAACATCAATAACGATTCCGTGTGACTCTACAGGGCTAGGGGGAATCAACAGAGGACATAACTGTGATTTTAAGGTATAATACACTCTTGGAAAGACTTGAGGTTCCTGGTTATAGACCGGCAAACTTTTTAAGATCCAAAAATGAAATCGTATTGGAACACAAAAATCAAAAACGATTCCATATGCATCTAGAGAGCTTAGGGGAATCGATAGAGGTCTGCACTGTGATTCTTTTAAGGTATAACACACTCCTGAAAAGATTTGGGATCCCTGGTTATAGACCAACAAACTTTGGGTAAGTTTAGAAAATTTGAACATAATTTTTCACATGCTTGATAATTACTTCAAAGTTTTTTTTCTTCTTCTCTGTTTTACTTCATTCATCATGAAATAATACCAAAGAAAAAGACTACTGGAGGGGCTCGAAGTATTAATTTATTAATGCTTAAGTATTGTCATTTTATTTCATTGCTAAGTTAGGTATAATTTTAACGAAATAAAATGTTTTTATTATGAAATAAAAACAGTTTTTTAGTAACAAATATATTAGATGTATAAAAGATGTTTTTCTGAGAAATATTTTTATTAAAAAAAGACATGGAGCCCCTTTAGTATTGCTTCCCTTTGGTATTATTCCATGATAGATGAAATAAGAAAACAATGAAAGAAGAAAAAACATTGAAGGAAATAATAAAGGTGAAAACAAACTTTATAAGATTTTTAAAATTATTTTGAGAATTTTGATTAAGGACCCTTTTGCAGTTATTATCCTACACCATAATGAGAACAAGCAACAACTTTGTTTTATGAAAGAAAACGCCAAAATATAAGGGCAAATTTCAACAACATTTTATTATATTAAAATTAAAAGTAAAAAAAATAAAACAATATTTAACTTGATATCTAATATTTTGAATATTCTTTTACACTCAATTTTTCTTTAAATTATTTAACAAATCTTATTAAAATCCCTTTAAAAATCCGGTATTTTTTTCCAATAATTGTTTGCAAATTTTATTACAAAGTTTGTTTTCTCCTTTATTATTTTCTTTCAATGTTTTTTCCTTCTTTCTTTTCTCATTTCATTCCATCCATTATGGAATAATACCAACGGGGCTCGAATATTTTGTTGTAAAAATAACAGAAGATTGTGTGCACAAAAACAACGTTCTTCAAAGAATAGAGTTTATTTAGTAAAAATAAATAGATATTTTGTAAAAATAATAACTTGATATCTAATATTTTAAATATTCTTTTACACTCAATTTTTCTTTAAATTATTTAAAAAATCTTATTAAAATCCCTTTGAAAATCCGGTATTTTTCTCCAATAATTGTTTACAAATTTTATTACAAAGTTTGTTTTCTACTTTATTATTTTCTTTCAATGTTTTTTCCTTCTTTCTTTTTTCATTTCATTCCATCCATTATGGAATAATACCAACGGGGCTCGAATATTTTGTTGTAAAAATAACAGAAGATTGTGTGCACAAAAACAACGTTCTTCAAAGAATAGATTTTATTTAGTAAAAATAAATAGATATTTTGTAAAAAAAATATAGAAATATTTCTTTGAGTAATAAAAATATTTCTCAGAAAAACATCTTTTTTGTAAAAAAAAATCAATTTTATACTAAAAATCTTTGTTTTTATACATCTAATATATTTGTTACTAAAAAACTGTTTTTATTTCAGAATAAAAACATTTTATTTCGTTAAAATTATACCTAAGTCTACTTTTACACGAATCAAGTCTCAAGGCAAGTGCAAGTCGCAAGTCTTGAGTTTTTAGGAGAGAGAGGTAAAGGGAATAGAACGGGGAACAAACCTGAACGTTTTCTTCAGTTTTGCTTTTAACCTTTTTCGCTATCATACAAATGCATGGCTAAAATGTAATATTTTGACATTTCCTTTCATTATTTTTTTCTCCGCGTAGTGATGAGAATAAGCATGAAATAAAAATACATTTTAAAAATAGTTTAAAAGAAATGTTACTTTTGCATATATAAAATTTAAAGTTTTATTTAATTTTTTTTATGTTGCATCAATTTTTAAATATAACAAAATAAGCACACTTTACCGAAAAAAAATTACAATCAAAATGAAATGTCAAAAATGCAGAAACTTGAAAAAATTGACTTCAAGTATAAAATTTGTGTGTAAAAGCAAATGCAAGTTTAAAAGAAAATTGAGCAAAACCTGAAGTGCTAGACTTGATTCGTGTAAAAGTAGACTAACTCAGCAATGAAATAAAATGACAATACCTAAGCATTCATAAATTAATACTTCGAGCCCCTCTAGTAGTCTTTTTCGTTGGCATTATTTTATGATGAATGAAGTGAAAGAGAGTAGAAGAAAAAACAGTGAAGTAATTATCAAGCATGTGAAAAATTATGTTCAAAGTTTCTAAATTTACCCAAAATTTGTTGGTCTATAACCAGGGACCTCAAGTCTTTCCAGGAGTGTAGTATAGCTTAAAAAAAATCACAGAACTGTTCTCTGTTGATTCCCCCTAGCCCTGTAGAAGCACACGGAATGGTTTCTGATTTATGTGTTCAAATACGATTTCACTTTTAGAAATTTTTTTTTGGATTTTAAAAAGTTTTACGGTTTATGACCAGAAACCTCAAGGCTTTCCAGAAGTGTATTATACCTTAAAAGAATCACAGTACTGTCGTCTGTTGATTCCATCTAGCCCTGTAGAGGCACTAGGATATGTTTTTGGTTTATGTGTTCAAATGCGATTTCACTTTTAGAATTTTTTTTTATTTTAAAAAGTTTGCCGGTCTATAACCAGGGACCTCAAGTCTTTCCAGGAGTGTATTATACCTTAAAAGAATCACAGTAGAGGTGTCAAACTATCGATAGTATTTGCGATAGTATCGATAGGAATTTTTTTGACACTATCGATTGTTTTAACTATCGGTTTTTTGATATTTGCTAACTATCGATAGTTTTCAGTCACTATCGATAGTACATGATCCATCACCAGCGAAAATTGTAAACATACAATACAAATCAAAATTCACATCTCTTTCTTTTTAATTGCAAGCAAGCTGTAGTTTGGTGGTCCCTAAATAAATTTTTATGGTTTTACAGTGATTTTTAACAATGAATCACGAGGATAATGCTGAGGAAGGTATGTTTCACATAAATGTATAAGCTTTTATAATAAAACTATTAAATTTTAGGTATTCCTCAAGCCAACAAAAAACCAAAAAAATTATCGTCAGATGTTTGGAAACACTTTGAACAAAGCAAAGATAAGAGACATGCAAAATTTCTAACATGTAAAAAGGAATATAAAACAAGTGGAAATACATCAAATTTAACAGACCACTTAAAGCGAACTCATCCTTTATTGTTAGAATGTAATGAGCCAACCCCTAAAATAACAAAATATTTTGATAAGCCATAAGTATACGACTGGACTTAGCTTTAACAAAAATGATCGCTTTAGATGTGCAACCGTTCTGTATTGTTGAAGATAAGGGATTCCGTAAGTTTGTACACCGCCTTGATCCTCGGTATGAGATGCCATCCCGAAACACTATCCAAGACGTTCATTTGAAAAAAATATACGATGATGTGAAAAAAAAATTGCAGACTGTTCTTAACCAAGTGGAAAGTTGTGCAATAACCACCGATTGCTGGTCATCAAAAGCAAATGAGAGTTATTTGACTATCACATGTCATTTCATAGATACTGATTTTAAACTACGATCGGCAGTTTTAACAACATCAAAGCTCATTAGCGAGCTAAATCATAAGTCAGAAAATATTGCCGAATCTCTACATGCTTGCTTTCAGGAATGGAATATAATTGAAAAGGTTTCGTGTATTGTGACGGATAACGCTGCTTCAATGATAAAGGCATGTGAAATTCTTAAAAAGACTAATCTTCCCTGCTTTGCCCATTCAATTAATCTTGTTGTACAAGACGTTTTGCGTACTGAACATGTTAAAGCATTAATGATAAAGTGCAAAAATATATCGATGAGAAGAAAACAAACAGGAGAAAACAAACTTTTTTTCCTTTTTTTGAACCACCCTGTATCCAAATGAAATAAGTAAACAAAGATTGGAAAAAAATTAACTAATTTCCAATGTGAATTAAATAAGTGTTTTTGCTTATTTTTAAGGCAAAATTCTATTTAATAAAATATTTAAAGTGTCTAGTATCTAATTATTTATTATTTTTTATTTTTATTGTACGTTTTAATATAAAAAAGTGGTGTTATATTTTACCTTAATATCTTTGTGTTTTTATTCATAAAAATATAGGCTATAAAGTGAATTTGAACAAAAAAAAAACAAAAACGATTCCATGTACATATATAGGGCCTAAAGGCATCGATAGAGGACGATAATGTGATCATTTTAAGCTATAAACCACTCCTAAAAAGACTTGGGATTCATTGTTATAGACTAGCAAATTTTCAAAATTAAAAGTTTGGTACACTATTCTAAGGGTGAATTAGTATTCCCAGACAAAAATCAAAAACGATTCCGTGTGTCTCTACAGGGCTTAGGGGAATCAACAGAGGACAGTACTGTGATTCTTTTAAGGCACAATACACTCCTGGAAAGACTTGAGGTCCCTGGTTATAGACCGGCAAACTTTTTATAATCCAAAAAAAAAATTATAAAAGAGAAATCGTATTTGAACACATTAACCATCTATAGGGCTAGGGGGAATTAACAGAGAACAGTACTGTGATACTTTTAAGGTATAATTCACTTCTGTAAAGACTTGAGGTCCCTGGTAATGGACCGGCAAACTTTTTATAATAAAAAAAAAAAAAATTCTAAAATTGAAATCGTATTTGAACACATAATTCAAAAACGATTCCGTGTGCTTCTACAGGGCTATGGGGAATCAACAGAGGACAGTACTGTGATTGTTATAAGGTATAATACACTCCTGGAAAGACTTGAGGTCCTTGGTTATAGACCGGCAAAAAATAAAATTCTAAAAGTGAAATCGCATTTGAACACATAAATCAAAAACGACTCCGTGTGCTTCTACAGGGCTAGGGGGAATTAACAGAGGACAGTACTGTGATACTTTTAAGGTATAATTCACTCCTGTAAAGACTTGAGGTCCCTGGTAATAGACCAGTAAACTTTTTATAATCCAAAAAAAAATTTCTAAAATTGTGATCGTATTTGAACACATAATTCAAAAACGATTCCGTGTGCTTCTACAGGGCTACGGGGAATCAACAGAATAATTAGACACTAGACACTTTAAACATTTATATAAATAGAATTTTGTCTTAAAATTAAATAAAAATACTTTGAAATTAGTTAATTTTTTTCCAATCTTTATTTTTATTTTTAGATATTGAATAAAAGCGATTTTTATTTTTTTTCAGCGATTTTTAATTATCAGTGATGTTGCTGTTATGGTACTGAAATTATAATTAATATCTTATGGTAACCCCGTTTAGTTTAAGTAGTCGGTATCCAATTAATTGTAATTACTATGAATAGTTTTATACCTCTTTGTAAGTTGTTAAAACATTAAATAAAAAGTACTCAAACACATAACATGGTGTCAGGTTTTTCTTAAAAAAAAAAAAATAAAAAAAACTGTTTAAAAGTGATCAAATATTAAAAAATGCCGTTAGATATTGTTGAAGCGAAAGATGCTAGTACAGTAGACCAAAAAGGCTTGAATTCTTTAGGAGCTGCAATGCCTTCGTTTAATTTAAAAGCTTTCAATGTGGGTGAAGAATGGAGGAATTGGAGCAAACAATTTAAAATTTATTTGTTGGCCTCTCATCTTGACGCTCAGCCAAATAAAAGAAAAGTTGCCCTCTTACTCCACCATATGGGACCCGCTTACCTGCAAATCTTCAACTCGTTCAATGAAGACATTGATACTGTCGAGTATGGCAACTTGTTGAAGAAGTTTGAGTCTCATTTCATACCTAAGATTAATTTGTCAATGGAAAGACATGCTTTCTTTACGAGACACCAAAAAGTTGAGGAGTCGATTGTGGAATATGCCACTGCATTGGAAAATTTAAGCAATTCGTGTGATTTCAAATCTTTAAGAGAGGGTTTACTTAAAGACATATTTACATGCGGCTTGTCCGAAAATTACAAAAATGCCAAGGAGCGTTTGTTGAGTGAGGGTGACATAACCTGGAAAAAATCGTTGGAAATTGCCAAAAGCATGGAAATGGCAAGAGCAAATCTTGTTAGTATTGAAAATGGCGGTCAATATGAACCGATAGTGGCTGGCATAAAAAATTTCAACAGACCCGTTCAACAAAAACAACAACAAAATGCCCAACAATATCAACAATATTTTCTAACGGAATGCAGAAAATGTGGGCAAAAGCATAAGAATAAATGTCCGGCCGATGGCGTAACTTGTAATTTGTGTGGAAAAAAGAACCATTATGCCAGAATGTGTTTCACAAAACGAAATCAATATCAAAGCAAGTTCGTAAGAAATATATGTGAAGAAGATAACTCTGAGGAAGAAGCTTTGTTTGTGGGATCAGTAGGCGAGGTGAAGCAGCAAAAAGCAAATATTTGGAATATTGAAGTTGCCGTTGATGGGAAAATTATCACATGCCAGGTGGATACAGGTGCACAAACTAATTTAATGTCTTTGGGGACTTTGGAACGCCTAGGACTACCTATGGTAAAGAAAGTATTTAAGAATATAGTAACTTTTAGTGGGGAAAAGCTCCCAGTTATTGGTAAAATCTTTATTGATATTTTGTATAAGAATGTCGTATATTCAACTTATTTTCATATAGTAGACATGGTTTGTAACAATGTTGTTGGTTTAGAACTAGCTCTAGAGATGAATTTAATTAAATCGGTCAACTCAATGAATTGTGAATCTATTTTGGAAAAATATACAGACATGTTTCATGGATTAGGGAAATTAAAAGATAAGTGTCACTTACAGCTAAAAGAAAATAGTGAGCCAGTAATTGATCCGCCTCGTCGCGTGCCTTTCAGTTTACACCAATCGTTAAAAACAGAACTAGAGAGAATGGTTAAGTTAAATGTAGTTACGGAAGTAAGAGAACCGACTGACTGGGTTAGCTCCATTGTATTAGTAACAAAATCAAATGGAAGCTTGAGACTTTGCTTAGATCCGCGCAATTTGAATAAAGCTATTGAAAGACCAATATTTGATTTCCCAACAATAGATGAATGCAAAGCGCGCATGAGTGGCTCAAAAATATTCAGTTTGTTAGATGCAAACTCGGGTTTTTGGATGGTTGAGTTAGATGAGGAATCGTCAAAGCTGTGTACATTTAATACACCTTTTGGTAGATATAGATTTTTACGTTTGCCCTTTGGGATTAGTTCGGCCCCCGAAATATTTCATGCCGAAATGGTGAAACTTTTCGGTGACATTCCTGGTCTAGTAATATATATGGATGATTTTTTAATTCATGCCCCTAATATACATGAACATAACAAAATATAAGCTCAAGTCCTTACAAGAGGGAAAACAGTTGGTCTTAAGTTTAATCGCTCAAAATCTATAATTCTGAAATCTGAAATCAAGTATTTAGTGAAAAAGGGGTGCAACCTGATGAAAAAAGAATTCAATCCATTTTAGCCATGCCAGTTCCAGAAAACAAGCAGGAACTGCAACGTTTTTTGGGAATGGTCACCTATTTAGGTTCATTCATTGAGAATTTGTCAAGCAAAAAAAAAACATTTGAGAGATCTTTTGAAAAAAGATTCAATGTGGTCATGGAATAGAGAACAACAAATAGAATTTGAGAATTTAAAAACAGAAATAACTAAAGCACCCGTTTTAGCCTATTATAACGCAAACAAACCTCTTACTTTATCAGTAGATGCATCAAAATACGCTGTGGGTGCTGTGATAATGCATGGTGAAAACTCTGTAGCGTATGCATCAGCATCGTAGACAAATTGTCAGATAAATTATGCTCAAATTGAAAAAGAGCTTTTTGCAATTTTATTTGGTTGTATTAGATTTCACCAATACATTTATGGCAGAAATGTTGTTGTAGAAACAGACCACAAACCACTTGTTCCGTTATTCAAAAAGCCATTATACGATATTCCAGTACGACTTCAAAGAATTATGCTTGGACTTTTAACATATAATTTAACTGTTGTGTACAAGCCAGGTAAAGATCTACTCATAGCAGATACTCTATCTAGGGCACCGATCAAGGATGAGATTTGTTCAGATTTAGACAAAGATATAGATATACAGTGTAACGCTTTAATAAATAATATAGAAATGCCATCAATAAATATAGAAACAATTAAAATGGAAACACAAAAAGACAATATTTTGGAAAAAATATTTGGTTACATACAAAATGGTTGGCCAGAAAGCAAAAAACAGGTTGATACAGAAGTACAACAGTATTATCCTATTAAAGATAATATAAGCCAAATAAACGGAATATTGTTTAATGGTAAACGCATTATAATTCCAAAATTGTTAAGATCTCAAATATTGCGTAATATTCACGAAGGCCATATGGGTATTCAAAATTGTCAGAGTTTGGCTAGGTGCTCAGTTTATTGGCCAAATATAAACAATGATGTTTACAATATGGTATCTAATTGTGAAACTTGTTTAAAATTCAGAAATTCAAACCCGAAAGAAACGCTTGAAAGTCATGAAATTATTGAAATGCCATTTTACAAGGTTGGTTGCGACCTGTTTGAGTTTGAACAGAGGATGTATTTATTGATCGTTGATTATTATTCCAAGTATTTTGATGTGGAAAATCTAGGATCTAGTTATTCTTCTGTACAGGTTATTACAAAATGTAAATCAATCTTTGCAAGACATGGTATTCCAAAAATTTTGATCTCTGATAATGGACCACCTTTCAATTCAAGTAATTTTAAACAATTCTGCATGGATTGGGGTATAGATTTTACAACTTCAAGTCCTTACATATCTCGATCTAATGGTCTCGCAGAGAGGTCTATTCAAACAATTAAAAATATTTTGTATAAATGTAAAGATGGCAACACAGATCCCTATATAGCCTTTTTACAGCATCGCACAACACCCAAAAATAATATGCCTAGTCCAGCAGAATTACTTATGAGCAGAAAACTGAGAACAAAATTACCCTCTGTCTTGAAGGATCTTAAGCCAAAGATTAAAAAATTAAAAAACATACAAGAAACTCTAAAAAACAATAAGTTGAATTCATCCAAGTATTATAACAAAAACGCAGTGAAATTAAAACCAGTTGTTTTAGGTGAAAAAGTCAGGTTTAAAAAGAATACCACATCCGTATGGTCTAAAGGTAAAATCGTAGAAATATGCAAAAAGCCTAGGTCTTTTCTCGTAAAGGATGAAAATGGAGTAACTTATAGAAGAAATAGACAGCATATCATGAAATTATTACCTCCGAAATTAAATATACATGAAAATGTTTATTCCAATTTGGATGGTAATACAGACTCTATTACTAATAATGGTGAAAATAAGAATATGAGCAATAACAATGAAAATGTTTGTGAAAATAATCATAATAATAAAAATATTGGTACAAATTGTAATAATGAAAATGTTAACAATGAAACGAGAACAGATAGTCAAAGTTATTCGAAATTTGGAAGAAAAATAATACCGCCTAATAGGCTTAATTTGTAAAAAGAAGTTGTTCACATACATCCTTAAACAAAAACATTTTTGTATTTAATTTAATTTATCTTTACAAATTTATAAAAAAAGGAAGATGTTATGGTACTGAAATTATAATTAATATCTTATGGTAACCCCGTTTAGTTTAAGTAGTCGGTATCCAATTAATTGTAATTACTATGAATAGTTTTATACCTCTTTGTAAGTTGTTAAAACATTAAATAAAAAGTACTCAAACACATAACAGTTGCCACACGTAAAGAAGTAATGACAATAGCGGTTGCACATTATTATCCACCTTCGATAATTGTGTTGATTTAATAAAAGAGTAATAAGATTTTTAATTTACTTTTTTATTTGAAATAAAAAAGATTTCTTAAAATCCTTAATATCTAAAAATCCTTTAATGCAAAATAGTCTTTAAATTTTTTTTTTTAGTAAAAATAAATATTTTTAATATATATGTATTTTTAAGTAAATAATGCCTTTTTTGTGATGCAAAATGTTTTTATTTAATATTAAAATTGTTTCCTAAAAATAAAAATATTTATTTTAAAATGTTTCAATCATAAACTTTTCTAATAAATGTGTCAAATTTAAAAAAAAGGAAAAATACTTCAAGCCCCTTCTGTAGTATTTTTCCTTTGGTATTATTTCATGATGAATGAAGTGAAACGGAGAAGAAGAAAAAACATTGAAGTAGTTATCAACCATATGAAAAATTATGTTCAAAGTTTCTAAATATACCTAAAGTTTGTTGGTCTATTACCAAGGACCTCAAGTCTTTCCAGGAGTGTATTATACCTTAAAAGAATCACAGTACTGTCCTCTGTTGATTCCCCCTAGCCATGTAGAAGCACACGGAATCACTTTTGATTTATGTGTTCAAATACGATTTCAATTTTAGAAATTTTTTTTTGGATTATAAAAAGTTTGCCGGTCCATTATGTGATACCTTAAAAGTATCACAGTACTGTCCTCTGTTAATTCCCACTAGCCCTATAGAAACACACGGAATCGTTTTTGATTTATGTGTTCAAATACGATTTCAATTTTAGAAATTTTTTTTTGGATTATAAAAAGTTTGCCGGTCCATTATGTGATACCTTAAAAGTATCACAGTACTGTCCTCTGTTAATTCCCACTAGCCCTATAGAAACACACGGAATCGTTTTTGATTTATGTGTTCAAATACGATTTCTCTTTTATAATTTTTTTTTTGGATTATAAAAAGTTTGCCGGTCTATAACCATAGACCTCAAGTCTTTCCAGGAGTGTATTGTACCTTAAAAGAATCACAGTACTGTCATCTGTTGATTCCCCCTAGCCCTGTAGAGACACACGAAATCGTTTTTGATTTTTGTCTGGGAATACGAATTCACCCTTAGAATAGTGTACTAAACTTTTAATTTTCGAAAATTTGCTAGTCTATAACAATGAATCCCAAGTCTTTTTAGGAGTGGTTTATAGCTTAAAATGATCACATTTTCGTCCTTTATCGATGCCCTTAGGCCCTATATATGTACATGGAATCGTTTTTGATTTTTTGTTCAAATTCACTTTATAGCCTATATTTTTATGAATAAAAACACCAAGATATTAAGGTAAAATATAACACCACTTCATTATATTAAAACGTACAATAAAAATAAAAAACAATAAATAATTAGATACTAGACACTTTAAACATTTATATAAATATAATTTTGTCTTAAAATTAAATAACTTATTTAATTCACTTTGGAAATTAGTTATTGTTTTTCCAATCTTTGTTTACATATTTCATTTTGAAACAGGGTGGTTCAGATAAAAGGAAAAAAAGTTAATTTTCTCCTGTTTTTTTTTCTTCACACGAGTTAAACTTTGAATATAACACAGCACAACAAAATAAAAAAAATTACATGTGCTCTTAAAACCACTATACAATTTTGATGTATCATGACTACCTTTGTACAAAAATGGTAAAATTTTTAAATTCTATGGCAAGATTTTAAAAATTTTTTTTTTTTTAAATTGCAATTTTTTTAGACGTTTCTTCAAATAATTAATGATAACTCAAAAACTACTAGTCCGATATTATCAAAATAAAATCAGAAAAATTAAGATTTACATAACCTTTAATTCGTCTATATATCGCGTTTCAATCGGATCAATAGTGTCGGAGTTATAATAAAAAACTTAAGAAAAAAATATATTCTTTACATAAAAATGGCAAAAATTTTCGTTTCGTTTTTCTGATTTATTATTTTATCGCATAGCGACATATAATAGCAACAAAATGAGATATCGACCATAAAAATCGATTGATGTTTTTCGAATTTATTCACAATTTAGTGAATTCGCTCATTTTCACAAAATTTTAGTTTTTTGCTTGATATACGCATTATAGCGGGTTTTCTAATGTATAAAAAAATACATTTTCCAATTTCAAGGGGTGCATGTCGGATTATTGTGAGATTTGGTGAGAAACTTCCCGCCACAAAATTTTAATCGAATTGGACGACGTTAACACTTAGCGCATAGGCCCCAAATCTGAAAAATAGCGTTTAAATCGAAAAAAATTGTCAAATTTTCAGTTTTTGCAAAATTAAAGCTATTTATTCCCCCTTTTGCAAAAAAGTGGATTTTGGTTCTTAGTGCAAACGCAATGATTTTTCCAATAAGCTACATGTCTTTAAAATCGGTTAAACAGTTTTCGAGTTATTACAATTTTCACTGGCCATTACATGTCCTTGAGGACTTGCCGAAGACAATTTACAAAAACATTTTACTTAGTTTAAAATTTTTTATTTTTTTCTTTTTTAACTTACAATATATGTACATGTAAACAATAAAATATAAAATTTCGCTAAAATTGACTGATATCTTCCTATTACACAACGCAACAAGTCAAGATCCAAGCTGTAGTCAAGTGCTTTCATCTCAACAAGAACACTCAACCTCAAGCATGTGTTCTCAATCAGAACTCAGATCCAGAACTACCTATATCTGAAAATGACGAGTTCATCCCACACAAAAATATCTCGCCGAGACTATGGAATCAAGACCAGCTAAATGATGTAATAAGAGAACTTGGATTGTCAAAAGCATCTTCGAAATTACTTGCATCCCGGATGAAGGAATCAAATCTCATAACGGAGGAAACTAAAGTTTCGTATTACCGTACCCGAGAAAAAGGTTTACTTCACTATTTTGCAGAAGAGGACGATTTTGTCTACCGCACGGATATTCCTGGTTTGATGATTGCCATGGGCTTACATAGATATGATTCAAGCGAATGGCGTTTATTTATCGACTCATCAAAACGCAGCTTGAAGTGTGTCCTTTTGCACAATGGAAATAAATTTCACTCCTTGCCAATCGCACATTCAACCAAGGTAAAAGAAGAATATTCTGTAATTGCATTGGTCATGAAGAAGATAAAGTATAATGAACATAACTGGGTAATTTGTGTTGATATTAAGATGGTAAATTTCCTATTAGGTCAACAAAGTGGCCCTTTTTTTTGTTTATGGGACAGCAGAGCTAAGTCAGAACACTCGAAGAGAAAACAATAGCCTTATAGGGAAACACTGGATCCAGGTATGCCGAATGTTATAAATGTACCTCTGGTGCCCCGAGAAAGCACTTAACAAAGATGGTGAATGTTTCCAGTATATTTCAAGGAAGTTTCCAAGTTTGAGTATGGAAAAGCTGAGAGCAGGAATTTTTGACGGCCCACAAATTCGCAAATTGGTCAAAGATACCGATTTTCTCAGTTCAATGTCAGAAATTGAGAAAAATGCATGGGATTCGTTTGTATGGGTTATTCAACATTTCTTAGGAAATAACAAGGATGATGATTATGTTGCGCACGTTGAAGAGATGTTAACTCACTTCCAGAATCATGGATGCAACATGAGCATCAAGTTAGATTACCTTCACAGTCACTTAGATCGTTTCCTGAAATTCTAGGAGGCTTAAGTGAGGAACAGGGCGAACGATTTTACCAAGATATTCTGACAATGGAGGAAAGATGCCAGGGTCGTTGGGATGCACACATGATGGCAGATTTTTGCTCGAGTATTCAGAGCTATACCGCCGTGGTATAGAGCTATACCGCCGTGGTATAGCAGGTAAGTCATCCGCCTAGCATACCAGAGGCCCAAGTTCGATCCCTGGCCAGAGTCACTTGAAAAAATAAATTTTCAAAAAAATCAGCGGTTCACCTCATAGCTCAGCTAGCCACTGGTTATTGAGTATTAGGCTATGTAAAACTTCTCTAACTAATGCATTTGCCGTTCGGAGCCGGCGTTAAAACGTAGGTCCCTTTCAATGAGTCTAAAAATAGAATCGGATGCAGCTCATTGTCTGAGAGAAGTACCCCTTGTTCCAATTGGAATGTTGTCGGGGAATTATATATATTCAGAGCAACAATTCGTTATTCAATAATAGAAAATGTCATAATAGAAAATTCCAAAGTTTGTAGTTTATAATATTTATTCATTTATTTATTTCCTTATTTTATAATTATATATTTTTTGGTCAATTGCCTTCGGCAAGTCCTCAAGGACATGTAATGGCCAGTGCAAATTGTAGTAACTCGAAAACTGTTTAACCGATTTTTAAAGATATGTAGCTTATTGGAAATCTCATTGTGTTTGCCCTAAGGAACAGGATCCACTTTTTGCAAAAGGGGGAATAAATAGCGTTAATTTTGCAAAAACTTAAAAATTATAAAATTTTTCCGATATAAACTTGATTTGTCAGCTTTATGACCTGGGCGACACGTGTTAGCGTTGTCCAATTTGGTTAAAATTTTGTGGGTGAAAGTTCCTCACCAAATCTCACAATAATCCGGCCGGGACTCCTTGAAATTCTAAAATCTATTTTTTTCACACATTTGAAAAACCATTTATACGTATATCAAGCAAAAATAAAAAATTTTGTGAAAATGAGTGAATTCACTTAATTGTGAATAAATTCGAAAATAATCAATCGATTTTTATGGTCGATATCTCGTTTTGTTGCTATTATTTGGGGCTTTGCGACAGAATAATGAATCTGAACATTTTTTCCCGTTTTCTATTTTTCATGATTTTTTTAAAACATTATTATAACTCTGATACTATTGATCCGATTGAAACGCGATGATTTTATTTTAATAATATCGGACTAGTAGTTTTTGAGTTATTATTAATTATTTGAAAAAACATCTAAAAAAATTGCAATTTAAAAAAAAAAAAAGTTTTTAAATCTTGCCATAGAATTTCAAAATTTTACCATTTTTGTACTAAGGTAGCCATGATACATCAAAATTGTATAGTGGTTACTCGAGCACATTTTTGCTGTTGCCCTGTGTAATCTTTCACATGGTTGATAATTACTTCACTTTTTTTTTCTTCTCTTTTTCACTTCATTCATTATGAAATAATACCAAAGAAATAGACTACTAGAGGGGTCGAAGTATTGTCATTTTATTTCATTGTTAAGTTAGGTATAATTTTAACGAAATAAAATGTTTGATGTTTTTAATGTATTTTTATTTTTAGTAAAAATGTTTAATATGAAATAAAACAGTTTTCTTCAGTAACAAACATGTTAAATGCATTTAAACACAGACTTTTGTGTAAAATTGATTTTTTGGTACAAAATAGATTTTTTTTTGAAAAATATTTTTATTACCCGAAAGAATTATTTATTTCTTTAAAATTTATTTTTCTTTAAAATCTATTCTTTGAAGAACGTATTTTTTGTCAATACAATCTTCTATTATTTTAATAATAAATCTATTAAAATTAGTGGTATGCACAAAGAGAACAGAACAATCGTAGGCAGAGTTGCCGTTTTTTATACTTTTAAATAATCAAAAATTGTTCTATTGAAATTTTTTTTATCAATAATTTTTCTACAAAAAAATATTTTTATCAAAAATGTTTCTAAAAAATTTACTTTTTATAGGAAATTAACTTCTTAAAGAAAATTTTACAAAACTTTACTCTTTAAAGGAAATTTTTCAAACATTTACTTTTTATTTGGAAATTTTTCAATCATTTACTTTTTTTAGGAAATTTTTCAAAAATTTACTTTAAAAGTAATTTTTCAAAAATTAACTTTTTAAAGGAATTTTTCAAAAATTTACTTTTTAAAGAATTTTCCAAAAATTTACTTTTAAAAATAAATGTATCTGAATTGGAATATTTTTTTAAACAGAATTAAATACAAATATTAAACAGTCTTAAATTTTTCTGTAAAAATATTTTTCAGATAAAAATATTTTTTTTATAGAAACTTTTTCGATAAAAACATTTTTCTATAGAGAAATCTTCGATCAAAAATTTTTCTATTCTAATATTTCTATATATAAAATTTTCGATAAAAATATTTTTCTATAGAAAAATTTTCGATAAAAATATTTTATTAAAAAGGTTTATCAAAATTTCGGGACATCAAACATTTAATTAAAAAGTTTTACTGTAGTGTATTGCACTAAAATCCTTAAAAAAATATTTTTCTATAGAAAAATTTTCGATAAAAATATTTTTCTATAGAAAAATATTCTATAAAAATATTTTTCTATAGAAAAATTTTCGATAAAAATATTTTTCTATAGAAAAATTTTCGATAAAAATATTTTTCTATAGAAAATTTTTCGATAAAAATATTTTTCTATAGAAAGATTTTCGATAAAAATATTTTTCTATAGAAAAATTTTCGATAAAAATATTTTTCTATAGAAAAATATTCTTCTATAGAAAAATTTTCGTTTAAAATATTTTTCTGTAGAAAAATTTTCTTTGAAAGAAATTAATTTTATTTGAACCAAGAATTTTATGTAAGAATTTGTGGGTTCGAATCCGGGCTAGATAAAAAGAAATTTTTTAAAAAATTGAAAAACTTCCTTTAAACAATGTTTACAAAATAATAGTGTCTTGGCAACAAAGTTTTTTATATCTGTTTGTTCTCTCGAACCGTATATTTTGTTGCTGTAAATTGCATTTTGATTTTGTTTCTTGTATATTTTGTTTTTGTCTTTTCTTTAACAAATCGTCACCTACTTTTGTTACGGGACCTAATTAGGCCAGATGGAACGCCGGCTAGCTCTGGCTCTCAGTGGAGGTCTGCATTCTCCCCTTCACCTCTAGCCCAAAGGACGTAGCATTTAAAAGGCCTATCGCGCCACATACCTTATATTGTTAACCCCTACTTAAATACTGTTGTAAAAAGACAAAGAAACGTTTTAAATATTGAAGATAAAGTTAAAATAATTAACGAGCATTCAAAAAATAATGTGAGTGTTAAAGTGCTAGCTCAAAAATACGAAGTTGGGATACAGAACGTTTATGACATCATAAAAACAAAGACAAGTTTTTAAAGTTCTGTGCAGAAAGTGATTCGGTATCTGGATTTTGTAACCGAAAAACTTTGAAGACAGCTGAAGAGCCAAAAGTAGATTTGGCACTTTACGAATGGTTCAGACAAGAGCGTTTTAAGGGCACTCCAGTCACCGGACTAATGATACGAGAAAAGGCTAAAATATACCTCACAAAACTAAACATTAATTCTGAGTGTGAATACTCCAACGGGTGGCTGCAAAATTTTAAGAATATACATGAAATAAAGAGACTTAATGCTGAAGGAGAAAAATTTTCAGCAGACTATATAAGTTCCACAATGTTTGTAGAAGAATTAAATGAATTAATATGAACGGAAATTCTTAGTAGTGAGCAAATTTATAATGGGGACGAGACAGGAATTTTTTGGAACTGTTTGCCCGAGAGCAGTTTGGTTTGTCATAATAAAAGTTTCATAGATGGACATAAGGTCTCAAAGGAAAGACTAACCACTTTAGTTTGCGCTAATGCTGCTGGTACACACAAGTGCAAAGCTTTAGTTATTGGTAAAAGTACTTGTTTAAGAGCCCTAAAAAATGTGAACGAACTTCCCGTAATTTATAAGACCAATTCAATTCAATTTAAGAATGGTTTAACAAAAATTTTGTTTCAGAGGCTAGACAGCATTTAAAGAAAATCGATCTTATAGATGATAGAAAAATCCTTCTGTTATTGGACAACTGCCCGGCACATCCAGACGTTCACGATTTTAAGGTTATTGTGAAATATTTGCCACCGAATTGTACTTCCTTGATCTAACCAATGGATCAGGGCGTAATATGGAGTTTCAAATGCCATTATCGTAAAACTATAATACAAAAACTAGTCTCGTCAAATAATAGAGAAGATTTAAAAAAAGAATTTAATATAAAGAAAGGCCTTTGGTCCATTGATAATGCTGTTACTTCTGAAGTTTTGAAAAACGCTTGTATTTTCTCAGCCCAGATAATGAAGGTGTGTAGGCATATTTTCAACATTTTATAAAACATTGATTATTGATGATTGATAATTGATTTTTGTTGTAGGTATGGAAATATCGAATACGTTCGAGAATGTGGCACAGATAATCAATATTACGGATGACTCTACCACAGAGAATATAGAAACATGGCTCAAATGTGATGAAAATGCCTCTCAATTTGCGGTTTTGTCAGATGAAGAAATTATAAGCATGGCAAACAGTAACCCAGATGAACCTGAGAGAGACAATGGCTCAGAAGACACTGATGAAGACTATGTAATTGTTCCAAAAACCACTTTAAAAGAAGAGGCATCTAGTATATTGCTGATTTGCTGGAAAGCCCTGGTTGCTCCCGAATTACAGAGCAGGATAAAATTCAAGTTTATTGCCATAGATAAAACACATAGATTGAGAACATATGTTCTACTAAGGCACCAAAAAAATGTGGTGAATAAATTAACTAAGGTGGTGAACTCACATACATGTACTGTGAATTCAACATAGTCATTTTGACAACTGTCAAATGAAAATGTAAACAAACAAAAATTATTTGTAATTGGAAAGGGTAAGTAAAGAAATTTTGTTTGTTTTTTTTAAATAATATTAAATAAATATATTCAGGTATGTGATGGACATTTTTCGTTTTCAAATCGATCTATTTCAGACATATTTTTTAGCTAGTTTTCGGTTATTTCCCCTAAAAAAAACTGAAAATTTTGGCTTTAATCCTTTTGACTGATATTTTATCTTTCATTTGGTTTGAATTTTTTGGAAAAATAACCGCAAATTGTCTCAAAAATATATCTGAAATCGATCGATTTGAAATCGATCGTTCTCCATCACATACCTGATTATTTTTTATTATATTTTGGCTATATTTCAGGTGCTGATGGACCAATTTAAACTTAAGATAAGTAGGAAAATTCCCAAAAATTTCAGTTGTTTAAGTAATATGTTCATAGAATATATCACCTAAAATAAAAAAGGGCATAACTACAGTTCTAGTTTATTTTACAGGAGGAGCTCCTAATGCATCTACCGTATTAAAAGTCTGGAATTTAGCAAAGTTTTGTGGCCATAGCTGTCATAGTTTCTAATTTAATATCTTTTAATTGGCCTTTGCTACATTTTTTTGGTTTCCGGGAGTATTTTTTTATATGAAAGCTATATTCAAATATGGACCGATTCCTATAAAATTTGATATACTGACCAATAGTTGCATAAAACTTCCCTAATGTAAATTTAGTCGTCATAGCTATTACAGTTGTATTCAATTTATCAGCATTAATGTGTTTCCTGGGGCGGGGTTATATAGGAGCTTTAACTAAATGTCAACCGATTTTGTTCATTTTCAATACACAAGATATCGATACTCAAGATATCGAAAATACTTTTGTAAAATTTTGTCAATCTAGCTCTTTTTGATATGGTGCTATTGCGCTTTTATCTGACGGACATAAACCCTCTTCTTTTTGTATTTCCGTAAGTTTTTTTATATGGAAGCTATGGTGACCGATTATGACAAAATTTGCACACTGCACACTTTGAGAAAATATTTTTGTTTTGTCCACAGAGCAGCTCATGCTGGGCCGAAGACATACAAGTTTCAAAATGTTCCTGATCCTGAAAAAAACGAGAGAAAAATTTAAAACAAATTTTGTGTGATGGATGACGAAACGTACGTACTGACAGACTTTTCTCAACTTCCCTGCCAAGATTTTCATGTTGTTGAAGAGTGAGCCAATGTTCAGGAAGAGAAAAAACACAAGATTCCCAAAAAAAATCTCGTGTGGCGAGCTTTTTGTAGTTGTCGCAAAATAAGCCAATCATTTGTCTCGACAGGCAGAAACACGGAAATTTATATAACTCCGTTATACATTTTATGTATAAAAACTTATAAATTTATTTTAAAATAAAAATATTGTGCCATTTGCTTTGTTTATTTTATAAACAAATAATTTATTGACATTTTATTGTTGAGTTTCTTTTTCTTGTGGGGAATTAAAAATCATTCAAACCAGTGTTGCATTTCTAGTGCAAATTCAAAAATAAAAATTTAAAAATCAACAACACCAAGCAACTCTGCTTTTAGTATGTGGTGGATTTTTTAGTACGAACTAATACCAATTAAACATAATTTTACCAATACAGTAATACTTATTACAATATGGCGCCTCTAAAATGTACCATGACGTCTCTAAAATGTACTTGACAGTTGCGTCCTCAGTCTAGTTGTTAGTTTATGTTTATTGCATCCGAGAAAAACTTATAAAAGAAAGTTATAAGTTGAAAAATAATAGACACTTTTTTTTCTTGCTTAATGTTATTTTTTACTTCATGTTTTTAGTGAAAGCTTTAATGTAAACATTCTTAGTTTTTAAATGTGAATAAACTTCTTGAATTCATTTTTTTAATGTAAATATGTATGTACACGAATGTTTACTTGCTAAATAATAAAAATATTCAAAAAACTTTATGATGAAAATTGTTATTCGATTAACCGTGAAAATCGATTATTCGTAATGCATCTGGTCCCGACCATCACGGATAATCGAGGCCCGACTGTAATTAGCAACTTATATTTTTTCTATACTAAATTAATAATTTACATTGCTTATTGAATAATCTTATCCTAAACTTTAAATCTAACAATTGTAGTATAGTTAAAACTAATATATTTATTTTTTTATTTGTCTCTTTTTTTCTAGGTAATCTAAATTTTTAACCTAACGGCTAAATTCTATTAAACAGTTTTCATCAAATTAAATCTCTTAAATAAAATATTTATTTTTCTTTTGGTAACAATATTTTTTATAATTAATGTTAAAAAAATCAAAATTTCAAAATTCACTTATTATTTCCTTATAGATTAAACGACTTTTTGTTTCCTGTTCTAAGTTTGAAGGAGCTCACTAAAACTTAACAAGCAAGTCAATATATATATCCCTATAAATTATCTTAGACTAAAAAAATGTATTTCATCCCAAACCAGCGAAGCCAACTCTACCACTTTTGTAGTAGATCTACTACTTTTGGGCATCTTTCTACACTTTACCACTTTTTAAGTAGAATCTACTACTTTTTTAAGTTTTTTCAAAATTGTATTAAATCAATTTTTCGTGACCGAAATTGCAATATTGAACACCTGTTTCAAATTGTATTAGGAATGAAAGCTTTTAAGAAATATAACATTTCATTTCTCTCTAGAAGAAAATATACATACGTATTGAAAATTTCTGGCATCTTGTTCTAGAATAATAAAGGTGACACGAACAAATGTTCCTTTCGACACAAAAATTGCTTGTGCTTCCACATAGTAGTGCCAATGCTAAAAGGCTATTTCGGCAGTTAATTTACTTAAAATTTCTAATAGGAATAAACTTTCTACTAACACTCTTCAGGGAGTGTAAATGCTTACACCAACAGATGAACATTTTAAATTTTTTAGTAAAACTATGTATCTTTTGAAGGATTCGAATAAAAAATTATCTTTTATAAGTTCTTGTTTATCTTTCAAATTACATTCAATATGTATATTTATTAATACATTTTCAACACTATTTTTTAAATAAAACATTGAATAAAAGCGTAAATATTCTAACTTTAAAATACTAATACTTGAATAATAAAAGTGGTAGATCTACCACTTTTTGAAAATATATTTTGTGGAATCTGTCGAATCTCCTACAAAGTAAAATTTTTTGTTGGCATCACTGCCCCAAACGCTGGGAGTTTTTTTTCAAATCTATGTTTTTGGCTTTTACACAAAGTATATAAAACACGACGCACTAAACTAGCACACAATATAAAAAAATCCTTCAACTAAAATTCTTAAATTCAGGTATCCTTTTCTTTTTTTACCCTTTTCTAAAATTTATTTTTTTTATTACTTTCTTCTTAAGTTTCAAAATCTTTCATTACTTTATTCTTAAAAGTTATTTCTTTAGATTCACTTGTCTAAATTTTCATTTTTTTAATTTATTTTTTTTAAGCCACTTCAAATACCTGTCACCTTCTATCTTTTATTTTATTGACTTTTATTTTTCTTGATTCATGGTTTATTGTTATAGAGTTGTCTTATATTCTTGTATATTTTGCTTTGACTTATTTTAAGTCTTTTATGTTTAATAATGTTTAATATATTTTGTTTAATATATACAAATAAACAATCTCTTGTAAGTTAGGTGTCTACCCCTTGAATAATCTTGTAGCCTCTTTATTCCTCCCACGAAGTCTAATCATTATGCTTTCTTTCCAAGATTTTATTTTTCCTCTCTTGACTCTTTAAAATTAACGCGCCATTTAAATGAAAAAGATGTCTTCCGAGTCCAAAGTCCATCGTCACTATCTTCTACTTTGTTAAGCTCAGAATATTTGTCCTTTTCTAAATCTTAGAACCGTATTACAATTCCCGCTTTTAAATTTTAACGTAAAAATGAATACAAAATAAATTCATTCATGAACCCAGTGTTTCATTTCTCACGTACCATCACTATAGTATTTCCCTATAATTTCTGGCAACACCAAAATTAAACGTTAATAAAAAACATCTGACAGCCATATTTTAATAATAATTAAGTGCAAAGAGGCAAGTAAGAAGCAAAAATTGTTTAAAATTTTGTCTAAATTGTTATTTTATTTAATTTTTATTCATTTATTTTTATTTTTCAGGTTAAGGAACAATGCAAACTAACAAGTAAGGTAAGTACATCTACTAATATTGTTAAAATATTTACTTATATCATTTTTATTTTGCAGATGGGAACTATAAGGCAAGGTGACACCCAACGAGTCTGCAACTGGGATGGGGTGGACTTCGGTTCGGTCTAAGATCACCAGCTCCATCCCTACGCTTACATAATTTGGAATTGGCCGGCTTGGCAAAATTTAGTTAGGATGTCCGCCAATTCCTCATAAATCATAAATGTGCTGGCCGGCAAAAAGTAGTTAGGTTGCTCGCCATTTATGATTTTTTTATTAAAAAAAATGGAATTGGCTTGGCAAAATTTTAGGTAGGATGTCCGCCAATTCCTGATTGACCAACCATAAATATGCTGGCCAGCAAAAATTTAGTTAGGATGCCCGCCATTTATGGTTTTTAAAATAATGAAAAGCGGTTTCCCTAAGCCCCCCCCCCCACGAAATTTTTTTTCTTTCCGGGCCAAATTTCGGCTAAGTCCGAAATGGGTTCGCAACACTTTGTTATGATCCAAATCTGCGGCTGCCGGTAGTATGGTTTGCCTAACTTGGATTATAATCAAAAGAAACGTTTAATTATAAAATAAACTTTTTTATGTCGTTAAAAGTTTGCTAAAATATATATTAAAAAATTAAACATCGAGCCCCTTTAGAAGGGCTTCCCTTTGGTATTATTCCATGATGAATGAAATGAGAAAACAAAGAAAGAATAAAGGAGAAAACAAACTTTTTTAATAAAATAAAAGGGAGTTTTATAAGATTTTTAAAATTATTTTAAGAATTTTGATTCAGGACCCTTTTGCAGTTATTATCCGTGAGGAATGAAATCCACCTACACCATAATGAGCACAAGCAACAACTTTGTTTTATGAAAGAAAACGCAAAAATATAAGGGCAAATTTCAACAACACTTTTTTATATTAAAATTAAAAGTAAAAAAATAAAACAATATTTAACTTGATATCTAATATTTTGAATATTCTTTTACACTCAATTTTTCTTTAAATTATTATAAAAATCTTATTAAACTCCCTTTGGAAATCCGGTATTTTTTCAATAATTGTTTACAAATTTTATTATAGTTTGTTTTTCTCCTTTATTATTTTCTTTCAATGTTTTTTCCTTCTTTCTTTTTCCATTTCTTTCCATCGATTATGGAATAATACCAACGGGAAACCCTACTGAAGGGGCTTGATATTAAATTTTTTATTATATATTTTTGGTAAAATTTTAGCGAGATGAAAAATTGTATGTTTTGAAAATATTTTGTTGTAATAATAACAGAAGATTGTGTGCACAAAAACAACGTTGTTCAAAGAATAGGTTTTATTTAGTAAAAAAAAAATAGTTATTTTGTAAAAATAAATTGTTATAGAAATGTTTCTTAAAAAATTTTTTTTTTTTAAATATCAATTTTGTACAAAAAATCTTTGTTTTTATGCATCTAACATATTTGTTAGAAATATTAGAAATATTTCTTAAAAAAAAGACCTTTTCTTTTTAAAAGATCAATTTTATACAAAAAATCTTTGTTTTTATGCATCTAACATATTTGTTACTGAAAAAACTGTTATTTCATATTAAACATTTTTACTAAAAATAAAAATATATTAAAAACATCAAACATTTTATTTCGTTAATATTATACCTAAAGCTAGTTTAGACGATGGTCACATCTTACAATATTGTCACATCTGGCAATGTGCTGCCAATAAACTGACAATAAAGAATTGTCAGCAAAAGGCAAATTGTATTTACACTGTTGTAAGAAAAGCTGTCAATTTCATTGTCAGAAATTGTATGAAAAATAATTAAGCTGACAATCTCAGCTTGCAATAAATTGGCGGTTCACACGATTATCAGATAGGTGTACATAAAAAATTGCCAGATCTATTGTCAGTCACAAAACATGTGAAAAATATTGTTTATTCTTGTGTTTTTGACTTGAAATTTATACTTGTTTATTATTAAATAAAATCAAAATGGAAAAAACAGGCAATTGCCAAAATTTTAACAGCGTATGTTTTTGAAAGCAGTGAAGATGAATGTGAAGTGGACAAAAAACGTCGCACAGTGGATTATTGAAAAAATAATGGAAATAAGTCTGGTTAAGAAGTTTAACCTTTAGGCCGATTTTAAAATAATTTTGGCAGAAATGTTTAAACCTGAAAAGCCTGGCTTTTACTATGGCGGCGCAATCGGCTCCCAACTCACTCATAAATCACTTAAAACTTATATGATTGTCATTTTCCAACCAATTTGAGGAATCATACTATATAACAAATACAAATCCTATTTTTACAGTTTTATTAAAATTAAAATTTTTAATTTTTGTACCATACTGTGCCGACTTTTTTACTAATATCTTTTTTTTTAAATGCAGTTTAAAAAAAATGTTTCAATTCTCATCGAATTTCGAATTTTAGCGATATCTTTAGTGTTTATAAACTGATGGAATTTAATAGCGTGCTGCGTTAAGTCTTATATATAATTCGGATTAAATAAATACGGCTTTTTAAATTTATTTTTTTAAATTTATTTTTTTAAATTTGCCAATTTGAGGACATCGATATATTGTGCTTTCGCGATATCTCAGTTATTGATTTATCGATTTTAATGATTGTGCTGCGCTGAATTCTGTTATCCTCGACTGCCAGTGGAGCATAGGGCCTCAAGCTGAATGATTTCCTAAAACTTCATATATAGTTCAAAAAACTTTTTTTTAAATACAGTTTTTTACAAAAAAATATCTTAAATTCGGTAACTTGTGAGACATCGAATTTGGAGCTTTGGCGATATCTCAGATTGTACCTATTTTGATGATTTATAATATCGTTTTGCTATGGAGGATTTTGTAATATTGATATATAATTTCGGTGGGTATACTATCCGTAAATTGTGGAATTTATACAAATTAAAAAAAAAATACAATTTAAAAGAAAATACAAAAATTTTAATTCGGCATCGAATTTTGGCTATATCTCAGTTGTTAGTAGAACTACATGTTGAAATTTAACAGTGTACTTCGTAGAACACTATTAACATATAACACCTACACATAAAAGATATGTCGGTATGCCGTCTAGGAGCTCATCCAACTTGATTTCAGCACACCGAAATATGTCTTAAATAAGTGTCTTTTGAACTTTATTCATGACATAGACCTATTGTTTCAGGAAATTTCAATTTCGGCATCTGACTTTTTTATGTCTATAACAGACATGGGTATTTTTCAAATTAATAAAATTAAAAATGTCAATCAAAGGATTTCCTACTCTATTTGACGTAAGCCGAACTACGCCATTAACTTCTCTTGAAGATCTTCACCATCCAACTATATTGATAACAACTAATCCGAGGTATTGTGTTTTAAAAAAACAAATTATCATCAGTTAAACCTTATGTTATCCAAAATTAATTGGTAGGAAATTTTGGCATGTAATATTTATGGAAGCAATTACAATGATGTCATTGATATTTTTCATTCAGTGGTATTAAGGTGTATATCTGCAAATACTCCTGTTACTAAAAAGTATATTGATAATCGACCACCATGGTTTTCTTCAAGACTTTCATGGTTAAAAAATCGCAGAAACAGGCTTCATAAAAAGTTTAAAAAAAGCAATAGCTCTTTTGATCGGAGTCTTTATCTTATAGCTGGATCTCTTTTCAATTTGGAAAATAAAAAGTGTTACTCATCGTATTTGAATAAAACGAAATTAAATATTAAAAATAATCCGAAAGCCTTTTACAAATTTGTCAATTCATCTTATCCAACAATTATGAGATTCAATGGAACTACTTATTCTAACAATGTTGATATAGCAAACACATTTGCCGATTTCTTTTCCTCTACTTTTTCTTCAATAAAATACAATAATGCATGGTATCAATATGCAATTTCGTCCACTTCATCAATCAATATCACATCCGTTTATATTTCAAATGTTCTAAAAAGCCTAAAAAACATAAAAAAACTCATATATTCCAGGACCAGATGGCATCCCCAGCTGTATTTTAAAAAATTCTGCTGAATGTTTGGCCTTTCCAATTACATACCTTTTTAATTGCTCTCTAAAGTTTGGACTGTTCCCTGACCGTTGGAAGGAATCTTATATTATTCCGCTCCATAAATCCGGTAGCCGCAATGATGCTACAAATTACAGAGCTATAGCAAACCATAATGAAATTCCTAACCTCTTTGAGAAGATCATAACAGAAATCTTATTCTTCAAAGTTTCATCAATCCTGTCTCCAAATCAACATGATTTTTGTCAAGGTAGATCTACGTCTACAAATCTTATGGAACTTACGTCCTACATCAACTCCAACTTTTGTAAAAGGTTTCAAACTGTCGTTATCTACACGGACTTCAGTTAAGCTTTTGACAAAGTTGATCATGACTTATTAATTGCTAAGCTTGAATTAATTGGGTTTTGCGGCTCATTCCTAAATTGGATTGGTTCTTATCTAATAAATCGTAAACAGTGTGTTGTATTTAATGACTCTAAATCCAAATATTTTAATGTTACTTCCGGTGTCCCTCAAGGAAGCCATCTAGGACCACTATTTTTCCTTTTATTAATAAATGATCTTCCAATGTCTATGAAGTATAGCAACGTCCTGATGTATGCAGATGATGTGAAAATGTTCCTAAGTCTATCCAAGTTTGAAAATGTCCTTTATCTTCAAGCTGACTTAAATGGTTTTCACAAATGGTGCAATGGAATTAAACTTAAAGAAATGTAAATCCATGTCCTTCTCTAGATGCTTACTGGTCTTAAATAATTACTTCATTAACGGAAATAAATTAAGCTCTGTAGACACATTTTTAGATCTAGGTGTCCTGTTCGACAAAAAGCTAAATTTCAATTCCCATGTTTTAATGACCGTAAATAAAGTGAATAGTGTTCTCTGTTTCATAAAACGATGGGCGAAGGACTTTTGTAAACCATATGTAACAAAATGCTTATATACATCTTTAGTGAGGCCTATACTTGAATACGCATCAGTAATTTGGGATCCGCAATATAATATTTACATTGATAAATTAGAATCCGTCCAAAAATAGTTTCTCATTTTCTTTCTTCGTAGTTTAAATTGGAATCTAAATGTTAATCTTCCTCCGTACCGCAGTCGTTTAGCTCTCATTAACTTACCAACACTTGTAAGCCGAAGAACTGTTTCTGAATTCATTTTATAATTATATCAATTTCTCAAACAGGGTAGAAGAATCTAAAGAAATATTCTTCTACTCCTAAATTCAAATAATTTTAGTTAATATAATATTTTTGTATGTGTATATTTTTACTCAATGTATTATAAATGTCTAAGCTGTAATAAATTTATCTTAAATAAATAAATCAAAAAATCGATCCATAATTTTTTGCTTAAAAAGTTTTATACCATCGCAAAAATATTTATAAAAAAATTTTCTAATCCAAAATCTATTAATGTTAACTCATATAAAACAAAAATTTTGGCTGTTTTTAAGTTTTTTACTAAAAGTGTTATTTGCTAATTTCTTTTTTTTTATTCATCTTTTTATAATATTTTGTTCGAAAAACTTGTTTAGATTGATATATAATAACACTATATTCCCAATTAATATGTATGTTCAATATAATTTTATTTTGTTATTTTTATTTATTTATTTTTTTATGATATAAATCCTAGTTAAAATTGTCTGACAATGATTGCATTGTAAGATAGTGGAATTTCATGCTGCTGACAATAAAAACGAAGCTGACAATTTTTTAAAATGTTCTGCCAATTGTAAATAGAGTGTTTACACGATTGTAAGATATCTGACAATTTCATTGTAAGGTGGTTGTGTGACAATGTGCTGACAATGCTTTAGCTAACAACGTTGTCAGCAAAAAATTGTAAGTTTACACAATTGTAAGAAATTTTCTTACAATTTTTTTTACAATATTGTAAGATCTGACCATCATGTAGACATAGCAAAACACATGCACTACAGTTTCATGAACTAAAGAAAACAAATTCATTTGAAAACGATAAACCAAAAAACAAACAATATTCTTTACGTTCATCTTCTTTGCTTCAGTTTAGCATACCAATCGTACGTTTAATTAAAGTTTGTACAAATTGTTCGTTTTGGCTTAAGCTAATTTTAATAAATATCACGATCATTAATGAAACTCGTGAAAATGAATATCAAAAGCATTCAGTTCAAAAACTCTGCCTACTTTGAAAACTTTGCCTACGTCTTTTTTTTGTTCTGTTCTCTTTAGTTTTACTTAAAAAAAGATCAAATCACTCAGCAAACATTTGCGACATGTTTTTGTTGAGTTTTTCGGTTTTGCTCCCTTTCTTTCTGGCTGAGTAAGTTTAAATAGAATTCGTGTTTCGTTCGTGTACAAATGAAACAAAAATCATTTGTATTTTATTTCTGTTTTGCACATTGCAAAGACATAATTGAAACAAATTCAAATGTTTTGCTTCGTTTGTTTTCATACTCTGCTGTTCACAACAAGAGAGAACGATCAATCTATAATAAGATAAATAAAAAAACAAATAAGAGTGTTGTCTTATATACCCACCATCAAGTTGTACGAGAGTGCAGCTAATTCAAATTGTTGACCAAATGTGGTATTGTTGGCAAAACATTTGGACAAAATTCGGTTGCAGTAGTATAGTTAGTATAGTTCAACATTTAAAAGTATCTAAGTGATTTCCCTAGTATGTATTTACCTTGTACAAAATGTTGTTCCATAACCGCGTATAGTTTTACATTAATAAGCTTTTAAGCTGTTTGTGCTTAATATGTAATTAAGATAAACATGTTGATAGTAACACGGCAGGTTGATATATTTTGTTATGAGTTCCTAATTCATCTACCGTATATAAAGTCTGGACTTAACATTGATTGATATCTATTTAATTTCGTAGGTGCAATCTTAATATAACGAATGTACCTCCAAATCTTTTTGAACCTTTTTGATTGTATATATAAAAAATGGAACTATAGCCAAATGTTGACCGATTGTCACAAAATTTTATATACTGGCTGGTGTCGAACAACATTTTCGTAGTTTTAAGTAAATCAAAGAAAACTTCCTAGCAACTTTAATATTATTTTTAAAAATCTTATATTTTTTGCCGTGAAAGTTATTTATATTTGTAGTTTTTTAGCATTCATAAAATATTATTTTTTAGTATTAACATACTTTAAAAAAAATCAATTTTGCATTTGACACGTTTTAAAACAACCAATGGTGATGGTAAATTTCATTAAAAACATTTTTATATTGTTACGTTTTCCCTTTAAAAACAAAGTTTATTAACTTTTAGAGCTAGTCACTTTCACAAAAACTGCAAACTAACTTGTTGCTTTACAGATATTAGCTTCTTTCTGTGTTTATATCGAGAGCCTATGAACCATTTTTATTTTTAAACACTTTTTATTTGAAAACGGTTCTTTTATAAAAGAACTTCTCATGTATTAAAAATCAGATGAAAGAAATCTGTTAAGGCAGGCCACATTGGTACGTACCAATTATGTCGTTAATTTTGGGCTTAAGCCTTTCACGCAATATGGTCGATAGGATCTTATATGTAATTGAGAGGAGGCTTATCTCTCTTTAATTTGCACATACAGTTTTATCTCCTTTTTTGTGCACTGGACAGAGGACACTTAGATTCCAATCGTCTGGCATATGTTCTTCTGACCATATGGCTTCTTTAAGTCGGGACAGTCAACTTATCACCTTCGGCTTTAAAAAGCTCTGCTGGCAAACCAGCAGCACCCACAGCTTTGTTATTTTTTGCGGTGTACATATAACTCCGTCATCATTGATTTGTTAAGGCGTGTCATCTTGGTCGCTTTCCTTTGATACCAACAATTTGCAAAAGTGCTCCTTCCATAGGTTCAGTACGTTTTGAACATATGTTATCAGTTTTCCTTGGTTGTCCTTGCAGGAGAAAATACAATTGCTAAGGCCATCCGTTTGGTGTTTTATTTTTTGATAAAATTTACGCACTTCATTACGACTCTTATATATCTCAATTTTTTCTTTAGAATAGGCGTTTCTCTCTCGATATCTTTCTACAGTTCGACGAGTAACTACTGACAGCATTGTTGCAATGTAGGTTGTATTTTTCGCAGAAGTGGCATCGCTGCACTCTTCGTCATGTCAAGTGGTTTTAGGATGAGGGTTTTGAAACCCTTATACAGTTTTTGCAGCAGTTTTCATGAAGTTGGCAATATGCTGATGTCGTTGGAATTAGAAATATTTTCTCTGAGTTATTGAGCTGTTCGTTGCGAGTAATCGGTGGCAATTTGATGGGATTGTAGCTTGGTAATGTTAAATTTTCTTTGCGATTCCGACACACTCACTAATGTTCTCACCTTGGCTGCAACAAGATAATGATCGGAGTCCTTATTGGCTCCCCGAATTGTACGCACATCCAATTCACTTGATTAGTGCCTTCCGTCAACTACAATATGGTCTATTTGACTTTTTGTTACTTAATCGGAAGACACCTATGTAGCTTTGTGTATTTTGCGGTGTTGAAACCTGATGCTCCACACTACCATATTTCGAAACACAAACAGAACAACAACACCAACAGAAACATTCTAGAAAATGGTGGAAATAATTTATAAGCAGTGAACTATGCACAATGGGCGGAAACTTTAAAATTATTGACAATATATTTATTAGAAACTTTAAAAGCAATATGAAAAATGAACTTATAAAGAGTATGATATTATTGTCAAAGATATGTCGTCACTTTAAATGCAAAAGGGCGTACTAATTAAAAAATGCAAAACTGATTGTCTGATTGATTATACTGTGCATAATTGGGTCCAAGTTTTTAATTTTTTTTTTCACTATACAATGTATTTACCCAACAAGAACATGACCAGTCATTTGATCGATCAACTGACTTCATTTTATTAAGGAAAATATGAAAAGGCAATATGAAAAGAGCACTTGGAGAATGCCGCATGTGTTGTTTTGCATTAATGCTGGCATTTGTGGGCTGTAAGAAGGTACCAGTTCTGGACTGGGTATCATTTGAGGATTGTTGCTGTTGTTGAACATTAAAAGCACCAACTGGCATGTTGGGAGGCATATTGAGCATTTTTATCAAAGTATCTTGAATTGTGAAAAGAAAATTATTTTTATCAATGTTTGAAAATAAAATTTGTATTTATTACCTTGAGGTCCTGTTGCATTGGGCTTCCCATGATGACCCTGTCCTTGTGGCCCATTTCCTTTATTATTTGGATGCATTTGCCCTTCTGTCAAAACATTACCAACTTAGATCTGCTGCATATTTGGTGGTATACCTTGCATACCTTGATTAGCTCCAGCATTGAGTCCTTCCACATTCATAGCACCCACAGGACCACCCTGATTAATGCGAGCATTTATAATTTAATTTAGTTGAGGATGTTGCATACCCATTTGTTGTATTTGCTGTTGCTGCATTTGATTAGGTAAAGGCCCACCCATAACATTCATTTGTCTTATGCCCTGCATTTGTTGCATTTGCTGTTGTCCAGGTCTTTGTTAATTCAAAGTTTGAAAGAGATTTGAGACGGGTGCAATTGCCCTAGCTGGCTAAATTTTGCAAAGCATTTAGAGGATCCTGCAGCATGTTATTGTTTCAGCATTTGGTGGAGGAGCTTGTTGGGGTCTTCCTTTATAATAAACCAAACATGGGATATTAAAAATTAAACATTAATCATTTCGGGAAACTTACTCCGAATATATAATTTTCCATAACACTGGCTTTTTATTGACATAAAAATTGTAAAAAATACAATAATTGAAAAAATTATAATTCGAAGATCCTTTCTGGACGCTTTTCACAAAATTTTAATTTTTCATTTTTCAAGTCATAGTTTTGTACGCTAGTTTTGTATGCAAGAATGAAACAGCTGCAATTATTAATGTTGTTTCACTCTTACATACACAAATTTTGGTCAATGTGTTGATATTTTTTTATCTCTGTGTTTTAGTCAGTCATTTCTTGTTTATTTTTTTTGTTGTTCAACACGTTTTAAAAATAAAGCATTGAATTATATTTGAATCATATAAATGCAACGTGCCATTTGCTTTTGATTATTTTTTAAGAATAAATCATTCGAACTTTATTTGAATTAATTGAAATTTTGGTTATATCAAGCTTTCTAATTATTAATTATAAAATTTTGAAAGTAATATTTATATAGAATACTGAAAATTAAAATTTAATTAATTCTAAAAAACAACTAAAAGTTTTTTTCTTTAGAAAATAGTTTATATTTTTCTTAATTACTTTTAGTTTTTTAAAACCAATAAAAATACATAAAGTTAAAAATAATATATGTACTTACTTAAATTTTCATTATTGTTTATTAAATAAGCTAAACATTTATGTTCATTTTTTATTATTATTTCTGTGCAATTTTATTTTATCATATTTTTAAATACATACATGTATATATTATTATATATAAAACAGATCATTGGATCAGAAAAATACGGTCAACCGTTTAATAGGCTAAGGATAGCTGCTTTAATAATTCAGGATATTTGTAATTAGGCTTGCGTTTTGGAGCAACTTAATTTCTAAATTGAACATAAAACTAAAATTGATAAATAATACAGATCTTACATATTTATAACAGTAACAAAAAATTGACTAGATTAAAGTAACAAAATTATAAATATTATTTTTTTTATTAATTATTTAAATTTATTGTAGTGTCCTTATCATAAAATGTTTACAAGTTACTGTGTACATTACATGTTGGAATTGCGAACGGTGTTTGAAAATTTTTATTATTATCTTTATTTCTGTGCCTATAAGATAATTTCAAAGCTAATAATTGATGTATGTATGTATGTATGTATGTATGTATGTATGTATGTATGTATGTATGTATGTATGTATGTATGTATGTATGTATGTATGTATGTATGTATGTATGTATGTATGTATGTATGTATGTATGTATGTATGTATGTATGTATGTAAAAAAAAATCTTTACAAATAAACCATATGTATGTATGTATTTTTTAAGTAGTTTTGTTTTTACGGGGCATACAATTAAGCGGAAACTTCTTTGTTTTTTAATCGTTTGTATTTTTTTTCAAAATTTACCTTAAAGCGACATAAGGGAGAATTGAGTTAAGGCGTTTATTGCATTACAGAAGCAAAGGCGCTTAAATGTGTTTAGTTCGTTTTAAAAAATTCGGGTTTTTGTCATTGTTATGTACGTTTACTTTTTAGCTTAAGTTTTTGAAGCAATAATGCATTGATTAAAACAACTTACGTACTTTTGTACATGTTTTTGTGTAGATATTGATATTTTTCTTTTATCATATAACGATTTCGCTTTACTTCACCTAAGTTGTATAAATGTTGACTTTGAAAAAATAAAGTTATTATTTTCAAACAACTTACGTTTACATGAAACTACACAATATATACTTTTTATTTAAACAAAACCGCTTAAAGTTACTTAAAGTCCAGTTCAAAGCAAATTTCAGTTTCGAAAAAGAGCTTGAGTAAAAAAACGTAAAATCTTCTGAATAAAAAAATAAAAAATATTCAACCCTCTTCTCTAATAAACATATTACCAATATATTTATTTATAAATTATTTGCAGAAATCAAGCAGAAGAAAAATTACACAAAATTGACGATATATCAAAACTTCAATTTTTGACTTAAGCTTTTCTTACATATTGGTTACTCTTATTACATTGGTTATAAGAACGATACATCCATGTTTTTCCGATGTTTAATGTTCACATGATCAATTGATTAAATATGGAGTAAAATCTTATTAATATATAAATGCGAACTACTTAAAATGGATTACAAGATTTATTTATATAATTCATTTTGATTACTATCCAATAATTTTTATATAGAATTAAGTTTTGAAAATATAGTTCCTAGGAGTCTGTTTTCTCCAGAGTAATGGTGGCTCCAACTTCCGAAAGCAAACGCTTGGCACAGAAGTGGCAACAATATGAGGGCAAAGCATTGCGATTGTTGAATGTTTGGGGAACAAAGATTTCATATCCTCCTAAAATCTGATTGGCGCCACTTTTTACTGGTGTAACAGGAGATGAGAGGTACATCTGTACTTCCGTTTCACTAATAGTTTCTTTAATAGCTTTAGATGATATTGAAACCATAAACAAGTACATGTGTTTAAGTTAAGATAAAATAAAATGCAAAAAAGCAAAACTAAGTAAAAACAAGTAAGAAAGTGCTATAGTCGGTCAAGCCCGACCATACGATACCCTTCACCACTAAGGTCAAAGGTGTTATTATTCCTGAATAAAGACAAATATTTGCTAAATTTTGCCATCATACAAACATTTTTTCAAAACTTATATATTTAAGCTGTTTCCGTCATTTGAACTTATATATTTATTATATTTGGCAAATTGATTACAGTTGTTACAAAAATTATGTGTGCAAAAAATATTTATCATTTAGTGCGAAGAAGAGTTTGTATGGGAGCTATGATCATATGTGGACCGATTTCAACGAAATTTGGTACAGTGATTTTAATTTACATAAGCAGTATATGTTATTTGTGGCCAATATATCAATTCCGGGAAGTGGGACATATGGGAGGTACCATAAATAATGGACGATTTTGACGAATTTCAATAGGTCCCATTATCAAAAAAAATATCTGTGCCAAATTTCATCAAATTATCTTTAGAATTAGAAAGTGATTCTAAGCCTATTGGTATACTAAAGGTGGGTCTAAGACAAATATTTCTTTGAGTTATTTACATCAGCACATCCTTATAATACCCTTTCAATCTATGGTGGTGAAGGGAATAAAAATCTTGTATGAACGATGTCGATGTTTTAAGTTCGGAAAGTCGATGTATCGTCTGCCAGACCCGGTTTATGAAAATGTGGCTTATGACTCAAAAACAAAATTTCGAAAAATTAGTTAATTTTTCGAAATTTTTCATAGACCGGGTCTCATATGGGCAAATCCGAAAAACATTAAACCAAGGACAAAATTTAAAACTGTCAAAATCACGTATTTGTGTTAACGAAAAAATTTACCATATATTGATCCTTTAGAATATATAATGTATACAATTTTCGATTGCTTTCTTCTGAATGGCAGATCTTTATTTGCACCCATCTCGAATTTTTATAATTTTTTTAAAACAATAGGTTTTTTAAAAGTTTATAAACATAGCGAAAACATATATTTTGGTATCAAGTATGCTTAATTTTATACAATTAGATGTAAAAGACCACATCAATTGGTAATTGGAGTGATATAAATAATGTCAAGTAAAAAAGGACTCACAGTGTGTAGCGCCCGTCACAGAAATAAAGGTTTTTTTAATTTGACTAGTGCAATTTTTCTTTTTTCTCCAATTGAAATTGGTTCGTAAAGAGAACTTACAGTATGCTTTACATTAGGCTAAAAATATACAGATGTTAATATAGCATTTTACAGTAAAATATGTATAGGAAAGTTTGTAGCGTCCGTCACAGAATATATTTTTTGCAAAATAAAATTTATTAAATACAAAATTTACGAACACATGTCTGCCTTATTCATAAAGCAATAACACTGTCTATATCCACAATTTAAATTTAAGGTATAAGGTGTTAAAAAAAATACAGTGGGGCAAAGTTGATGCCTTTGAATTTTTTTTTATTTTTGGGACACTCTAACAGCTAACCACAGCATTCTTGGACCGAAAAATAAGATGTAAAAAGTGTAAAACTTTGTATGTAGCCGTTTTGTGAAATATTAAATTGTACCCAAAAATCGCATTTTAAACCGCGAACATGAATATTCATTTTATTTGCAATCTATTCTTAAAATATTAAGCAAATATAATAGCATATAGTAAAAATATAACAGAGTACATCACAGAAGTAATTGACCCAATACTTTACATACAAAATAATGTAGAGATCAAATCAAAAATATTATTTTACAAAATAAAAAACAATAGTTTACAATATGTATTAGAATTTGAGTAATTAACAAGTTATTTTCTAAAAGGAAGATCTAGTACATGGCGCCATTTCAATCTTCGAATTTCATTTGTTTCATCGAGCAAATTGATTGCTAATAGATTTGAGTGGTTGCTTAGCCTTTGAACATATCTTAAACTGAAATTGCTGATTTCATCTTTAACATATGGGATTTCCAATTCAGTATGTAGTGTTTTGTTGCTTTCAAGCCAAGGTGCATTCACAACAGCCCTTAGTGTTTCTGATTGAAATCTTTGAAGGATTTCAATATTTGAGTTACTTGCGGTTCCCCAAAGTTGTATACCATAGGTCCAAATCGGTTTCAAGATGGCTTTATATAGAATCAATTTGTTTTTAAAGCTTAATTGTGATCTTGGTCCAATTAACCAGAACATTTTCTTAAATTTAATGTCGAGTTGTTTTCTCTTGCTTTTTATATGTGTCTCCCACGTTAGTCTTCCGTCCAAATGTAGTCCAAGATAATTTACAGAGTCTTTGTTAGGAATAAGTTGATTATTTAAGTACACATCTGGACAGTGATTTTTTCTCAAAGTAAATGTTATTTAAGAAGATTTTTGTGGATTTACTCTTATATTCCAAGAATTTAACCAGTTTTGTATTGCATTAAGTTGTTGCTGTATCAGTCTGGATGCTTCCACCGGTGAATCGCTTGTTGCTAAAAATGCATATCATCCGCGTAGGTTGCATCCGCGTGATGTTGGCATATCAGATGTAAATATCGTATATAATACAGGCCCAAGAACACAATTTCGTGGATGTTTGAAATTTCTGTATTGTTTTTAACATAAAAAGTACGGTTTTCAAGGTATGACTTCAGTAGCAGATAAAAAGGTGCTGGTAGGATGGTTTTAAGTTTATATAATATCCCATCATGCCAAACTTTATCAAACGCTTGTTGAATATCTAGAAATACTGCACAGCAATATCTTTATCAATTGTGTCAGAAATGATGTTTACAATACGATGTATTTGCTCTGGAGTTCCATGTTTATGACGGAATCCAAATTGGTGGTCTGGAATTATATTATTGCTTTCTAAGATTGTAAGCATTCTACTGAGAAATATACGTTCGAATATCTTTAAAAAAGTATTGTTTTCTGGCTTATTCGGTTTGGGCACCATTATAATTTCTGCGCATTTCCATTGTATTGGAAAGTGTTGCAATCTGAGTATTGAGTATAAATTAGCGTTAAGAAAATTACACCCTTATCAGGTGTATGTTTTATGATTTTGGCGTTAATTTGGTCATATACAGGGGATTTTGCATTATTGAGTTTTTTGATTTCATTCGGGGAAATAGGTTTAATTGGCAAATCCATTTGGCATGCAGTATCTAAAAAGTTCACTATATCTGAGTTATCTGTTCGGTTCAGATGGGGTTTAAATACTTGTTCTAAATGAGATGCAAAAGAGGAAGCCTTTTCTAAATCGCTTTTACTCCATGAACCATCATTATTTTTTATGGAAACATTTATTTTTACTGGTCTTTTTAGATAATTAGTTGCTTTCCAAAGACTGTGTTCATTTTTAGTATTGTCAACGCTCAAATTGCGCAAATAGCTGTCAAATTTCTCATTTTTGTGTAAGCGAATCTTTTCTTTTAGTATTTGGGTAGCTCGATTCAGATTTGTTTTATGAAGAGGATTTCTGCTTTGATGCCAGATTCTACGAAGTCTTCTTTTATTTCTGAAGATCCTAACAAACCCACCCGTTAGGATCTGTTGGCCAGTATGTAGGACTGCAGCCAGATAATGTGCTGTAGTTATTGTTGGTGATACATTTAAATAATGCACTTCCTTTTGGATTTATAAGCCTTGATCCCCACCAGGGGTGTTTGGCATTATAATCATCAGCTACTATAAAGCGCGGACCAAGATTCATGAAAAACATATCATAATCTTGACAATTAATATTATGTCTTGGAGGGCAGTATATTGAGTAAATACATATATAATTGTTATTATATTGAATCTTAATACCGGCAGCTTGAATACAAGGCCTTCTTACTTCATCTAAAACCTGGAAATCAATTGTTGATTTAATCAATATAGCAGAACCAGCATGTGACCTTTCGTCAGGATGATTTGCATTGACTAAAGTATAACCCCTTGCATTGAAAAATGATCTGTTATTAAAATGCGTTTCTGATATTAAAAATATGTCTATATGTTCGAATTTTATAAAAGTTTCAATTTTATTTTGCTTACTAGCAATTCGTAAGTTTATTTTCATATTTTGTCGATAAACATGGACATCATACTCATAAGTGTTGACGTTAACCTTTCCATATGTTTATCTAACATTACTTCCGATGATGTATTTTTTCTAAGAATTTCGGAATACGATTTATTTGGAATGAAATGATTTGAATTATTGCGAGAATTTTGATTATAGGAGTTTATTGGAGGGTATTCATTTTGGTTATTAAAACGATTTTGAAAATTCGACCAAAAATCTACTTTATTTGATTGTAAAGTTCTTTTTTGAAGAAGTTTTTGATAAACCTGACAGCCCTTATAATTAGTTGCATGTTCTTGCAAGCAATGAGTGCAACGAGGTGGAAGTTCAGAATTTTTAGCACATTCTGCTGTTGGGTGGTCCAATCCGCACTTAACACATACAAATGGTTTAGTACAATATGATTTGGTATGACCATATTGTTGGCAACGATGGCATTGAACAATATCATTGGTTTTTCTTGGGGGTTTAATTTTGACTACGGCATTATTTAAATAATGCAATTCATAAATTTTCTTATTATCTGGACCAGGATTTATATCGACGTAGAACATAGATAAGGATAGTTTCGTAACTCTACTTTTGATCTTTACAACTGATCTTACTTGATGTCCCATTGCAATCAGTTCAGCCTTTATATCCTCAATCGGGATTGTATAGTAAATTCCTTTAAGAACTACTCTATATGCGCGCTCACTTTTGATTTGGTATGTATGGAAACTTATATTTTTCAAATTTAGATATTTTACGATCTTTCTATAGGATTCAATTGTCTTAATAAATAGTTTCACTTGCCCATCTCTTAAACATTTATAATGGAATTCAGTACTAGGAATAACAGTCGATAAGCAGATAATCATTTTGTTAATTTGGAATTATAATATTTCCTTCCTCTACTTCTACTTGTTCATCATTGTCTTTATCGTTGTCATTATCAACATTAAGAATTGCAAATCTATTATTGTTATTATTGTTGGAAGCAGACGGCTCATCAATAAATTTTTTGTTGGTAGCTGGGTTCGTTGGTGTTTTTTACGTTTACTTGAAGTCATAACATGCCAGTCCATAACACGGTTTTCGCCGTCACTACTTTCTTTATTTTTTTCGTCCATCCTTATCAACTTTCTTTAAAAGTTTTTTTTTTAATTTTTGAAAAATTTATGTACAACAATAATGTTGTATTAAGAGATTTTATTACTATTATTTTTCAAGTTTTGAATTGATTTACACAAAGAATAAAGCAGAGATCACATCTGCACTAGATCACGGTATAACTAGAACTAACACGAAGATGAAGGAGATAAAATTCGGGAACAAATAACACGATTGTTTTTACTGATTTACGAACCTTTAAATACGAAATATGCATTTTTCCTAATAAAAAACATGCAAGTAAAAACTGTCTGTCACGTAGCGTAAGCAACTGTTCATTAGTGGATTTTTGATGAAACTAGAAACTTTAATTGAAAAATTAGGATTTATCAGGCTTGAGTTCATTTTTAATTTTCAAATTATTAATTTGAAAATTTGAAAGTAATAATGTGGAGAAAAACTGAAAAAATTATTTTTGAACGCGGCTAGTGGATTGCAATTTCAATTAATTCAATTTAAAGTTCGAATAATTAATTCCCAAATAACTAGAAACTTTAAAATATTTTATAAAGGCGACTTTGTAATCCTCTGATTTTCCTTTATTTACAATTTTTTTATTACTATGACCGATTTGATAAAAATTAAAGAAACATGTGTTGAAAAAAAAGTCACTTCCATTTTTTGTAGCGTCCGTCACAGCACTTTAAAAGCGAATATCTTTCTCCTCCAAAGCAAGTATGTAAATAACAAATGCCATTCGAGAGCACAATCAATGGGAATATATTCTCCAAAATCTGTGCAAAGATATCTCGTGTAAAACGACAATAGTGTAGTTGATTTATTGTAGTTATCTCAGTCTGCCTATCCGTTTGTGAAAATAATATTCCAAAGGTTGTATTGTATTTTTTTTAACAATAAAATAAAAGTTTAAAACACCGTTTTTTATGATAGCTAACTTCTTAGGCGTGCAAATAATTAAATTATATGCAATATAAAAAGGCCTAACTGATTTAAATTACATTTTAGTATGCAAATTATTGTTAGCTTAAGACTCATGTTAAATTAAATACACTTTCTTAAACTTTGTTAGGATTTTTTAGATATTTTCTATTCGATTTCGAATAAGGATTTTGTATAGGGGCAGTCAATTATTACCTGGTTTTCTTTAAAATTGGTTACTGGTATTTAAGTATTGTTAGTATTTTTAACAGGACATTTTCTTGGTTAGTATGTATAATTAAAAATAAAAACCAAGCTTAATTTACTTCTATTTTAAAGTATCTAATTATTAACGTTAACCCGTGCCCGTATAAATTCCGGCCATAGCAGGTTCTCAGCAGAATGTATATACCGTCATCTTAAAGACCAAATAACCTATCGGCAAAAATTTCAAAAGTTATTATTATTATTCTATATCATAACGTATATCTGTGCAAAATTTTAATCATCTTTTATCACAAATGACCAAATTATTACAGTTTTTGTACCTAGAGGACCGTAACGCACTTAAAAAAGATAAAACTAAATCATCAAAAATCGCGTAAAAGTTTAATTTTGTTGCATAGTGTAATTAAAAGAATCATTAAGTACCTTCATTTGCTTAAACCAGTAAAAGAAACTATAACTGTTATTATTTATTCAAAAAGAAGTGTATTTGCATTTGATCCCAAATCTGTTACATTTATTTATTAATGTAACAGATCAATTTATTGATAAAAAGCCAAAAAATGTTTGCGGAGAAACCAAATTTAATTTATATAATGTTTATATGTATAAAAAAATTGCATTTATTCATACTAATTAGTAATGCAGATAGGTTATTTGGTTTTGCAATTCCAAACAACCTAAGTGACACAACATAAGCAGAGTTTAGAAAAACAAATTTTTTTCAACCGATATATGTTTCTGGTTTCGCTTAAATCTAAATACACAAATATCGTTTAAATATTGCAATTAGTTCCAGTTTTATAACGTTTTTTCCCTATCCTATAAACTTCTGAAAACTGTAGATAGGTTATTTCGTCTTTTAGGTGACGATATGTAATTTAAATTTTAAATTTAAATTGAACCGCCGTGGTATAGCAGGTTATTCATCCACCTAGCATACCAGAGGTCCAAAGTTCGATCCTCAGCCAGACTCACTTGAAAAAAATACATTTTCAAAAAAACGGCGGTTCACCTCATAACACTCGAAGAATTATTATTTTTTTGTTTTGGTAGCTATCCTAAAGCAACATTATCGGTTAAGAATCCTTCGGCCGCACAGGATTTTTTACTTTGGAATATTTATGCACATAAATATCTATATTTTTTGGCTTTTAGTACACATATGTATGTCACAATTCCTCCAGAAACAATAATATTAATATTTTTTCATTATAAACTTGTTTGTTATATTTTAATTTGAATAAATTGGTCTGAATTTGAACATAAAAGATTGTGCTTATAATAAATCAAATAATAAAAATAAATTTGTTTGGGGAAATTTTAACTTTTGAATTTAAAACTTCATATTTTATTATTAAACTTCCTTTTTCAAATTGAAAAACCATATTAAAAAAATACCGTCAAACTTTATTAAATTTTGGCCAAAAGTTTATAAATTTCAAGATGTTACCGGTACACATCACAATAAAGAACTTGGTCAAGCAGTTTTGAATATGTTAGCGGTTCCTACAAGCAATACCTGTGTAGAAAGAGTATTTTCTGTTATGAGTTTAACAAAAACGAAACTTCGCTTTTAACTATATTAGAATCTTTAATAAGAATACATGTGTTTATAATAACAAAATTTGTTGTCAAGAATTTCAACCCACAACTGAAATGTTAACAAATTTTGTTCAAAAAAGTTAGTGCCGTTTCATATACATCGGAATCTCTTGATCAGTTTTTATTTCACATTTCTTTTGGATATGCATTCACGTACACACTTTAACACTTTCTTCATCAGTTTCTATTTTATTTTCCTTAAATTTCATATAAATTTTCAAAATTTTCGTAAACTTGTTTGTTATCAATTTCAACTCCGTCAGATTTTTCTCTTACAAACTCAAGATTTGATGAGCCAAACTTGGTGTGAAAGTAGACTTATGTATAGTTTAACTCATCTCAGCATACAAAACTATTTTTATGTTAATGAAATCGACCTCTTCATTTAATTGAATAAAAAATGTAAGCAAATACGCTTTTTTATGAATTGGGGATTTTTGGGGCTAAAAAATTCAAAATTTGAGGATGGTGACCAAAATGTATCTGGCAGGCCTGTATCCATCCCTGCACTATGTTGGAGAAAACAGGTATCGGCAACATATACATCTACATTATGAGTTTGTATGAGTGAGATAAAATAACAACTTTCTCAATGCACTTAAAGAAATTTTTGTGTTAATTGCTGATTTTTTCCATATCTGTTTGTGTGTTAATTTACGAAATTTAAATGTATATGTATTTATATGTTTATATATTTATGTGATCATATTATATACATACATATGTATATGGGGGATTTCACGTCAAGTGACCGAACTTTTTTAAAATCGATGTTTTCCGATTTGGCTGAAATTTGCACCAAAGTTAGTATTATTGGAAAATAGCTTAGACATACATTTTTAACAAGATTGATGAAAGGGTTTCTGAATTAGGGAGTTTACTTTTTCGCCAAATAGGTGTTTTTCGCGTCCATGTAACTTTTTACCTATTGGTGTTAGCAAAATTCGTCCAAAACAAATTATGTAGCATCTTCCGCTGTCTTTCGATTTTTTTAAATAAATAAAAAAAATATTATTTTTGTTGGACCCTATTTCACCTTATCATATGGTCTGGCTTGACCGACCACACCATATGATAAGGATAACTGTGATCAGCGATGAGTCTAATTTTTGGTCAAATAGTATCGTAAGAAAAAAAAATTGACATATTTGGTGTGAAGAACAGCCTGTAGAACTACAATGCATTTGCGATAAAATGCTCAAACTGAAATTCGAGTTCGGCCTTCAGACTATTTTTTCAAGGTTATGCAAAGGTTTTATGGAAAAGACCGCAAAGGTTGACGCATTATGAAATATACCCTCCGATATGTTGAAGAAATTTATATGCAGTGAAAGCTCCACTGGCTGACATTTTTGCTAGACGGTCGACTTTTTAAGTCCCATAAATTATGTCGTATTTAATTTTTAATTTCTTTTTTACTTCTTTTAACTTATTTGGTATTTTTGAGATATCTCAGAAATCTTATGGTCCGATTTTTATTTAATTTAACAGCGTGCTGAGTGGAAAAATTTTCTAAAATGCGATATAGAAATATATTTTTTCAAAAAATATAGTTTTCGCGGAACAGTGAGTCTGGTGTTTTAGTCACATTTCCGGTGTTTATTTCAATTCTAAAACATGATATATAATTTCTTGTCAGTACTCCATTCAGAAGCTCCACAAACGTGATATCAGGTGAGCAAACTGCATATGACATGAATATGTGGTCTGACATTCGAACATTGCTTAAGTCGAATTAATATATTGGTAATATGTTTATTAGAAAAGAAAAATGAATATTTTAAATAAATGTTGTTAAATTCAGAAGATTTTACTCTTAAAAGTATATATTGTGTAGTTTTATGTAAACATAAGTTGTTTGAATATAATGTCTTTATTTATAACGATGATGGAAAAAAATCTGAATATGTAAACAAAAATATGTGTACATAAGTTATGTTGACCAATGCATTATTGATTCAAAAAAACTTAAGCTGAAAAATAAGAATTTTTTAAACAAACTTTGCTTCTGTAATGTACAAATGCCTTAACTCAATTCTGTTTTATGTCGACTTAAGCTACTGTATGATTTTAAAATCTTTTCAGAACTTACATTAAATACATCTTACTACAGTTCTGATACAACACATTACAATACAGATATCGCCAAGAGACTAGAATCAAGATAACATTGTTTAATAAAATACGATAGAACTTTTGTGACTGTATTTGTATTGAATTGTTGTATATCGAAATGGGTTATCTTTCTAGGATTTACACAAAAAACAATTTAGTCAAATTGACAGCCTTATATCTTTTTAGCACATACATATAAACCTAATAGTTGTTTAAACAATATTTTCGCAGAATATGAAATGGTTCAATAAAAGATAACTTTCAAATATTGTTCATGAATAACCCATCGGAATCTGCCCACTTACTTGAGAGATGAACTTGGTTTACCACTGACTTTCTAATATAGTTGTGATATATGCACATACAAATGCATATGTATATGAAATATGAACTTATATATATAGTTTGAATTCCAATGCTAGAATAATACTTCTCAAATATTATCGCATAAGTATTTATCTTAATAAATCCAATAACTTTAAAATTATAACTATTCAAGTACTTTTCCAAAGGTTAGATCCAAATCGTTTAGTTTTAGACAACTAACCAAAAACTTAGTTTATATCCATCATACAATATTTACCAAATATAATTGACGGTTTTCTAAACTTAGATAAAAGAAAAAAAAAAAAACAAGGTAATCGTTTGATTATGTACTTAACTTTGGAAACACCATTGGTGAAGGGTATCTAAGATTCGGTAACGCCGAATATAACACTCTTACTTGTTTTTTTTTAATTTCTGTATTTAATCTTTACTTTGTCCATAAGTAAGATAAAAAATATCAAAATGCAATAAAATTAAAAATATCTATACAAAACAAATATAAATAAAACAGACAAATGATCTAAATAAAACGAAAACAAAATTGTTAATTTTAACAACATACGCACAAAAAAAAAAAAAAAATAGAGACAGAACAGGAATCGATTATAGAAAAAATTTGGTTTGGGGCTTGAGGTTTTTATTAGGATTCACTCACTTCACTTGTGAATTTAAACCTTATATTTTATTAATAAAGCAAAATATTTTGTAATAGAGGATGATATAAAGATTCGTTTCTTGATACAAAAATTGCATCAGATTATGGGTCAGAAATCGAAGAAGAAATACCAAATTGTAAGCTGTAAGAAAATTCTGTGTAATTAATAAAGAAGTTAAACAACTTTTTATTCTAGAATATTCCCAATTGATGTCTACGAAACTCAATGGAATAAACTTCCTTTAACAAATTGGAATGCCATATTCGAAAAAAGGCCGTCAAACTTAATTAAATTTTGATAAAAAGTTTTTAAATTTCAAGATGTTGCCGGTACACTCTATAAAGAACTTGGTCAAGCAGTTTTGAATATGTTAGCGGTTATGAGTTTAACACAAACTTCGTTTTGAGCTACACATATTAGACAAATTTAAACAATGTTAGTAAACTTGAAAGAAATTTTTTTTTTTTTTATTTTTATTGTATTTTTTAAATAAATGAGCCCTTTCGACATTTTGGGGAACATAAAATGTAGTGTTTTGGCGATATTTCAGATGCTTAGGAGCCGATTTTGATGAAATTAAACAAAGAACTTCGGGGGAGGATTTCCTAAAATACACTCCATTATTATTGTTTTTCTTTTCTCTTTTGGCGATATCTCAGATGTTTTTGATTGATTTTGATGAATATTTTTATATATAAGTATACGTTTTATTTTATTGAAATTGTAACGCAATGTTATTGAAACCAAAATAAAAAACTATAGGGTATGAGTATCTGAATTTGAAAACAAAATTCCCATACAATAATAAATTTAACAGAATTGGATTAAGGGCATATAAGATTCGGTACAGCCAAATATTTATATATTATAACCTTAAAAGTTAAATATTATAACCTCAATTATTATGCAAAATTAGGAATTGTTGGGATAGTAAATATTTATTAAAAAAAGTATTTTTTGCACTTCACACCAGTCTATTATATTTAATTATTAAGGTTGGTTAGGCCATTATCATCAGGAGGAGTATCCCTAATTCTAGATGAAAAACCACACAAATCAAAAGGTAAAAGCGAAGACTATCGACTGTACAGACTTTAACAATTTTTAGTCTAATCTTATATATATATATATATAATAATATATATACATATATATATATATATATATATATATATATATATATATATATATATATATATATATATATATATATATATATATATATATAAATTTTGCACTTCTTTATGTTATTTATTCCCGCTTTTTTAGTGTCGAGTGTATTTAAACCATTCAACACCAAATAAGGAGAGCAATTTTAAAGATTTAAATATTATTTTAAATATTATATTTATCCTATTATTTTTTAACCAAATTACCCTTATGTCCCTTTCTTTATGCGCTGTCATATTTTTTAATCTCACACATCACTAAATGGTCTAACTGTAGTGGTCTACAAAGTATGCAATCGCCTGCAATTTTTTATTTTCCTACATATATTTAAGATTTTCATTAAAAAAAATTTTAAACTTTTACACTAAACTTGTTCTTATATAAATTATACTTATCGAATTTGTCAACTGGAATGAATGTACGACAACCTAAAGTTAACTTTAAATAACTTGTCGAAATCTTCGAAAAATTCTAAGACTATTGGCCCGTTTGTATGATTAGTTTTTTTCAAATCGTTCGTCATATGAGTGGAAAAATTTGGTTTTCGGTTTTGTATTAAGAATGTCAGTTCTGATTGACTAAAAAATGTAAGAGCTAAACAATTTTTAAAAGCTTTTTCGAATTTATCGTTTTTGTAATTGAATTCCACACGTTCTTATAGTCTTCTTTTTGACGAACAGAAAAAATCAATTGTTTACAATTTTATTATCTAATTTTAAAATTTAACTATAAAAATAATAAATGATTATTTAGAAAATATAAATGTATTTTTTGAAATAAATTATAATAAAAAGCGCATTTAAAAGTACATATTTTATAACAAAAAAGGTTACTATTAGAAAAACTGGACCTTTCCCAAAAAATATATTTTTTTTTTATAAAAGTACCTTTTAGAATAAAAAGTACCTTTTAGAATAAAAAGTACCTTTTAGAATAAAAAGTACCTTTTAGAATAAAAAGTACCTTTTAGAATAAAAAGTACCTTTTAGAATAAAAAGTACCTTTTAGAATAAAAAGTACCTTTTAGAATAAAAAGTACCTTTTAGAATAAAAAGTACCTTTTAGAATAAAAAGTACCTTTTAGAATAAAAAGTACCTTTTAGAATAAAAAGTACCTTTTAGAATAAAAAGTACCTTTTAGAATAAAAAGTACCTTTTAGAATAAAAAGTACCTTTTAGAATAAAAAGTACCTTTTAGAATAAAAAGTACCTTTTAGAATAAAAAGTACCTTTTAAAATAAAAAGTACCTTTTAGAATAAAAAGTACCTTTTAGAATAAAAAGTACCTTTTAGAATAAAAAGTACCTTTTAGAATAAAAAGTACCTTTTAGAATAAAAAGTACCTTTTAGAATAAAAAGTACCTTTTAGAATAAAAAGTACCTTTTAGAATAAAAAGTACCTTTTAGAATAAAAAGTACCTTTTAGAATAAAAAGTACCTTTTAGAATAAAAAGTACCTTTTAGAATAAAAAGAACCTTTTAGAATAAAAAGTACCTTTTAGAATAAAAAGTACCATTTAGAATAAAAAGTACCTTTTAGAATAAAAAGTACCTTTTAGAATAAAAAGTACCTTTTAGAATAAAAAGTACCTTTTAGAATAAAAAGTACCTTTTAGAATAAAAAGTACCTTTTAGAATAAAAAGTACCTTTTAGAATAAAAATAACCTTTTAGAATAAAAAGTACCTTTTAGAATAAAAAGTACCTTTTAGAATAAAAAGTACCCTTTAGAATAAAAAGAACCTTTTAGAAAAAAGTACCTTTTAGAAAAAAGTACTTTTTAGAAAAAAGTACTTTTTAGACTGAAAAGTACCTTTTAGAATAAAAAGCACTAGAGCTGAAATAGAACTGAACTAGAACTGAACTAGAACTGAACTAGTACTGAACTAGAACTGAACTAGAACTGAACTAGAACTGAACTAGAACTGAACTAGAACTGAACTAGAACTGAACTAGAACTGAACTAGAACTGAACTAGAACTGAACTAGAACTGAACTAGAACTGAACTAGAACTGAACTAGAACTGAACTAGAACTGAACTAGAACTGAACTAGAACTGAACTAGAACTGAACTAGAACTGAACTAGAACTGAACTAGAACTGAACTAGAACTGAACTAGAACTGAACTAGAACTGAACTAGAACTGAACTAGAACTGAACTAGAACTGAACTAGAACTGAACTAGAACTGAACTAGAACTGAACTAGAACTGAACTAGAACTGAACTAGAACTGAACTAGAACTGAACTAGAACTGAACTAGAACTGAACTAGAACTGAACTAGAACTGAACTAGAACTGAACTAGAACTGAACTAGAACTGAACTAGAACTAGAACTGAACTAGAACTGAACTAGAACTGAACTAGAACTGAACTAGAACTGAACTAGAACTGAACTAGAACTGAACTAGAACTGAACTAGAACTAGAACTGAACTAGAACTGAACTAGAACTGAACTAGAACTGAACTAGAACTGAACTAGAACTGAACTAGAACTGAACTAGAACTGAACTAGAACTGAACTAGAACTGAACTAGAACTGAACTAGAATTGAACTAGAACTGAACTAGAACTGAACTAGAATTGAACTAGAACTGAACTAGAACTGAACTAGAACTGTAGTGCGATTCACTAACTTTTAAAACTTTCAAAAGGTTCTACCATTAACAACACATTTTGATGTTTGTACTAACCACTATGTGATTCACTAACTTAGTTTAAGCCACGGTAAAGTTATGTGGCAACTTTGTCAAAATAAGAGAAAAACACAAAGAAGAATAGAAAAAAAAAACAAGCCAAAAACTATTTTTGTTGTAAATTTTAAGAACAACTTGAGTAAAATATTAAAAATAATTATTATTTTAAATACATTTTTATTTATTTTGATGATATATGAATACTACTGAATGAATACATACTACTATCAAAAGAAGCCGGTCGTCTGCTGAGCAGCCAAGTCATATAGTTGAATTATATTTGTTGTTATATTCTTATATTATATTTTCTTTAATTATAATTTTCGATTTATATAAAGAAACCATTTTTTAATACACTTTTCTAAATCACTTTTCTTAACCACTTTTCTTTAACATTAAACAGCATCAAAAATGTTGGCGTTAATAAACAACAATTTATTTGTTTATTAATAACAGCTGATTGAAACAGCTGACTTTAAACGTCAACAGAAATCGTTAAAGTGTTAGTGAATAGCAGTGTGGTTAATTTAGTTGTTTAATAATTTTGAAGAAACAATTGTGGTTAAAAAAGCGTAGTTAATCGCACTACTGAACTAGAACTGAACTAAAAAGTATAGTATGTAGGGAGTGTATAAAAAATTAATATTTTTATGCATTTGGGTGCTTGAGAAATCATTAAACTTAGCAAGGGCTTTGTAAGAAAGAGCTTCTCCCAAACGCTAATATGGATTTTAGACGAAACAACATTAAAAAAATTGATTGACATTTTACTTCCATCAGATAAAAATTCCTATACATTCTCACGAAAGGAGGAGGATCTGATATAGTTATCTATGAACTTTGAATGAGTGGTTTTGTTATTAATGGATGTATTTAAAAACAACTTACATAAATTTATATGGCAAGGAAATTCTGCTAACAGCAGTTTATGCTAACGGCCATGTCCTAGGCTTTACAAAATTGGTAGTTTTCGAAATGATTTGTGATAAAATTTGTATTGTTATATTTTGAGTAAATATTTTTTGACAAACAGAAGGAGTAACTCTTCTTTTTTATTTAGAAACGAAAACAAAAAAAGCTCAACGTAACATAACGTAAGCCAGACGAATAAAAAAACCAGAGTTTAATTTATACTTTAGCTACCTTTTTTTTTATTACCGCTATGGCTACTGCTCCACCTTTTTCAAGTAGAAGTAGCAGTAGACGATGCATTATTTCGAAGCATTTATATTTTTAAGCTACTGCTACTTTTCAAAAAACAAAAGCGGCAAGTAAAAGTAGCAGTAGACGCTGCATTATTCCGAAGCATTTATATTTTTAAGCTAAACTATTTTTCAAAAAACAAAAGAGTTCTACTTAATTTTTGCTTCAATTTGAAGAGTAGCCAAAATCGAAAATATTTTTTCTGGCTATTCAAAACTTATTTTTAAAAATTTTGTTTAACAAATATTAGAAATTTAGAATCTGCTCATAAGTATGTTAAAACAAACAACTGACAGCACAAAACTCAAAAAAGTCGGTATCATGATGTTATTTGAAGTTATCGAATTTCGCGAAAATGTTAATTTTTGTTTATAATTTCAATAGATCCTTTGTAAATTTTTTAAGTCGCCAAAATGTTCAACCTTTAAACGTAATCCAATCTTCTTAAAATTCAGGATATATATTGTACTTACTTACTTAAATGGCCTATATTTACAACTGTTAAGGTCAAATGCCGAGCTTATTTTAGAATTCCATGCGCTTCAGTCTTACGCGCATATACTCCATTTTTGTAGGCCAAGCTTTGAAAGATTTTCTTACTTGGTCTTTCCATCGAAGTTTCGAAAGTCCTCTTTTACAAGTTCTCTCATTTTTGAACTCTTTTCTTGCCGGAATATTTTCGTCCATTCGTATGCATTTAATCCGTTTTATTATGCTGATGCTAGAGTATGCTGATGATAACGTATAATAACATGGCTAATGGTTCAAAAAATTAAACACCCTAATATTTTTTAATTGCATTTTCCATTAATTGTTTAAAATTTATTATCTTAAAGAAAAAAAGTTAAAGAAAATTTAAAAAAAAATAATGTAAATAATTATGTATGTATGATTGATGTTGTTATAATCTTAAAATTTAATCACAAGAATTCTTTTTTTAACATGATTAAGAATTCCCGCAAAATCATTTTTACATTATATTCAAAATTTTATTATTTTAAATTTTTAAAAATTTCCATAAAAATAGGAAATTTTGAATTTTCTATTAAAATAAGAATTTTAGAAACATAAATATAAAAATAAGAAATTTTTGAAACATTTCCTATAAAAATAAAAAAAAAATCTTTTAAAAATAAGAAATTTTTGAAAAATTTCCTATAAAAATCAAAAAATTTCCTATCAAAACAAGAAATTTTTGAAAAATTTTTTAAAAAATAAGAAATTTTTGAGATATTTCCTATAAAAATAAGAAATTTTTGATATATAATTTTTTTTAAATTTCCTATAAAAAATTGTACATTTTTTTTAATTTCCTATAAAAATAGTAGTTTGAAAAAAATTCTTATAAAAATAGAAAATTTTTAAATTCCTATAAAAATAAGAAATTTTTTAAAAATTTCCTATAAAAACAAAAAAAAAATCTGAAAAATTTCCTACAAAAATAAGAAATTTTTGAAAAAGTTTCTATATATAAAAAAAAAAGAAATTATTAAAAATTTCCTATAAAAATAAGAAATTTTTAGAAAAATTTCCTATAAATATAAGAAATTTTTAAAAATTTCCTATAATAAGAATTTTTTAAAATTTTCAAATAAAATAAGAAACTTTTTGAAAAATTTTCTATAAAAGTAAGAAATTTTTAAAAATTTTCCTATAAAAATAAGAAATTTTTAAAAATTTCCTATAAAAATTTCCTTTAAAAATTTCTTATAAAAATAAGACATTTTTTGAAAAATTTCCTATTAAAATAAGAAATTTTTAAAAATGCTATAAACTTCATACGGCATACCATAAGTTATCTATTGTACAACCACAAAAACTCATTTTATCCATTTTACCCACTCAAATTTAGTGGGTGAAAACAACAATTTTTTTTATATTTTTTATAAAAAATTTTTCGATAGAAAATTTTTATCAAAATTAAAAATTTCCTATAAAAATTTCCTTTACAAATTTCTTATAAAGATAAAACATTTTTTGAAAAATGTCCTATTAAAACAAGAAATTTTTGAAAATGCTATAAACTTCATACGGCATACCATAAGTTATCTATTGTACAACCACAAAAACTCATTTTATCCATTTTACCCATTCAAATTTAGTGGGTGAAAACAACAATTTTTTTTTATATTTTTTATAAAAAAATTTTCGATAGAAAATTTTTATCAAAAATTTTTCGATAGAAAATTTTTTTCATAAAAAAGTTTTTTATCCAAAAATTTTCTACAGAATTTTTTTTTTATTAAAAATTTTTCTAAAATAATAGTGTCGTGGCAACAATGTTCGAGATTATATTTCTCTATTCTCTCGAACCAAGTATTTTGTTGGTATAAATTGGATTTTGATTTTGTTTCTTGTGAATTTTGTTTTGAATATTTAAGAAAATTATAAAAAGGGTTTGGCTTCAGGTAGTATGGGCTGCCTTCGCCTGATATACACAGATGGAACTATGCTGATGTTTAGTATGTTTATGACTGGCATAGGCAGTGTGGGTGAGCGCGCTTCACATGCATATAAATTCGCTCTTGAGAATCACACGTATTTGTAGTTACTCTTAAATTACAAAAACCAAAACAATTTAATCTTAGGCGAGCATTCGTAACATATGGTTGTGTTTTCTCAATTTAGTTCACGAGCATCCCACCAAGACGGTTGGTTGTTTGCTTGTTAAAAAATTACCTAACGGGTGGGGAGAACGCTCGTTTGTTTAAAAAAAAAAATTTCTCGCACACACAGACTCAAAATGTTTATCTATGCCTATCTCTGGTTTATGGTATCAATTCCTGTTGCATTCGTTTCCTTTTCCATCAACATTTAATCATTTTGATATTTCTTAATTTTCTGTATCCTTGTGATGAAGGGAAAGTTGGATACGAAGCAACGGTTCTGGCTGGTCTTAACATGATAAGCCTAGACTTAACTTAGTTATCCTTCATCTCAACTGTGGACACTCCTCGTGGTATCACAATGTAATTTCATTGACAACGAGTTCTCCCATAAGAACGATAAAAATATGGATTAGAACGTCGGGCTAGTAACCCACTCCTGGAAAAAAATAATTAAAATGGTCACCCCTAATGTTAAAAGAGGACGTCCGAAACTTCAATAGAAAGACCAAGAAGAGGAAAATATTTCAAAGCTTGGTCTACGCAATTGGAGAATATGCGCACAAGATCGAAGCGCATGGATTTCTAGGCTCAGGTTTGTAAATATACGCCAGTAAGTAATTGTTTTATGTTTTCATCTGTTTAGTTCAAATGATGAATTTTCGATATAATGATAAGAAATAATCTTAGAATTTTATAAGGATTCAGAACAGACATACTTTTTGGTTTTTAAGTCAATATCAAAGAAATTACATTCCGTATTTACAATTTCAATAAAACGAGCATTATTTTTATTGGTGGTTATAAAAATAAAAAAAAAATATTGTTTTTTTTTTTTTAAATTCATATATCAATATTTATGAAATTATCTGTATCTTTTTTGGACAAACAATATCCAATAATATTTTATTTTTGCTTTATAAAGAAGTTATTAATTTAATTTATTTTCTGTACCAACAATATTTTATTTCCATCAACACGAAAAATGGATTTTCGTCTTAGAAAATATTATATAAGAATTATATGTGGTGGAAAAAAGTTTAAAATCGCGTTTTTATTAAAAATACTGATATACAAATTGTGTTTTCTGTTTTCGTGCATGTGTGTTGTTGTATGTTGTATTAGCAAAGAACTGTTACCACTATTGTTCCTTTTTGCGACCGCCTAAAAGGTTATATGAATATTTTAGAAATTACAAATATAATAAATAATAATCTTATAATATTAACAATCAATACAATATTTAGAATAAATTTGCCACAGGCAAAAAAAAAATAATAGATTAAATGAAAGAGTATGAAAATTTCGTTCTTTACATAAAAATAATAAATGAGAATTATTCACAAATTTATAATCTGTCATATTCTGCCACTTTAAAGAAATGTCTATAGTTCTGTGTAAAAAAAATAGTCGATCAAACCCGATTCATAAGTACCCTGCACCACCCAGTCAAATGTCGACCGATTTTTTACAAGTTTTTTAATGCTTCGAAAATCTATAATAGTTCGAACATTTTTCTAGATATTTATGTATATTAAGATAAATTCTGGCAGTGGGTATGTTAAGGGAGATAGGGACTTAAAGTTTCTCACAGGCATAAATTAAATTTGTGTCAAGTACCAGTAGGTTGATCATGTGGGGGGTACCCAAAATTATAAATCAATTTTATTATGCATTGACCCACAATCAAAGTAAATGCCTGTGGCAAATTTATCAATCTTATCTTTAAAATTGAGATCTAACTTCGATTACAAGCTTTAAGTGAACAGCAAGCCAGCTGTCCGGACGGACATAGTAAAATTGACTCAGAACATTATTCTGAATCTATGGTACATTTAAAGAGTCGATCGATATACTTTAAGGGCGGGTGTCAGAATAATATTTCTTTACATATCAAACATTAGCACAAATTTCCAATACCCTTCTCACCTATTGTGTTACAGAGTATAAAAACTATTGTTAATGGCAGACATACTGTCGATTGTATTTAAAACGTCATTATTTTAATATATGACATCCCAATATTTAACAAAATAAATAAAATTAACGAAGCTTAATATTTATATGGCAATGTATAAGAATATATTATTATTGAATTTAAATGCAACATTGATGGCTTTTGATGAATATATTTTAACCCGTTGTTGAAGGTTATTGGTGATTTGGACTAGCATCGGTACATATATATTATTCCTAATGGAAATTATATAAAATATTTGTAATATTTATAATTATATCCTGAACTCAGGCGTTTGATTCCTAAAATGAAAAAAAAAAAAAGTATTTTTGTTATTAAAATTAAAACAAACGTTTAAGATATATATTTTTTTTGTTTATATTTAGCAAATAATAGTTTTGTTTTTATCAAGATAAAAACTTAAAAAGAAGGTAGTTTCACTTTTATTAAATTTAATGGGGGTTTCTGAAGTTATTTTTCTATGTCATATCAAAAATAACGTTGCCACCTTATGAAATAAGTGTGTTATCTTTTTTGGAAATTTTAAAATAAAATGTGTAATATGTAGAATTTAAATTGTACATTACACAGAGGTCCAAAGAGTTTTTTTTTGGTATTAACTCAGCAATATCTAAACTACTGTACGGATTTTTCACAAAATTTGGAACATCAGTAGAAGAGAAGCTAGTTACCAACCTCGGGTATGTAAAACCATTGGGTAACTTTGGACAATTTGGTCCGTTCGAAAGATTTTTAAATGTTTGAAAACTTATTAAAAAATAATTGAAAAACATGTTTACCACATTTTCTATTATAATTTAATATATATTTGACTCCAAACATTTATTTTGCGTTTTTTGGCATGACTTCTAGTCTTTTTTGGCTTATAAATCTTTTTTGTATGTCGGAATTTTATTTAAAAATACTGTAAGATTGCTGATAAATTTCTAAATAAACTAGTAGAAAAAAAAATGTTAATTATGTAAACCTTATAACACAGAAAAATTCTTTTACATTAAAAAAAAGTATCTGTTTGTTACTATATTTTTAATTTTTTTCCCAAAACATTTTTTTATTTTCTAAAAGAGTCTTATTCTTCTGCTATCTTTGTCTCCCAGTTGAGTATAGGACCTAAAGTGGAGCATAGGGCCTCTAATAAGTAAGTCTGATTGCATCAGTATGTATGAGAGAATTGCTAAGGCAGACCCAAACTTTCTAAATTTTGGACTTATGGTTACCTTGTGTTTACATAAGGTGAATCATTGGGCATCAAAGAAGACCATATCAGAAGTAAAATGCTTTTGGACCGTGTAGCTCTTTAAATTATTACTATAATAACTGTTATGGATTTTAAGTTATTTCATTTGACTGTGGCAATATGGAAGAGTATCTTAAGTAGACATAAGAGAGAATTGAGCTAAGGAGTTTATTGCATTACAGAAGCAAAGGTGCTTAAATGTGTTTACTTTTTAGCTTTAGTTTTTTGAATTAATAATGCATTGGTCAAAACATCTTAGTACACATATTTTTGTGTACATACTCATACTTTTCTTTTATCGTATAACGATTTCGCTTAACTTCACTTAAGCTGTATAAATGTTGACCTTAAAAAAACATTATTCATTATTTTCAAACAACTTATGTTTACATAAAACTACACAATATATACTTTTTCGATGAGAATTAAATTTTTTTAATAACTGTATTTTTCAAAATAGCTATGTTTTTTCAAAAAACTATATTTTTTTAAAAAAAGTTTTTTGAACTGCCCAGTAAGAAAAAAGGTTTATTCTCAAATTGAGGATGATTTGAAAATAAATCTTTTTTCAAAGGTCAAACGTTTGATACTGATTTGAGAATAATAGCGTTCTCAACAAAAAGGGGACTTTATACTCAAATTGAGAAATGCCTTTATTCTCAAATCATTATGAAACTTCATTCTCAAAGGTTTTTCAAATGTGCACATCATCATGTAGAACATTATGGTCAAATATGGATCAATTTTAAAAAATCCGAAAGAAATAACGAATTTCTTTGAAATGCAATGCCATTCCAATAAAATATCTTAAACATCAACATTTTTTTAACATAAAAATTTTTATTAAAGTTTGAAAAAACATTAAAATATTGTTGGATATTAAATTTAGATAACACCATTTTTAAAATTATTCTCAAATCATGTTAAGGTCTGATAATGATTTGAGAATAACCTTTATTCTCAATTTGAGAAACTATCATTGATTTCATCAAAACCGGTCTATAAACACCAGAGATTTCGCAAAATTTAAAATTTGATGAGAATAAAATTTTTTGTTAACTGTATTTTTCAAAAAAAAAAAAAAATTAATTTCGTCAAAAAACTGTGTTTTTGTTAAAAAAAAAAGTTTTTTGAACTGTATATCAAATTTTAGGAGATTATTCAATGCAGCACACTATTGAATTTCATCAAAATCGGTTGATCAATAACCGAGATATCGCCAAAGTAAAAGATATCGATGTACGCAAATTGACAAATTTACAAAAAAAAATTAAAAACTGTGTTTAAAAAAAAAATTTTTTTTTGAATTATATATCAGATTTTAGAAAATACTCTAACGCAACATTCTATTAAATTTTATCAAAATCGGTCTATAAACACCAGAGATATCGTAAAATTCAAAATTCGATAAGAATTATTTTTTTTAAATTGTATTTAAAAAAAAAAATAATAATTTCGTCAAAAAATTGTGTTTTTTAAAACAAAGTTTTTATAACTGTATGTACGCGAATTTTACAAATTTAAATTTTTTTTAGCAGTATTTAAAACAAAAAATTTCAATTATATATCAGATTTTAGAAAATAATCCAACGCAACATGCTATTAAATTTTAACAAAATCGGTCTATAGGCACCAGAGATATCACCAAAATTCGATGACAATTAAAAAAAAAGTTTTTTTTTTAACTGTATTTTTTAAAAAAATTTTTAAAATTCGCCATCGATGTTTAGTATTTTAGCGATATCTCGGGTGTTTATGGAGCTCCACAAACTTGATTTCAACAGACAGACGGTATGGGGTCTAAGACAAATAATGAAAAAATTACAAACTTAATGATAAACTTATAATACCCTTTCACCTATTGGTGAAAAACGTATAATCTTCTGAATTTTTTTAAAATATTCATTCTTCGTCTCTAATTTTAATATTATTAAATCGATTTTTTTAAAAATGGCAAATTTCTGTATACCATAATTTTAATTGCAAAAAAGGGTCAAAAAGGTTTCCTTTTTTAAATTGTTATACATAAACAATAAAATAAACTTTATAACTGCTGAAAATTATTTATGTTCCTTGTTAGTTTTTTTATGGTGTAAAAAAGACTTTAAACATATATGTGAAAAATATACGAAAAAGTTTAAAAGAAGAGTGTCAATGTTTGCAAAAAAAAAAAAAAAAATATCAATGGAAAGGGAATTTTTTATACTTTTAAGTAAGGTTGAAAATTGTTTACAACTTACAAATTGATTTAAGACTTTTGTTAAAAAAGTGCAGCAACAATAAATTTACATAATTTTTGAATATAACTTTGTACTTTTTTATAGTATATATTAGAAATTCACATATAGTAATTTAAGAACGAGTTCCAATTTTAATGAACTAAAGTTTTTTGTTAACAATTTTTATAATTTTTCAACATTATGTTGTAATTTTTTTTTACAACCAAACAAGCCATTTTTGGACACAGTATAGACCAATATTTTAAAAATTCAGAAATATTAAATTTCAGAAAAAGTTCCAAAATTTATATTTTAATTAAAGTTTTCAAATAAATAAAATTTTTTTACAGACACAAAAAACTTTTGTTAAAAAATTAACAATTTTGTTTAAAAATTATTGACCACCGCTGGTTGTAGGGTGTATGTCCGAAATTGTCATAGCTTATACTATGACATTTACATTTAAAAATTGTTAAAAAAATTGGTAAAAATTGTTTTACCAAAAAAGACAAGAAGTCATGCCAAGAAACGCAAAAAAAATTTGGAGTCAAATAACTTTTAAATTATGAAAATGTGGTACGGTAAGCACTTTTTTCTTATTTTTTTTAAAGTTTTCAAAAATGTAAATATTCTTCGGATCGGACCAAATTGGCGAAAGTTATACGGACCTAAAGGTAGACAACTTTGGTTCACTGAAGAGCTCACGTCCTTAACATTACTCCAAAAGCCCAGCTCTTCTTCTACTAATGTTTACTATTTTCTCAAAATTCGTCTAGTAGTTTAGAAATTGCTGAGTTAATACCAAAAAAGCTCATTTGCACTACTGTGCATTAAGGTTATAATTTAAGAATTTTCAAAATTGGCATATTACCGATAGAGCATAAAAATATAAGTAAAAAATTTTGTGAATTCCCGGATACCTGCAATAATTTAAAATCTTTTCCCAAAATATTTTTCAAATCCCAAAAAAAATATTTTTTCATTAAGATTTCATAAATCAATTATAAATTCATTTGTTAATGTATTTTAATAAAATTTAGTATTTGAATATATTTTTTGATAAAAAAATACAAAAATTAAAACAAAATTGGATATTTTTGAGAGGCGTCAAGACTAAATATAATAACAAATTTCGAAATAATCGGGAAAAACTAGCGAACTTTTAACTTTTAAAAAAAATTATTATATTAAAATAATTTCTTAAAAATTCAACATATCGCTGGCTTAACAAGCAAAGGCACTAAGTCCATCTTTTAAAAATTTTCAGGGGAGAAAAAAAATAATTTTTGTGTAATTTTTTTTTTTTTGAAATGTGCTTTTAATAAGGACTTTTAGGGATATAACTTTTATCATTATTGAACAAAATTAAAATCGTTACAATGTTTTTGTTAATCATCTATTTCAAAAACCACGTGCCAAATGGCATCTCAATAACGAAATTTGTTTTTTTTTTTAATTGGGCTCCGAACAAGAATGTCGTAAAAAATAATTTAAATTATTATTGAAAATCAACGCTGCCTTAAAAAAAAAAACAGTTTTCAAGTTTATTAAAGAATATAAAGCATCTTTGAGCATTGAAAGAAAGCAAGGAAGTGGAAGAAAACAATTATTTTCCGAATAATATAATACGGACTTTTTTAAAACACCCTAACATGTCAGGAAGGAAAGTGGCGCAAAAAGTTTGATGCTCTGAGACCTTTGTCAGAAAAGTGGAAAAACTGTTAGGAATGCATGAAATGAAAAAGACTTTTGCAGAAAATGCGAAAGGGCTACCAAAATGGTAAAAAACGACACAATTAAACCCTTAATTGATGATATTAAAGAAAAAATAAAAAACGATCTTAAAACATTTTAAAGAAGTATTAATTTGGTATACAAATGAATTCGAACATTATTTGCTTTAACTAAAATAAATAATCACGACTTAGTTTCATTTCTATAACGAAAAGTGAAGGTCCAGATTTTTTATGCGCACACCTTCTTCTTGTAAAAACTTGGACTCAACGCTTTTGTTCATTGTTTGTTTTCAATTAATCATAATTTCATTAACTTTGTATTCCTTTAATATGTAAATGAATTCATTCTTATAAATATCTATTCCTTAGATAAATTCGAAAATGTTCTCTTTCCAATTTTTTTTTTTTTAAATTTTAACTGTTGTCTGTACTTCAGAAAAATAAGTTTAACATTGTCAATTTTAATGTCGTTGAAGAAAGCAGTAGGTAAGCATTAAAACGTATCATTGCATTTTTTATATTCTTCGCTAACATTTTGGCGACCGTAACAGGACATCAGTTAAAATTTGTAAAAAAAAAAACGTTGAAAAACGATTGTGAAAAGAAATAAAACACTTATCGTTTTAATAAGACAAAAACATTATTTGCAAAAACAAAGTAAATATTTAGCTGAAAAAATAAATAATAACGTATTATATTAAATCTATCATCATTCATCATGAATCGTCATTATATTAACGTTAAGTGAAATTACCTTCAATATATGTATTTGGTTACGTGTATTAGAGTTTCCCAAAAAAATAAATTTACTTTTTTGAAACACATACCTCCTTACTTCTTTCAAATGAAGTAAACACATTTATTAAAAATTTGATGCACCTAGGACTCTAAAATAGAACTAAAGAAAATTTCTCTAAAATTAGAAATTCATTGAATAATTGAAGATATTCCACTTTTTCTCCAAAATTTCGTGTCCTTGACGACATGCCTAAAGACATGGAGTAAAAAATTTTACTTTTAGAAAAACATTTTAAAAGTAAAACATTAAAACAAATGTTACATTTTTCTCAGGTCAGTTTCAAAATAAATGCTTAATTTTTTAAAAATTTTGTTTTAATAATTTTTTATCGGTGTTATAAAACAATCAAATGACCAGTGTGGACAGAACTAAAAACGTTTTAGAGCTAAAGCCATTAAAAAAAAACAAGTAAGAAAGTTATATTCGGCTGTGCCGAATCTTATATACCCAAAATCAAGTTGTGTTAAATTTAGAAACATATCTCATATATCTACGAGGGTGCAGCTGTGGTTTCCCTAGTATTTACTTTGCACAAAATTTAATATCATAACCGGGCTTAGTTTAGCATTAATAATCTGTTAAATACTTTTCGTTAAGCTTAATATTTAGTTAGGATAACATGTTGACAGTAATACGGTAGGTCCATATATTTTGTTAGGAGTTCCAAATGCATCTACAGTATATAAAGTCTGGACATTAATTGATAGCTATCTTATTTCCTTAGTGCAATCTTAATATGCTGATTGTACCTCCGAATCTTTTTGATTATAGACATAAATAGAATTAGAACTATAGCCAAATATTGACCGAACGAAATTTTACACACTGACATATTCTTGCAAAATTTAGTGGCCTTCAGTTATACTTTATAGTTTATTAGCTCTGAACTGGCCTTTGCTACATTTTTTTTGGTTTCCGAGAGTGTTTTTTATATGAAAGTTATAGTCAAATATGGACCGATTCCTATAAAATTTGGTATACTGACGAATATTTGCATAAAACTTCCCTATTTCACATTTAGTCGTCATAGCTATTACAATTGTATTAAATTCATCAGCATTAATGTGGTTCCAAGGAAGTGGTTATATGGGAGCTCTAACTAAATGTGAACCGATTTTGTCCATTTTCAATACACAACTTTCTCAAGATCGAAAACACTTCTGTAAAATTTTGTCCCTCTAGCTCTTTTTGTTAAGGCGCTACCGCTTTTATCTGATGGACAGACGGACATAAGCCCCCTTTCCTTTTTGTATTTTTGTGTTTTCGTAAGTTTTTTATATGGGAGCTATAGTGACCGATTGTGATAAACTGACTGGCATTGACATAAGACTTCCTTGTGCTAAATTTAGTGGCCAAAGCTATTACAGTTTATCATTTATTGGCGTTTTAGTATATTTTAGGTGATATTTATGCTGTTTACGTAAGTTTTTTGTATGGGAGCTAGGGTTAAATGTTAACCGGTTTCGATGAAATTTTATATACTGGAAATACTCATTTTTTAATTTTTCTTTTTCACACAAAGAAAACAAATACAAACACAAAAAAAATGCATTTAGAGAATTCAAAAATATTCACGCAAAAAATAGCTTGATTGTTTTTTGTCTCTCCTGTGTGCAAATTAGCCTGGAATGAGAAAAATTATAAACCCAAAAACCAAACTACAGCAAATATAGTAGAGCATCTATTGAGAGCGTTTCCAAACATGTCTAAGGGCACAGTAAACTCTGATATATTTATATAAAAGACTGTCTTGAAATGAGACTGCTACCATTTTTAAAACAGTACAACACGTCAACATTTTTCTTGCCAGATTTGGCATCGTGCCATTACAGTAGCGCTATTGAATGGTATAATAAAAATAATTTAATTTATGTACCAAAAAAGGCCAACTCGCCAAACTGTCCAGAACTTCGGCCTATTGAAAGGTATAGGGCTTTGATCAAAAGGGAATTAAAGAAAAGCCAAACAGTGCTAACTGAATTTCGTTATAAATGGACAGCTAGTATCCGAAAAGTGTAGGAAGACACTGTAAAATTGCTTATGGAAGGCATATTAAATAAAATAAGAAAATTTGTATCAAATGATTCAAATTTATAACAAATGGAATAGAATATAAATTTGCATAAAATTTGTGACAATAAATTACAAAATTTTTATTATAGATCACTCCGTTTATTTTTATTCAAGTTTTTATGTGTTACAGTTTATTCTGACGCACTCTTTAAGTCTATATTCCCTACTAAAATGTATGTATAATGTAAGTTTACTTAAAATATAAAATTTGGCCTCAGTATTGCTGTATTAGTATAATCTTTTACTTAGTTGTATATAAGCTGCATGAAGAAGAGCAATAATGAGGAAACATTTTAGATGCGTTTGGCATTGTTTACCCAAAAATTATTTTTTATCCATGCGACATGCGTATCTTTTGTAGATCTTCCCAAAGACAAAAAACTTAAGTTTAATTTTTTTTCAATCCATCTATAAATAGATTTTTGGCGAATTTTTAAAAAAGTCGAACTCCAATACCCCCTGACTAGTAACGTGCCAAGTTTCATTCAAATATCTCCAGTTGTTTAAAAGTTCCACAATTTAAAAAAAGGCCTCTGTAAACCACTGTATGCTGTTTCGATTATATTGCTCCAGCATCCGTTTAACATTAATTTTATATTTTTATAAAAGAAAAATTTATGATTTTTTGTGTGAAATATAAGAAAAATCAGTTTTTTCGTGATTTAGCTTAATTTTTTATTATTTCCCGCTAAATAGATTATTTAGCGGTTTCCAACGATTTTGTCGCCCTCATTTGGCGGAAAAACGTGGAAAAATGGCAGCATTGCTCTTTAGTAATAATGTTAAGTAGGCATTGTTTATCGATGTATTTAGTTCTAGATACATACACATTTAAAATATTGTGTATAGATTTTGAAATGATATTGAGGCAATGTGTGAAAATTGTTTTCTGTGTAAATCGTGGAAAGCTAATCTACATTTTGATATGTTAAACTTATATATTAGAGTGGGTCGTTTTTTAACTTTTGTCTCCAATCGACTTTTAACAGTGAAATTATGTGACCAAATTATGTCAATCGAAAGTGTGTAAGTGCGCAGGTACGGCGAAACGGTTTAAGATATTGACCTCAATTCTTTCGCGTTTTAATATTTTAATATTTGTTAATGCTAAAAGGCCTTATCCTGGTTTTAGCATTAATATTGTGATTGACAAAGAATTACTCTTTGTTTTAATATATACAATTGCTGAATTCCTTGAGAATATTGCTGTCCCTTTCTAAATTAAGTCCGAATCTAATTGTCAAATCGGCTAAAGGGTCTAAGATGAAGTTTCCGGTTTTAGCCTAATAAGATTTTTCCTTCTTCTTAATATAGCTCTTCAAGAGAAAGGTAACGTCCAAATAAAGCTCCATTTTCCTACTCCACATTACAATAATTGCCTTTTATTTCATATTGCTACAACATACTTTGGTTTGTATATTGGCTGAGAGTAATTTACCCTAATTTGGATCCAAAAGTACAAATAGTTTTTCTTCTGCCAGTACTTAAGTTCCTCAACCCAACATTTGGCCCAGTCGAACCGGATTTTGAAGGAAACATATTGATTTGATCTCTGGGAATTCTGTCGAGTGGTTACTCTTTCACCATACAACTCTTGTCATGAACATTTTCTCAACATCTCAATATCACATTAACATAAATCAGGTACGTTTACATTCTAAAAGTGCATTCAGGAAAGCGAAAGGGCATTTTTTTAAATTAAATTCTTAAAATTATATTTGCTGCTATATTAATAGCAAACATGTGTAAATGTGAAATCAAAAAAAATCAAAAGTGCTAAATAAAATAAAGTTTAGATATATATATATATTGGTTAATAATTTAATAATAATTTTTGATATTCATATTAAATAATACCACATTTTTGAATAATTGGAAAAAATAAAAAAGAATTAACAAAACCAACAAAAAATTGAAGAAATAAAGAAACAAAGAAATAAAGAAGAAATAAGGAAACTACAAAGAGAAGAAACGTGGATTTACTCCTGTCAAAAAAACAACGTGATCACTACCAGCACCCGTAAGTCCGTTTGATATCTTTTTTAATTCCTACGCATTTTTAATTCCTACGATGTTTAAAAGAAATTCCAAAATTATTTGTTCAATAATTTTGATAGAAAAAGTTAATAATTGGTCACTAAGTTTACGGCGAATTGTCTTTATTCCACAATCCCCTCTGGTTCCCCCTTTTGCAAATTCTTTTACAGAATTATATTCGTATGGTAATGCAGTTCTCCTTTGCTGTATTACTTTATTTTACATCACACTGTTAAATTATTTTTATTCCTGCTAATACAATTCTCTTGAGTGACTTAAGACTATTTGTTTCACTCGCTCTGTGATATTGATGATCTCTTTAATTTGAAAATATATACATCTCTTTAAGTTACAACAATCGATCTCTTAACCTATAGTTCTTTTTCGTTAAGTTGAATTTGCTTACAGCTTTTGTTTCTATTAGAGTGTTGCCGAGAGGATGTATGTTAGGAATTATTTTTAACCAAATTTAGTAAAGTTATTTAAAATTTTGCAAAATATATATACAATTTTTAAACCTACTTATATAAATATAAACAAATAAAACAATACAAAGTGCTACTTAATTCTCAATTGGTTAAAGAACTACAATTCATTCAATTCCTAAAGTAAATCAAATTATCTAAAATAAATAAATTAAGCTTAATTCTTAATTTATTAAATTTTACTACTACTATAAATAATCCTATATCATACAAAAAAAAAAAAATTATAACAAATTTTTTTTAAAATAATTGTTCATAAATAATTCGTTTTCCCAAAAATTAAAATTAAAAGTGTACAAAATAATTTTTTCGTGCTCCTAATTCATAAATAATATTCAAAATTTTTCATCCATAACAATTTTGGAAACATTTTCAACAAATTCAATAGTATTTATGAAAAGCTTAAGATCTGCACGACAACACTGTTCCTTTTGTTTAATTTTTCATAATTACATCCCAAACCAGCGCATATTCTAGTTGAATATTTGGAAAATATAGAGCTTCTTCAATAAACCAAGCAAAACAATATATCTCTTTATGTATTAATTCTATATATAAACAAAAGAGTTTTTTCCAAATTTAATATTTGAATTAAATTAGAAATTTTTTAAACTAATTTAAATACGAATGTTACCATTCTCTAAAACATTTACGGTCTTATGTTAAAAAAAATCTTAAATATTGCTTAAAGAACACGTTAGTTACCAAATACTTTAAGGCTAACAAACGATTGTTAAAAAATAGTATCCAAAAACAGTTCTTTAACTAATGAATACGTCAAGGCAATTTTACATGTTAATGCTGGCAACATCGTCATTCTCTCTTGTCTCTTTATAGCTAAATATACAAAACAACGAATTAATTATTCATTGTTTCCTCCGGGTATTCGAATTTCTAAATAATGTTTTGTATGTTTTTAATATAAAATAACATTTTTCTTCTTTTCTTACTGTAAAATTATGTTTATGTTATATAAAAGCATTCACTAAACACATTTATAATGCAGTAAAATAATAAATAGACAAATTTTTACTAAGGATTTAAACCGATTATTTAAAAATCGAGTACTTTTAACTCATGGTGAATATATATACATCACTATGTTTTTTGTAAATTTCATTGACCGATGTCTGTTTTTTGTTGAAAACACGAATTTTTTGTTAAAAATTAGAATTTGTATTATCAATTTCTTTGAAAAGTTTGGGTTTAGTATGAAATATGTAAAATAGAGTATGAAATATCATGGAAACTATATTTCATAAATTCCCCACCCCCGAAACCTTTTATACGATAAAAAATAGCAAATTAGAAACAATATGATAACTAAATTTAGCAAAAATATTGTTTTTTAATAGATAAGTCTGAAAACTTAAATATTTTCTTTAAAAGTTTTCACAAAATATTATTTGTCAAAACAGTAAAATATTTAACGTAGCTTTAAATTATGTAGACAGCTACTTTAAATTATTTGATGTTAACAAAAGATTAACATCGGTTTGTTAAGCTAACAATCGTTTTAGGATAATACTTTAAGGAATTTTGCTTAACTTTAGTTTACCAATCATTGTTAAATTTTTTTGCATAAGACCGTTAATAATTATTTTGAATAATTGATATGAAAATTTGTTGTTATATTTTCAAATGAAAATTACATACATTAATAACAAAAAACATAAATAAGTTTCAAAATTTTTTAATAACAAAAAGTATAAATAAAAAGCTAATTCTTTAAATAAACGATTGCATCTTTTTACTCGTTGGTTCAGTGATATATTGGTTCGGAGATTTCGAAAGTTTCAGTACCATTGAGGGTACAGACCTAATGGATATTAGTCCTTCCAACAAACACTAGGTTTGTTAAAGTTCAACGAATTTTACGAAATTTATTTGACTTTTTCCTGTTTTTTTTTTTCTGTTACTATATATGCATTCAATACAATAAATATTTAACTATTGAATTTTTTCAACAATCCTTTGAATTTCGGTACTAAAAGTTGGTTCTAGCAAATTTTTTTTTGAATAACAACTATATATTTTGGCGATTTTTCATAATTTTTTGACATTTACAAATTTTCTGTTGGAATCTTGATTAAAACTTTTATTTGTTATCAGTATTTTCGAAATTGTTTGCTACATTCGGTAATTTTTAATCCGAATTTCTCCATAGGTGGTAACATTTTTAAAAGTTTCAAGATTATTTCCTATCCTAGTTACTATAGCGACAAAATTTTCAAACTTTTAATAAATTTAGAGTTGCTATTTTAGTACCAAATTGATTTGTATTGCTCTTCAATTGGAATCATTCGTTATTTTTCAATATTTGTAGTTCAAAGATTGTCTAAGATATAAAAATAAATTTCAAAATGTCGTTGGACAATTTTATTCGCTTATCCGATAGCATGGTTGAATTTGAGGCAGACCTTAATGACAACCAATATCCGTTGACGTCGCTACATACCCTTGAAGTACATCGTCAGGAGCTAAGGTCAAGCTGGAATAGAATTAAGGGTGCCTATGAGAAGTTCATTTTGGAAATTGAAAAGGAAGCTGATGCTGAAGACCCTGTAGATATTGAATCATTTAAACTTAAATACTAAAGCACATATATTACCTATTGTAATTGTTTAACGAAATTGTCGGAAATGTCAGATTCGTTATCAGTGCATCCTGTTTCCATTCCTCCTGTTTTCGGGTCTCCGGTTTCCGTTCGTCCTGCTTCTGTTCCTGAAACTATTGTACATCCCATTGATAATCCTGGACAGCCAAGTACCTCTAGAGATATCGGGCCACAATATCGCGCTTCTAATAGCCTTCACTTGCCGCCAATTGACATCGATATATTCTATGGTGACTACGCTTCCTGGCCCACTTTCCGAGACATGTTTACTGCGATAGTGTCCAACTCTAAACCCAGCAATGTTGAAAAGCTTTTCTTCCTAACACAAAAGACAAAAGGTGAGGCAAGGGAGATAGTTAAAAAGAGTCCCCTTACAAACGATGGGTTTGATATGGCTTGGCGGGATTTATGCGTCCGATTCGAGAACAGAAGGGTCCTTGTAAATGGTCAGTTGAAGATCCTTTTCAACCTCCAGACCATTAATGGTGAAAATAGCAAGGCGCTTAAACAAATCCAAAGAGACATCAACTCCTGCATTACTATTCTTAAGCTTTACAATATCGATGTGTCCAGCTGGGATCCGATCTTCATATTTATCTGCACAAACAAGCTTCCGGAGACAACATTAACACTTTGGGAACAGGAATTGCGAGATAAAACGGCTATTCCAAAATGGCCGGAACTCAATGAGTTCTTGACCAATTGGTACCGCACCTTAGAATCGGTTTCCGAGATTCGAGGTCCAACAAGTTCTAAAACTAGTACTTTCAAATCCAACAATGTTCCCAATTCAAATCCAAAGTCCAAGGTCCATAGTTTCCAAACCAATATCTCTAGTCCACAGTGTCAATTGTGTCCGAAAGAGAGTCATGCGATACGCAAATGTCCGAAATTCTTGAAGATGGATTACCAGAGGCGCTTTAATGAAGTCAAGAAGGAAGGATTGTGCCTTAACTGCTTCTCTAAAACCCACTCCGTGAGAAACTGTTCAAGCAAACACACATGTTTTAAGTGCAAAAAGCGGCACCACACATTGCTTCACAAGGAAGAAGAGAAACCAAATTTGTCATCGGCAACTAGTAACAATAATACCTCATCGTTAAATCCTAACTCAACCCCGTTTAATAGTTCGAATTCCAATACAATACAGTCCACAAGTAATCCAGGTCCAAGCAGAGTCCAATCTTGTTTTGCGTCAAATTTTAAAGGAGTTTTATTAGGAACAGCATGGGTCAACATTTGCCACTTAGGCATAAAATACCAGGTGCGTGCATTAATCGATTCAGGTTCAGAAGGTACGTTCATTTCCGAAAACATTTTCCACAGGCTTAAGCTTCCGTCGTAGACCACTAGCGCGCAGATTTCGGGACTCAATAATGCAGTTTCAGCGAAGGTACAGTAGCAATGTTCTTTCACATTAGGTTCGCAGTTAGATAGTGATGTTTCTATTCCGGTTACGGCACTGGTTGTTCCACAGTTGTCAAATAACCTTCCATCTCAGATTATACCAAGGTCCCAATTTTCCAAACTCCCTCAAATTCCACTGGCCGGTCCTAAATTCTATATAAGTTCAAAGATAGATATGCTCATTTCACGCTTTTGGGAGGTGGAGAATCTTCCTAGGAAAAACATCTTGTCTCCATCAGACCAATATTGTGACGATTTATATCTTAGGACTACAAGGCGAAATTCAGAAGGGAGATATGTCGTATCACTACCTTTTAAAGAGGAGTTTCCAAACACTATTAATATCGGACATTCCAGGTCCAGTGCAATGGCACAGTTCTTTCGGAATGAGGCTAGGTTGATTCGAACCCCAAACTTTAAACTCGAGTATGATAATGTGGTTAAGGAGTATGAAGAATTGGGGCATATGATCCAAATTCGATCACCTAATAGCCCACTAGATCCAAACAGCTATTATTTACCACATCATGCTGTCATAAAGCCGGATAGCGTTTCCACAAAAGTTCGAGTTGTATTCAATGCGTCTGCTCCTTCTTCCAACGGACAGAGCTTGAACTCATTACTCCATACGGGGCCTGTTCTACAAAATGATTTACGCTGCTGATATTAAAATGGCGGTTCTTTCATTTCGTTTTCAACGCCGATATTCAGAAGATGTACAGGCAAATTTTAGTCGATCCAGAGCAAACTCGTTTTCAACGAATCCTATTCCGAAACAATCGAAATGATCCGATTTGTGATTATGAGTTGAAAACTGTAACTTTCGGTGTAAATAGCGCACCATACCTCGCAATTAGAACATTAATCCAGCTATCGGATGACGTTAAGTCCATTTTTCCAATTGCCAGCAATATTCTAAAGAATTCCATGTATGTTGATGATGTCCTTGGAGGAGCACATACAAAACATGATTCCATTGTGGCAAAAAACGAGCTAATCCAAGCTCTAGGTTCCGCTGGACTTTTACTAAGAAAATGGACTTCAAATTCCACCGATATCCTAGCAGATATTAACTCGGACCATTTGCTCCGAGAAGATTTTCTGAAATTTGAAGACTGCAGCTCAGCAAAAACTTTAGGCATCCGATGGAATGCGTGTTCGGATGAATTCTACTTTGTCGCTAGTCCTTTTCCAGAGTCTTTGAGTTATACGAAACGCGAAGTCCTATCCCAGATCGCCAAGCTCTTTGATCCTGCTGGGTGGTTAGTCCCTTCAATTATTTTAGCCAAGATTATAATGCAGAAGATATGGCGAGATGGAACTGGGTGGGACGAAATCCTTTCTCCAGATACTTTATCACAGTGGAAGTCTTTCCAAGCGAATTATTACCATATCAATACAATTCGTATTCCACGTTGGATTGAATATCGTAGAAATGCGCAAGTCCAATTCCATGGGTTCTGCGATGCTTCGGAAAAAGCATACGCAGCTGTGATTTACGTTCGAATAACTCATAATAACTCTGTTTCTACCTATCTAATGTCATCCAAGACAAAAGTAGCTCCCATTAAAACGCTATCTATTCCGAGATTAGAACTATGCGGAGCACTTCTTTTAGCAGAGATGGTCGATAACTTAATACCTAGATTTGATATTGAACGATATTCTGTTCATTGTTGGACGGACTCAACAATAGTCCTTTCGTGGTTGGCGAAACCAGCGTGTTGTTGGATGACCTTCGTAGCAAACCGAGTCTCCAAAATCAGCGAAATAGTAGACTATCAACGATGGAGACAAGTTAATTCTGAAACTAATCCTGCAGATCTCGCAAGTCGAGGAGTGAGTCCACCGGATCTTGTGGACAACGATCTATGGTGGTATGGTCCACAATGGCTCAAAGAGGAATGTTCAAACTGGCCTAGATTTGAGATTTCCAAACTTCCGGTTACCGACACAGAAGCAAAAGCGGTCCAAGTACACTTCTCGTATTTCAACAATTATGAAGACATTTTAGAGCGGTTTTCATCATATTCCAAGGCTATCCGAGTCTTGGCATATGTATATAGGTTTTTTTATACAACACATCGTCGTTATCGTCACAGCTTTTCAAAAGATTCTCTATCCCTATCCAGTTTTGAACTAAAATCCGTTCAAGATCGTCTTATATCCGTTTGTCAAATGGCAGGTTATCCCAACGAATACAGGGCTCTTTCAACTCGTCAACAAATGTCCAAATCCAGTAGCATTCTGAGCCTCAATCCATTCCTTGATCCCGAAGGTATTATGCGATCCTGTGGCCGACTTGAATCTTCACCTTCGCTTACTTATAACGAGAGAAATCCTATCATAATTCCATATAACTGTCAATATTCGCGCCTTTTGATTAGATTTATCCATGACTAGATTTATCTGCATGGCGGAAACCAACTGGTCTAACGACTTTTAAGGACCCAATACTGGATACCAAAGGCCAAAAATCTAATCAAAAGCATAATTAACAAGTGCAAAACGTGTACAATATACAAAAAAAGATGTCAAAGGCAAATTATGGCGGCCTTACCTAACGAACGGTCTGAGTTTTCAAGGCCCTTTACTCACACTGGTTTGGACTTTGCGGGCCCATTCGATGTTAAAAGTTATTCCGGACGAGCTTGTCGTATTTCGAAGGGATATGTATGCGTGTTCGTCTGCTTTTCTACCAAAGCAATTCACTTGGAAGCCACATCAGATTTGTCAACTTCAGCCTTTTTAGCAGCATTTAACCGCTTTGTTTCTCGTCGTGGATGTCCACTCCATATCCACTCCGATAATGGTAAAAACTTCGTTGAAGCATCGAAAGTCCTTGCACGTGAGCTTATCCAAACTTCCCAGCAACGCATACTCTTCAATTTCGCTCACCAAAACATATCTTGGCACTTTATTCCACCTGGTGCTCCTCATATGGGTGGTTTGTGGGAGGCTGGGGTCAAAAGTTTTAAGACTCACTCCCGGAAAATTGCTGGTCCACATAAATATACGTTCGAAGAATTGTCCACTCTACTTGCCAAAATAGAGTCATGTCTCAATTCTCGTCCTATATCGCCTATTTCTTCGGATCCAACTGACCTATGTGCACTTACTCCAGGACATTTCCTTATAGGAGCTCCAATTTTATCTCCAATTGATCCTCAGATAAATGATTCAACAATTTCCATCTCAAATAGGTGGCAGCGACTTAAATCGATCCATCAAAACTTTTGTTTCCGATGGAAAAATGAATATTTAAAAGAAATGAATAAGAGAGTAAGGTGGAAGAGACCTGAAATCGACGTTGAACCCGGTGCATTGGTAGTGATCAAAGACGAAAACCTTCCTCCGAACCCGTGGAGGCTTGGTAGAGTCGTCAAGATATTTTCCGGTACAGATAACCGCGTAAGAGTTGCAGAAATTTTGACACAACGTGGGACAATAACAAGACCCATCGTAAAACTAATAATTCTTCCAACCGATCCTTAAAATTTGTTCCTAAGCCCTTTATTATTTTCTTCTATTATTATTTTCTTTCTTTTCCAGCTTCGTCATGCCTAAAGGTTCTTCAAACTCGTTGAAGCGACTTTCCGTGAAATACAATCCGTATTTATGTCGCGTTTGCAAGCGTCCACACCCGCTCCGAATATCTCGCAAATTCCTAGCGATGAACATGGCAGATCGTCTAAAAACCGTTCGTAAGCACAAGTATTGTTCCAACTGCCTAGCCCATGATCATTCACAAGGAACTTGTTTCACGAAACATGGCTGTAAGCACTGCAAAAAGTTTCACCATACCCTGCTCCACGTAAACCCACGTTTGGCTAAGGACTTACTACCTGCCGGTTCGCGTTTCCCGTCTCGATCCCAGTCCTGATCACCAAGTCCAAAACCCTCAACGTCTGCTCAAGCTGCTAGGGCAAATCATTCAAGGTCCTCCAGAAATCGCAATGACTCAGCAACCTCGAAACCTAATCGAGAATCGTCCCCTGCATCCTCTTCGAAGACCGCTACCTTAACATCGATAATGCGTCAAAATACTATTATATTGCTGCCAACTGTATTAGTAAAAATCGGATCCACGAACTCACTTGCACGGTGTTTGTTAGATTCAGGATCTGCATTGAGTCGTGTATCCAAAAAGCTTATCGACAAATACAAACTCACAGCATAACGACCAATTGTCCGTTGGTCTTAAAATCGAGATTTGACTTATCTTCGAAGATTGAGGACACTTTTCGGGTCGATAATCGGATTCCTATGCGCACTCCAGCTCAATCCCTACCGGAGTCATATAAGAAGCACTTTAAGGACCTATTTTTAGCCGACTCTAAGTTTTACGAGTCGTCATCCATCGACAAAATAATTGGATCCGACTTATATCCAAAGGATATTTGTCAAGGGATATTTTCAAGGACAGGGTTTCCAACTGCTCAGAGTACAGTCTTTGGTTGGTCAATTTACGGTCCATGCACATTATAACTTTTCTACATTTACTAATGCACTTTTAGGCACGCTACAAGCAACTTGTGAACGTAGCTATCTATTTTTTCTACAAATAAAACTTATATTTTTAATTTCCTTATAATTTGAAATTTGAACTGAATTAAAATTATCCTAGTTTAAGATATTAATCTGAATTCCAATTGAATTTTTATTTCCAGAATTCTCATCTTAGACACTTCCTGATTGACATTTTTCATTTCCGTTGCATATACAAGGCGGGCGGCAATGTTAATGCTAAAAGGCCTTATCCTGGTTTTAGCATTAATATTGTGATTGACAAAGAATTACTCTTTGTTTTAATATATACAATTGCTGAATTCCTTGAGAATATTGCTGTCCCTTTCTAAATTAAGTCCGAATCTAATTGTCAAATCGGCTAAGAGGTCTAAGATGAAGTTTCCGGTTTTAGCCTAATAAGATTTTTCCTTCTTCTTAATATAGCTCTTCAAGAGAAAGGCAACGTCCAAATAAAGCTCCATTTTCCTACTCCACATTACAATAATTGCCTTTTATTTCATATTGCTACAACATACTTTGGTTTGTATATTGGCTGAGAGTAATTTACCCTAATTTGGATCCAAAAGTACAAATAGTTTTTTTTCTGCCAGTACTTAAGTTCCTCAACCCAACAATATTAAATATTTTTATATTTGAACAAAACTAAACTACTTAGTACATACAGTCTTTGCACAGTAAATAATGTCTTATTTTGCTAGTTTTTATATAAATTACATTTGGTTTGCCTATGTATCCTTAGACGAGTCGCGAAGGACACGAATTTCCGGGGAGAAATCGGAATTACTCCAAAATTGTATTAGTTCACTTTTAGATTCCATTATTTTTTCTTTTAAAAATAAATCTTAAATAGACGAAATGTTAAAAAAACTGAAAATACTCTAATTTTTCACCATACAAATGGGCTCAAAAACTTTGGGCCCGTTGCGCGGGCTCGTATTCTAAAAATATATCAATATTTTACACACTTCCGATTAACATAATTTGGCCAAATAAATTCACTATTAGATCTGTAGCTGTGGCCAATGTCATAAAAACTAGTTTTGAGAAAATTAGAAATTAAATTTTTATAAGATTTTGTTTTCCTTGCAGCTCAGCTAATTTTCAAGTTTCGCTCATAAGATTCGGGTTAGATATGTATTATGATCTAATATAGCACATGGTAAAATCCAAATTAAGAAAAAATATGACATTCGCATTTTTAGCACTAACTCATTATTACATCTTATATTTTTTTTGTGACATTGGCCCTTTTACAAGGAAATATTGACAAAAAAAAAAAAACAATATTATTTAGCAACTGTTTGTTATGTTACTACAAATATTATTAAATTTATAAATATATCTAAAAACTTATAACATATATATCTGGTATAAAATTGCTAAAAAAATGTGCAATAAATTGTTGACATTGGCCCTTTTAACATTTAGATTTTATTTGCCCTTTTAGCACTAACAATTTTAGAGTGACATTGGCCCTTAAATTTCTTATGAAGCTGTTCTGGGATGAGCTAAAGATTGGCTGTTGGAACAAAATAAAAGAGAGTAAAAAGAGGAACCTAATGCAATGACTAACTCAAAACATCCGAAAACTGACCCTTTTAGCACCAAGTCACAGATATATGTATAATGTTTATGGGACCTTCAATTCATTTAAAAGTTGGTCACAAAAGTTTTGTATTATTAAAAACTTGGTTTCTTGATGTTGGTGTTTTGACAAATCTCAGGAAATTAATAAATAAAAAATATTTTAAAATACGTAAATATTTTCTGATAGGAAAAGTACAGTATTGAATGTCTGCGACTTTAATAGACAAAATTATGTAAGTCTTGCTGTAATAATATCTCGAAGGTATTGTTCTATCAATATGTGCAATTATAGGTTCTGTTAGATTTATATATATGTGAAATATATAGGTTTTAAACGGATACCATTGCTAAATGTGGTTTGACTTTTTCAGAATTGTAATGAGTTGTATTTTGAATAATTCTTGGAAAATTTGATTACAATTTAATATATAATTATTACATGTTATGAATAAAGTGCCATCACAATGTTTAAAAGTCATACCACTAATATAAGACACATTTAGGTATGCTGAAATAAGGTTTGATGAGCTCCTAGATGGCATACCGTTATATGGGCAAATAGTTTTAATTTTCGGAGTTAAAAACAAAACAATTTTTGGTCGCACAGTATTTTTTTTTTGTGGTTCTATTAAGGGAGCTTTGTGGATATAAAGTCCGTGCGTTAATGATAATACGCGATGCGCGCAGAAATTATGACAGTTTAAATAAAAATTTCTAAAATAATTTAAAACGATTTTATTTTTACTAGTTTTATGTTGATTTTGACACAACTTATATATTTTCAGGTGTTCTATCGTTTCATGATGGTATTATGGTAATTTATATATGCCTTGACACGAAGAAATAATGCTATTATGCAAGTAAAAAATTAATATTTTTTATTTTATTTTTAATATTTTTTATTTTAATTTGACAAAATGTGAGTCTTAGTGAAATTCTGCTGCCTTAATTTATAGACAAATTCAATTTAAAAGAATTTTTTATATAAATATAAATTTTAATAGGTGCATATGGTTTTAAGATATAAAATTCTTATGTGGTCTATCAAATCGTTAATCCTTATAATATTTTGGTGCGCTTTAGATCTAAGGTAAAGCTTTATTAAAGAATAGTTTTAAGCAGTGTTAATAAAACTGAAGTCAAAATTCCAAAAGTCGCAAAATTTTTACTTTTCAATGCTGTTGCTTTCCTCCACTTTTTAAAATTTCAAATTGTTTCAATTTTAACTTTTGCAAAAACACGAAAGCGAAATCAAAAGTCAAAGAGAAAAGTTATTTCTAAACAGTCGTACAAAACATAAAACATTAATCGGGTTGAAATTTACAACTTCGTCAACTTTTGATTTTAATAAGTAACAAAAACAATGTCAAAAGCAGCGCCTTCGTTTCCAAAAGTTTTATTCAGTCGCTGTTGAATGGTTTTCGTTGTTTTGATTTGTTTTATTCTGAGTAGGTAAAAGCAGACAAATATTTTTTAATTTCTCTAACTTTTTTGACACAAACATACTCACTCACCTATAGCCGTTGTATTTATTTTTTTAAAACAGAGAAACAGGTACCCTGTAGGAAATGTCAATAGTGATTCACTATTGATGATAATGTACATAGTATGTATGCACAACATTTAAGTTAAATAATTTAACATGGGGTCAGCGTTGCACAGTGGGTTGAAAAATATTTTATGGGAAATAATTAAACAATTTCTGTAAATTTTTTGGGATTGTGGATTTAGTGGTTCCAAAATATGTATACGGTTCTCATATCCTAATAAGAATTCCTTAATGGTTGGACAAAAACCTCAAAATATAGTTCGATAAAAAAAGTTAATCAGTAAAATCAGCAATTTAATTTTCTTTTTCTTTTTTTATTAAAAATAAATAACTAAAAAGTAAAAATTCCATTTTGGTATTACTCAACTCAACTCAGTCGACTGCCAGTCGTCTCAACTCAGTCGTCTGCCAGTCGATCCAACTTTCACTCAACCAAATTATTTTTTCTTATAGCGGAACTCAGCGTTTTTTAGTTCCGCAATTATTTTGGTTGAGTGACAGTTGAGTCGACTGGCAGACGACCAAACTGAGTTGAGTTGAGAACGGCAATAAGCGCAAATTTTGGATGACAATGTCTCTAATCATTGTGTGTTAAAAAGTGAAGTGAAAAAATAGACCCATCCTAAATAGTTACCATTAATAGTATAACAAACATTTTAATTTTATTTTCTGTGATAAAATACAAACAAAATAGAAATCATATAAAAAATTAAGAAAATCATTACTTTTTTTGAATTTCAAACAAAAATTTTAGCTCAAAATAAGAATATTTGAAAATTAAAGAATTAAAAAAACTAAACAAAATTAGGAGATTCATAAAGTCATAATAACAAAATCGTTAACTTGGCACTTTGATCCATAAGTCTACCCCTTATTCATAAAAGATTTATTAAATTATCAAAGGATTGTTGTAGAAATTTTGTATGAAAAACTTAATTTTGAGGTTTGTCATAACACTATTTTTCGTTTATGAATTAACGGGGCTAAACTTTTAAAAACTTTGACTTATATTTATATAAATTCACAAAACACAAAAATATTGAATTCAATATTTCAAATTTAAAAAAAATGAACTATTAAATAAATTAAGAAATAAAATAAATTTTTCTATAGAAAATTTTTTAAATAAAATTTTTCTGTAGAAAATTTTTGATATAAAATTTTTCTATAAAAAATTTTCGATATAAAATTTTTCTATAGAAAATTTTTGAAATAAAACTTTTCTTAGAAAATTTTGATAAAAAATATTCTATGAAAAATTTTCGAAATAAAATTTTTTTAATAGAAAATTTACGATATAAAATTATTCTAAAGAAAATTTTAAATATAAAATTTTTCTATAAAAAATGTTCTATAAAAAAATTTCGTTATAACATTTTCTATAAAAAATTTTCGATATTAAATTTTTCTATAGTAAATTTTCGTTATAAAATTTTTCTATAAAAAATTTTCGATATAAAATTTTTCTAAAGAAAATTTTAGATATAAAATTTTTCTACAGAAAATTTTAGATATAAAATTTTTCTTTAGAAAATTTTCAAATTTTTCTATAGAAAATTTTAGACATAAAATTTTTCGGTCCACATTTGACCATAGCTCCCATACAAACTCTTCTGTCAAAACGCACTAAATAAGGCAAAAATCACTAAAACACTCGTAAATCTGAAGATAATGAGAATTCTGATCATTTTTTGCATACATAATTTTTGTATAAACCGTAATCAACTTGCTTAATTTCAAGGTAATCGGTCCATATTTGACCCTAGGCCCCATATAAGCCAAAATGACAAAAACAGCTTAAATATAAAAGTTTTGAGAAAATGTTTGTATGATGGCAAAATTTAGCAAATATTTGTTTTTATACAGGAAAAGTACACCTTTGACCATAGTGGTGAAGGGTATCGTATGGTCGGGCTTGACCGACTATAGCACTTTCTTACTTGTTTGGGTACGATCTGGGAAAGTTTTTATCGTTATAAATTTTTTTTTAGAAAATAGATAACGATATTTTGGTTTATGTAGGCTTAGTGCTATATGAAATATACTAGGTCTGCAAGATGTGCAAGGTTTACTAAATCGAAGAAATCACTGTGTGCAACCAGTTACCTAACTATATAAAAAAGACAATTGGCTATTCGCAGAACAAGCGCTAGTGCTACCTTTACTATTGACATTTCCTACAGGGAACACAGGCAAGTAGACGAATTTCGTCATCTTATTTTACACATGCATTTACCGATCATACACACAAATATATACTATGTAGATGTGTTTACGCAGAAAAACAAAAAAGTGAGCATCCGAAATGAATTAACTTTTCTGTATTTGAAAGTTATGACTTACAACTTTCAAACACAAAAAAGTTCTTCAGCTCGACTGCTCGTGACGAGGCTGCTTATGTTTTTACTTTTGGCACTCTTTAAAAGAAAGCCAAAATCAAAATTCAAATTTTTAAAACAACCACTGCCAAGTGTTTTTCTCAACTGTCTGTCATTCGTTTCTTTGTTTAGCTTCGGATGGAACTTTTGTTAATTTTAGAAAGAAAAGCGAAAGCAAAATCCAAGTAAAGAGAATTTGTAGCAGTTTTGCGAACGCTGGTTTTAAGACCATTCCTGATCAATTTTGTGCTAAATTCGGGATGTGCTTCAGTGAAATGTTTTTAGATAAAACCTTAGCGCTCTCAGCTGATAAAGAGATTTCTGACAAACTTTTGATGCAAATGGTAATAAATTTCATCGCTTTCCTGCCTTATGTGATTTTATTTCAGTGTATCTAAAACCATTAAAAGCAATATGCAACAAATGATTTTTTGGTGCGCTTTTGCTTTTAGGTGTTAAATGCCAAATAATTCTGTTTACGCGGTAGTTTGGAAATTTTCATACATTTTTGCGAGTGTGCTCCACGAAAAACCCGTATTTTGAAAAATTTACGATCAAGTTTTTGTCATTTACACCTGTCGTAAGTTATACCTATATGAAGCACATTAATGAGATATATATAAAACGATGCAACTAAGAAATCTACCAATCCTTATCCATTTCTTTGGAATTCATTGAGGCGGCTGAAAAATATGCGAAAAAATAAAAAGTCAGTAGTATTAGAAGTCGCCCAAGTGTGGTGTCTATTTTGTAGAACAACGACTTGGGTCCAGTCCAAATGTTAAAACAAATGATGAAGAAGACGAAATTTAAAAAAAAATTGAATGCTTCAAGTGGTTTTTTACGTTTTTTTAATTTGCATGCCAAATAAGCTTAAAAGCGCAATCTTGCGCAACTAAGATATTGTGTTCAGTATACGTAAAGTCTTGGGAGTTCAAAATCTGTAATTAGATTTTCCAAACTCCTAAGAGTTGAAAGTCAGTTTCAAAGGAATTTAAACTGTTTGATTTTTGCCCATATGTATGTATATTAGATGTTTATAGTTTACTACGAATAAATTTCAACATATAGTTTTACTAACACCTAAAATATAGCCAAAACTCGAACTTCGATGCCGAATTAAAATTTTTTATTTTTCTTTAATTTGTATAAAACTCATAAATTTGTTTAAAATTCCTCAATTTGCAGATAGTATACCGACATGAATTATATATGAGATCGATATTATATATCATCAAAATAGGTACATAACAATCTGAGATATCGCCAAAACTCCAAATTTGATATCCCGCAAGTTGCCGAATTTATTTTTTTTATGATTTTTTTTATATTTTCAACTGTATATCAAATTTTAGGAAATCATTTCTAAAATTTGATATAAAACTTGATTTCAACAGACAGACGGGCATGGCTTAATCGGCTCTCCTGGCGATTCTGAGTCGATCTGTATAATTTGTATGTCTAAGACGAATAATGAAAAAATACCTTTTGGCGAAGGGTGTAAAAATAAAATTTAGTTCACAAAAATTTTAAATTAGAAATTGCTATCCAAAAGCTTTGTGACTTCTAAGGTGGTCTACTTTGACGCCCAGTAATTACATAGGATAACCATAAATCCAAAATGTAGGAAGTTTGGTCTATGATTCTAGGAAGTTTGGTCTATGATTCTTTATTTTTTTTTTTCATAAATCATAAAGAAATATACTACCGATAAAAACAATATTTTTCTTGTCTTAATTTATATCTTTATTTTAAACTAAAATCTATAATTTTTGATCGATAAAAGGCAGACGCATCTTTCTTTGCTTAGAAAATATCCATCTACATATACATACATCAATAGTAAAAGAATGAAACACTTTGTTGTCATTAATATTTTCTATGATTTAAAAAAAAAATTAAAAAAAAAAGATTTGGTTTGAGTGGATTAAAAAGTTTTTTTAGTACCACTTAAGGACAAGTTGTTTTTCACTTATATTAATATGAGTCGCACAAACCTCTTTTTCAGAAAAAATTTATCTCAAAAACTAGAGCCAACTTAAAAAACTATAGTCATTTTTGGATTCAGCAGACAAAACGTATCGAAGAATTAATTTTCAATTTTCAGAATCAATTTTTGTAGCCGATGATCGGTCGAAAAGGACGATCAATAAGCAAAGAGGATTTTTGTTTCAAACTAAAGTGTTGTGAAGTGTAAACAATAAAAAATTAAATTGTGAAAATTTTAGTTGAGCTAAAAAGTGAAAAGAAGACACTTAAATAAATAAAAACAAATAAAATAAGTACTTTATTAAAAACAGTGAAATTTTGGTGCTTCATAAATTTGAGAAGCGTGGCTAAAATAGTAGTCACTAAAGGCTAATAGGGAATTTACACAACTCTAAAATCTAGTAAATTTGATTTTAAATCACAAACAAAATCTAGATCGTTTACATTACATTTTTTTAATCACATTGTGCTATTCCTGCAAAGGGTAACAACAATGCGGAAAATCTGCAAACTGATCGTATTAGCGGTAAAGTTATAAGAAATGTTGGACTGCCAGTCAGGTGCGTCAATTGTGATACTTAAGGACATGTGGCCAGTTCCAAACAATGTCCTCGTAGGATGGAACTCTTGAATAAAATTCAAGCGAAAAAAAAAACAACCCGGGGGGAGCCTTAAAGCCCGCGCCAAATAAACAGTACCGGTATCAGAGCCGGCGTTTCATACGCATCCGCTGTTCTTGTCAGGGACAGCTTTTCCTGTCAGAGAGTCATAGTAGACACGGGGAACGTAGAGAACACATCAGTACATATTCATCGCGTAAACGGTGGTTCCGTTACTGTTGTCTCTCTATACCGAAGACCTCAAGGCAAATTAGTGGCTAGTGATCTAAGGAAAATATCGGATCTTGCTAACAATGGGAGTACCATTATCGGAGCAGATCTAAATGCCCTATTGGGGTGACTCTGTTATCAACACGAATGGTCGAAGCCTCCACGATTTCCTTCTAGCAAATCCAAGTCTAGAGATCCACTCCACTGATGGGCCGACAAGAATAACTTCGGTATCCTCATCGTACCTTGACATTGTGATAACCTCCGCTGACATGACGGCACTGTTAACAGCAAATGGACTACGTTGAGTCAGATCACAAAGCCGTTGAATTTGTGTTTGGAATCGGGGACGTCCTGGGACGTGCATACCCTACACTCTTTGACTTCACGAAAATGGATAAAGACCGCTTTAACTCCCTACGAGCTAGGGATCTGCCGGGTTGCACACTCTTGTTTTTAAGAAAGCTATGGAACTATTGATCCCCAAAATTCCGCTAAGGAATAGGGGCTTAGTAGATCTCCCTCCCAATATTTTACGTTTTATTGCGGAGAAAAAAAGACTTCGGCGGATTCTGCAAAGATGTGGGGATCCGGGTCGCGTACTTATACTAAAGGCCGACTTAAAAAACCTAGACAAAATCATAGAAGACGCTATCGATGTATTCGAACGCGAACGTTGGGCAAAGTTTTTAGGAAACATTAAACTAAACGACAGAACATATAGGACCGGTAAGGCTGCAGCAAGACTGAACAGACGTAGAAATGTTCAAGACTTGCTAGACGCCAACGGCTTACTTGTTTGCTAGCTGAACATTTCTCACATGTCAATCAGCGGGTCCCAATGGGATGCTTTTGAGGAAAATGTTTTAAATAGTGTCTCTATGCTGCACAATAGTGTTCCTATGGTGGCGTTCAGCACTCGACTTAAAGCCGATGGCATTTCGTCGAGTGCGAATGGTTTCGTTCAGGAAAAGGCGCATTGAAAAGGAGGGCCAATAAAAAGTCCTGTGGAATAGATGGAATTCCAGACATCGTTCTTAAAAGAACGCGGAATGTCACATGAAGATTTCTGGCAATTTTAAATAACCATTGTCTAAATATTAGCTACTTCCCGAAAGCGTGGAAAAGCACTCTAATCGTACCAATCCTGAAAAGAAAATCAAATCCGAGGCAGAGCGGAAATTACAGACCAATTTCCCTTCTATCTCCGTTTGGAAAACTTTTGGAACACTTTGTGCTAGCCAAAATAAATAATAAGATATCCGAAGAAGGCATCCTTTTGGACTCGCAGTTCGGATTTAAGATTGGGCACTCAACGTCACACGCCTTAATAGTCTTTTCAGACTACATCGCGGGGGTCACAATAAGCGATACCCAACGATTGCAGTTAGCCTTGACTTAAATTTAGGTTTTGACAGAAATCTTTGTAGAATCGTGCTAAACTTTTTAAATAATCGTAGCTTCAGTGTAAGGGTGGGTAAAACCAAATCAATTCAAAAACCAGTAGAAGCTGGTGTTCCCCAAGGAACACTTTTGGGACTAGTTTTGTATAATATTCTTGTGTCCGACATACCCAGACCACCTGATGGCAATATTTTACCTATGTCCGCAGATGACATTCTGGTTGCATTTTCCGGTCCGCGCGCCGTGGACATAAACAACCGAATGAGTACCTTGGTGTTCTCGACAACTTTTTCCGAAAATGGCATCTCCATTTAAACATGGACAAGACCGAAGCAGTCATTTTCAGAAAATATATGCACAAAAACAATAGATCATTTATCCCCTGTCTGATGATCGGGAATGAAATGGTCGGTGTGACGGATAGCATCAAATATCTCGGGGTGATATTCCACGAGAATTTTGAATTTTACCGTCACATCGACCACGTATTGTCGCGTACGAAATCCGCGTACGCTACATACAGACATCAGCGGGGACTTGATAAGAAAGTAGGACACTTACTCTATCGCCAAGTAATACGGCCTCTCATATCCTACGTCCAGATGTCCAGATGGAGAGGCTTAGGATGTGGGAAAGACGGATACTGGTGGCATGTCTCGGTCTAAGGCCTCGCCTTGGACCTGACGGCATCTACCATAGGCCATCCAATAGGTTGGTTTACGAGGCGATAGATTTCGAGAGAATAGACTCATTTATGGCCAGATCCGGCATTGCATTCCTGGAAAAGGCACGTTCTCTCGAGAACCGTCTTGTTCAGGGATGCTTTGAAGGATCTGGCGATCTTGAGGCCGTTCGGATGGCAAGATATGATGGTATGCTGGCCTTTTATATAACGGTACAAACCTCTTATTTTACCATAGACGTATAAATACGCTAAATATAGATGATCTTTTGTAAATATATTCTTTCCTTTCTCTATCCTTGTAAATAGCTCCTTCTGTATATATTAATTTTAAGTATTAGATATAAGTATAGCTTTAAGAAAATAAAACCTGTAAAAATTATTGACCTTATCAGTCACGTTAACCAAATTGACAAAGAGCAGCTAAGCTGCAAATAGTTTTTAAGTAGAATATGAATAGCTCTAAGAAAATACATAGTATGTAAGAGAAAAAATGTAAAATAAATTTGAGAAACTGAATGTAATTGGAAACATGGAAAAAAAATAAACTTGAAACTTGTTGAAATTTCGCTAAAACCAAAAATACTCCTGCTATTTTCCATACGAATAGGAGCATAGCTCTTTGTGGTGAAGTCGGCTCGAGTTCTTGTGGTTCTAGGTGCATCAATTTGTTTTAAAGTGGTTTTAACATCATTTGAAAAGAAAACAATAGAAATTTGGGATAATCTAATATACATATGGATATCTGAAATCGAAAAGGTTTCAAAAGTAATATATGTAAGTAATATATGTAAAAATCCTTTAGATCTCACAAGGATTTAAATAAAGCATGTACAATTAACGCATGTGGAATAAAATATGGATTTATTTTCAACCATCATTTAAAAAATAAAACGCAAACTTATTTCAAAACAAGATATCAGATAGTTAATACGAAACATTTCGTCGCATTTCTGATTCAATTAAAAAAAATATTTTTACTGGAATGAAAATATTTCACTTAGATGAACAGGCAACTTTGGCCCACTGTAGAGCCCACTGTGCTACCGACAAATGCGTTCTTAAACATTGATCTAAAAGCCTCACACCTCTTCTATTGACGTTCCAAATTTTATCAAAATCCGTCTTGTAGTTTAGAAATTGCAGAGTTAATACCACTGTGCACCATTAACTTTATTTGCACATATTATTCTCCAATATTTAGCTTAAAAATGCAATGGGAGGCAAAGTTTTCAGAGCTTTTAAAGGCTATTATGTATTAAAGCTTAATATACGTGTTTAGTATCATTGGATCGGGAAAGACCAGGAGATGAACACCAAGTAAAAATCTTGTTTAAGTGAGTTAATCTTTTTACACTTTGTATCGTAAAACAAAAAAAATATTATTTTTCTACTTTTTTAAGGAAAATAATTTAAATTTTTGATAGAAATGACATGGATAAAGATATCACAATGAAATTTTGCAGTTTTGTAGACCAATAAGTGCAAGTGAACAATATCAGTTCATTATCTATCCTCGTTTTTGTAAATATTACCATTCCTACTTCCGCAAAAACTTCACTATTGTGGCTCTTTAAAAAATATGTTATCAGAAAATGGTTCTATTGACATCATCCGTGCCCGCCCCTGATATCTCTTTATAGAAAATATTTTACACCGTATAGTGGCCATTTTTTTTTCAAGTGACCTATGAAGAATTTCCATTTACCACCAACATACGGTGTAAAACAATGTTGGGCAAAATCTCTCTGATTTTGTATTTTGCTAACCCTAGGGGTAGCAAAATACAAAATTAGAGAGAATTAGAGAAATTTTGCTAAACATTGGTGAACAACATACGTTGCAAAGATGTACAATTCATCCATAAACAATGTTTTTAACCCTTTTAAGATTTTTTTAATGGTTCATTCCTTACGGCTAAAATTTAAATTTTTCGAACGAAAAATACAAATTTTGAACCTCGCCATCTCCGATTTTGATGAAATTTACTGAAATATAAGCCTAACAAAGCTATACAAATCTGATAATTGTATCAAAAGTTACAGGCATATGACGTGGGTATGCTTTGAAAAAATCTCGAAAAAAACGAACTTTAAGCCACCATAAAATCTGAACCAAAGCGAAATTTTAAATATTGAAGAACTCTTTATACAGAATGTATATACAAAATTTCATGAAAATTGGAGATAGAGTGGTACAGTATGTGTTTGAAAATGTTTGATTTGAATCCTACACAGAATATTACAACTTTCAAAAGGCGAGAATTCCAAAGTTCCACGTATCAACGCCAAACGATTTTGAGGTTTAAAAACACTAGTCTAGTGCTTTCATTGGCATATGCATTTTTTTGACCCCAGACTATCACCCTCATAATGTGTCATAGTGTTATTTCTCCTACTCTATTTCTTATTTTTATAAACGACCTCCTACGTCAAACTTCCAATCTCACCTTTTCGTTTAGATGATTAGTAACATTTGCCACTCATATTCATTCAATTATATACCAAGTCTTTTAGAGGTTGCCGCTATGAGACAAAACATGAATGAATTATTAAACCGCGATTTAGAAACAGGTCATAGAAAAAACATTCCCAAGGAAGGATTGTTGAGAATGCGTACAATAGAGAGTTTTATTAGAGTGCCGTTGTTTACAAAATTAGGCTTAGCTTTAAACGATTGACGTCTATGTTATCGATAAGTATCATGCTAATTGTAAAATAACAATTTGGCCTTATTTACCGAGTTCCATTATGGAAATTCTGCAGTACATAAGGGTAAATCAAACTTTTTTCAAAAGAAATTTATATTAAAAGCTATACAAACCAAAAAATCTAAATTTTCTAACGATCTTTGAAAAATTTAGGGCCTGAATATTTTCAATACTAGTAGGATATGGAACTCAATCGCTTTGGCAATGAAAAGCTTTTGATGCGTTTTTTAACTTACTAAAATTTCAAGTTTTGAAAGGGTTTTTTCTACTCCATATTTTTTCCGCATACGTTAAAATATAGGAAAATAGGAAATATATTTTTATGAATTACTTTTCTTAGTTTTTTTATATCTGTCTTACCTTTAAATTATCAAAATAATGCATTATTTGCTCATAATCCATATCTAGATCATCTAAACTTAATCCTTCGGCGCCACTTACATTTTCATCTGCATTAGAAGAGAACATTGGGTTTCCAACAATGGTCGCTCGTTTAACACGACTAGTTTTTAGATGAGAATGCCCTTCTTTATTTTTAATAAATTTAATGTTGTTATGAGGGGATTTTTCTGGAATGATAAGGTAATTATTATATTGGTTTTGGTTAACTATTCTCAAATCTACTTAACTTAAAATATATTAAATTAATTAACTAAACTTTATTTAAGGCAATTAAGTTTTTACATGTATTTTTTTATTAATATTAGTATTTTTCTTTGTTAAATAAAAATCTTGTGTCTGTTAATGTTTCATAAAAAAGTAAATTAATGGAAATATATGAAAAAATATTATTAATGATTTTTTCCAAATACATATTAATAATACTGTATAAATATGGGCAAAAATCAAATAGTTTTAATTTTCGCATTAATGACATTACGCGATGCGGGTGAAATTTATGACGGTTAAAATACAAATTTCTAAAAAAAATTTTACAAGTAAGAGTGGTATATTCGGGCTGTGACGTATCTTGGATACCCTTCACCAATGGTGTTCCAAAAGTAAAGTACAAAATCGTAAGAATATATTGATAATTATATAGTGTCTGATTAAAAAATACCTATTAAGACGGGGTGGCTACTGATGTGTTTATCAAGAAAACAGTTTTTGAGATCAATTTGGATAAGAAACCTCTCCCCAAACCGATTTTTCTAAAAGCTTCCAAAAAATAATAATATTTGAATTTTTATGTTTTAGATACCGTACATACAGTCATGTACTATGTATTAACTTCAGATACTACAAATTATCTTTGTTGAAGGATATAAACTTAAAATTAAAAAAAAAAAAAATTATAATTTTTTTTTTTAAATCCAAACACTAAACTTTAAAATGATTGCGGGGACTTTTTTAACGACCGCGAAAAAGTGACCCCACTTTTCATCATAGATTTCCATGGTCTACATGGCATTGATAGGTATTTTTTGATTATTTAGCAAATTGTTCAAAAGTTATACCCCTAGTATACACTCTTAGTTTTAGATACATACGTGAAATATATAGCTTTTGAATGGATGGATATCAGCTTTGTCGGAAAAGTTACTGAAGATTTACTTATTAATCTGAATGGAAAGTTTTTCTCTAGTTCTTTGTGCAGTTATAATGTGATTTAATTTATCAGCATTAAAGTGATTCCCGGTCGGGGTTATATGGGAGATTTTACTAAATGTGAACCGAGTTCGTCCATTTTCAATACCGAACTTTTCAAGAGATCAGAAATACTTTTGTCAAATGTTGTCCCTCTAGAAAGTTTACTGAATAACGATATTGTACAACGTCTTAGCTACTAAGGGATTGTCTTAGGAGAAGTTATACGGGAGCAATTGTCAAACGTGAACGGATTTTTCCCAATTGCAATTAAAAAATTTTAATTTTCGTTGATATGTGAGATACATATATATGTAGGTTTTGAACGCAAATCATGTACTGCATTTTTCGTACTTCCTAGGAAGATTACCTATAATATATCTCAGTTGTTTATGGACCGCTTTTGATATAATTTAATAACGTGCTTGGCGGGGGAATTTCCTAAAATCTGATATAAAATTTATGTATGTCAGTGCTCCAGGAGGATGATTTTTCCTATTTTTGCATTTCATTTTTTCAACAAACTTTCTCTAATGCGTACTTTGGGCAATTTGCGATACATCAAATTTAGTGTTTTGGCGATATCTCAGTTGTTTATTTTTACAATTTTACAGAGTGCTTTGGGGAACCATTTCCTACAGTCTGATATATAATATATTATCACTTGTACACCATCTTTTTTCTCTTTTTATTTAAAAGTGTTTTTCAATCAAAAAATTTAAAAATTTCGTCTAATTTTTGGTATTTTTTCGATATTTCGGGTGTTCAGAAACTTAATTTCAACAGACAGACAAATGGACATCGCTTAATCGATTCTCCTCCCGATTCTGAGTCGGTTGGTATAATTTTTAATACGATCACTAATAAAAAAATTACAAACGGACGCACAAACTTATAATACCCTTTCACCTATTGGTGAAGGGTATAATAACAATTTAAAACCAATAAATAAAGCTAAGTAACAAGTAAACAAGAATGGACGCTTTAAATATTTAACAAAAATAATATTGTTATTATTAAAATATTTGTTCAAAATATTGCATTGCCGAAAAAAAATATTTAAAAGCAAGAAAAAAAAATAAACATAAGTAAACAAAAAAAAACTACATAAGTATAAGTGTTAGTGTATCTCATGATTAGTTCTAACTCTCTCACAATTGTAAGGAGAGTTAGTACCAATTCAAGAAATGCTTACATTGTTGTAAGCTCCCCCAACAACAATAATTCTTATGATCCCAAAAAAAACAAGAATTATTTAACAGCAAGAACAACAAATGAGAGGTCTCCACTCTCAAGTAAAAATATAAGTCCGCCAATTTGTGTAGAAAATATAACAAAAGAAAATACAAGAAAACAAACAAACTCATTGTATGAACAGCTGTGAAAAAATTAACCCTTTCAATACCGATGAGAAAGAAAAAAGTCCCCAAATAAATTGTGAATATCCTGCAATTAACAAGTAAGAGTGGTATATTCGGCTATGCCGAATCTTGGATACCCTTCACCTATTGTGGTCTAAAAGTAAAGTACAAAATCAAAAAAGATTATTGTTTATTCTGATTACTGAACTTTACCTCTATCATTGGCGCAATAATATTTTAGATTTAAATTATTCGGATGAAATAATTTTAGCAATTCGACAAAATTACCCAGTCTAATGTATGTCTAAAGTTAATAAGACCTAAATTTATTACATTTGGTAGGTGTCGTTTCTTTGATATGTCGACTACCTTTATTCAATACCCTCTATGAACCAATTTGAAAAAATAAGTTTTAAATGCCAAAATATAGCTTAAAAAACCGTATCAATAGTAGAAATTTTAATTAAAAAAAAATTTCTTGCCATTTTTTAAAACTTGTATACACCAAAATAATATTTTCAGATGCAAAACTCTCTATGAACCAAAAAAAGAGGGTACTGAAAATAGCCCATCGATGTATACTTTAATTCGAATGCATCATCTATAAAGTAAAAGTTATTGAATTAGTTACGTAAAACTCTGAAGTAAGCGGACCGATTTAGATCAAAGCTTTAACAATGATTGTTTTTTCAATATATACAAGCCTTACACTCTTAATTTTTTAAATGGATAAATATCAGGTCTACATAGTTATTAACGTACCATAGCTTTGTCGGAAAAGTTATTGAATATTTACTTATAAATCTGAAGTAAGTTGACTAATTTAGATTAATATAATATTTGGGATGTATTGCTCTTCCGATCTGTGCAAGTCTATTTGTGCAACTTCTAATTATAGTTTTAGTGGTTTTTGTTAACTTAAACATCTTTTTGCTACTTCTAGTTTTTAATGTTATATAACCCCAAAACCACTGACATACATATTTAGAAAAACATCTTAAATTGCAAAAATACATTAAAGCATCAAATTTCTTACTTTGCGCGACTTTTTAATTTATTTCAATTCTGTTGGTACCGTTGCACAGTGGTTTACGGACGCTTTTTTTTGGAAATAATTCTGTAACTTTTGAACGACTGGAGATATTTGAATGAAATTTGGCGTGGTGATAGTCAAGGAGTATTCGAGTTAGTTTTAAAAAGCACTGGCCCATGAGGGGTCGGGAGAGTGATTGATGGACCTTCAAAGTTGGTCACCTCGGGTGTTCGACTTTTTTAAAAATTCGCCAAAAATCCATTTATGCATGGATTGAAAAGAAATTTTAAACTTAAGTTCTCCTTCAGAAGGTCTACAAAAAATACGCTTACATGTGTAGGTTATCTCCTTTGGGTTTCGAGATATTTGGATAAAAAGGAATTTTTGGGTTGATTTTTTACTTATTTTTTTAAGCTTTTTTTGATCTGGTGGACGCATCTGAAGATCAAAAATTTTTTAAGAATATTCGTTAAAATTGTAACAAAATTTTAAATAATTTTTGTGCAAGTTAGTTATAGATATCTTCTTTCGTTTAAAAGTTAAAAATATTCAAAGTTGAAACTTAAAAAAAAATTCGCTTTTTTTTGAGTTTTTCCCTAAAAGATAGCTATATTTTTTCACTAATAAAAAAATATTTTCTTAAGAAACATAAAAATATTTTTAAAGTTTTTAAAAGAAAACATAATGAGAATGCGTATAAAACAAATTTCTTGCTAATTGGACTTTTGGTCCTCGCACATGCCCTCTCCAAAAAATGCCAATTTGTAAAAAAAAATTTTGGTTTAAATAAAAATTTCTCAAAAGGCAAAGCACCGATTTGAAAAAGATAATAATGTCCATATTTTCTAATATATCTGTTATTGATTGGAAAAGTTTTTTCTGAAACGAGCTGCAAATAGAGTCAGTGTTGCCATTTTTGTAAAAAAACTCATTTTTTGAAACCCTTTTTTCCCGAGTTGGGAATTGGGGAATTTTTTAGTAAAAATTGGGAATTTTTTTTAGTCTATTGCTTTTAGATCTTATTGGTCTATATAACTACAAAATTTTATTGTGATATCTTTATCCATGTCATTTCTACAAAATATCAAATATTGAAATTATTTTCCTTAAAAAAGTAGAAAAGTAATATTTTTTTGTTTTACGATGCAAAGTGTAAAAACATTAACTCGCTTAAAAAAGATTTTTACTTGGTGTTCATCTCCTGGTCTTTCCCGATCCAATGATACTAAATACGTATATCAAACTTTAATACATAGCCTTTAAAAGCTCTAAAAACTTTGCCTCCCATAGCATTTTTAAGCTAAATATTGGAGTATTGGAGAGTAATGTGTGCAAATAAAGTTAATGGTGCACAGTGGTATTAACTCTGCAATTTCTAAACCACTAGACGGATTTTGACAAAATTTGGAACGTCAATAGAAGAGGTGTGAGGCTTTTAGATCAATGTTTAAGAACGTATTTGTCGGTAGCACAGTGGGCTCTACAGTGGGCCAAAGTTGCCTACCTCGGGTATATAAAACATTTGGGGGCGTATAACTTTCCTCAGTTGGGTCCGATCTAAAAGATTTTTACGTTTTCGAAAACTTTTTAAAAAAGTTAAGAAAAAAACATGCTTACTTTACTAAATCATCTCTTATAGTTTAAGAGATATTTGACTACATACAATTTTAGTATAATATTTTAACATTACTTTGTAATTTTTCGCAAAAATCTCTAAAACTAAACAAGGTATTGCGACTATTTTTGTGCATAGTATGGACCTGTGTATGCGAAAATCAGAAATATAAATTTCGGAACAAGTTCTGAAATTAAAATGAAAATTTTTGAATACAGAAGAGTATGCTTTTCGCAAATTTGAGTTTTTTTAGAAAAGCGGCCCGTGTGACCCGATTAATAGCCGGGCTCTATCAGATTTTTGCACAGATATTAAAAACTTTATGCTTAATACAATTTTGTTAAAAAAAAGTTTGAGATAAAATAAACAATTTTTTTACAGTCACAAAAAACACAAGTTTTGTTAAAAAAATGACTGATTTTCGACTACCGCTGGTTGTAGGGTGCATGTCCAAAATTTTTAGAAATATAGTTTATACTGATCCCTCAAGTCCATCTTTTAGAAAATGTAAAAAACGAATTGAGTCTTTTGAAAAAATTTTTCACAAATATTGAAAAAATAATATTACTTTTTTTGAAAAAAAAAAATATTTTTTCAGGCTTTTTTCGGTACACAAACTTTTAAGAATATTTCTGTGTTATTAAGTTTACATAATAAAGAACTTGTTTCTTCCAGTTCATTTAGAAATTTATCAGCAATCTTGCAGTATTTTTTTTTTAAATTTAACGTAGTACAAGAAAAGATAAATAGGCCAAAAAAGGCCAGAAGACATACCATAAAAAGCAAAAGAAAAATTTGGATTCAAATATCTCTTAAACTATAAGAGATAAGGTAGTAAAGTAAGCATGTTTTTTTCTTAATTTTTTAAGGAGTTTTCGAAAACGTATCTTTTAGATCGGACCCAATTGAGGAAAGTTATACGCCCCCAAATGTTTTATATACCCGAGGTAGTCAACTTTGGCCCACTGTAGAGCCCACTGTGCTACCAACAAATACGTTCTTAAACATTGATCTAAAAGCCTCACACCTCTTCTCTTGACGTTCCAAATTTTGTAAAAATCTGTCTAGTAGTTTAGAAATTGCAGAGTTAATACCACTGTGCACCATTAACTTTATTTGCACACATTACTCTCCAATACTCCAATATTTAGCTTAAAAATGCTATGGGAGGCAAAGTTTTTAGAGCTTTTAAAGGCTATGTATTAAAGTTTGATATACGTATTTAGTATCATTGAATCGGGAAAGACCAGGAGATGAACACCAAGTAAAAATCTTTTTTAAGCGAGTTAATGTTTTTACACTTTGTATCGTAAAACAAAAAAATATTACTTTTCTACTCTTTTAAGGAAAATAATTTCAATATTTGATATTTTGTAGAAATGACATGGATAAAGATATCACAATAAAATTTTGTAGTTATATAGACCAATAAGATCTAAAAGCAATAGACTAAAAAAAATTCCCAATTTTTACTAAAAAATTCCCCAATTCCCAACTCGGGAAAAAAGGGTTTCAAAAATTGAGTTTTTTTACAAAAATGGCAACACTGACTCTATTTGCAGCTCGTTTCAGAAAAAACTTTTCCAATCAATAACAGATATATTAGAAAATATGGACATTATTATCTTTTTCAAATCGGTGCTTTGCCTTTTGAGAAATTTTTATTTAAACCAAAATTTTTTTTTACAAATTGGCATTTTTTGGAGAGGGCATGTGCGAGGACCAAAAGTCCAATTAGCAAGAAATTTGTTTTATACGCATTCTCATTATGTTTTCTTTTAAAAACTTTAAAAATATTTTTATGTTTCTTAAGAAAATATTTTTTTTATTAGTGAAAAAATATAGCTATCTTTTAGGGAAAAACTCAAAAAAAGCGAAATTTTTTTTAAGTTTCAACTTTGAATATTTTTAACTTTTAAACGAAAGAAGATATCTATAACTAACTTGCACAAAAATTATTTAGAATTTTGTTACAATTTTAACGAATATTCTTAAAAAATTTTTGATCTTCAGATGCGTCCACCAGATCAAAAAAAGCTTAAAAAAATAAGTAAAAAATCAACCCAAAAATTCCTTTTTATCCAAATATCTCGAAACCCAAAGGAGATAACCTACACATGTAAGCGTATTTTTTGTAGACCTTCCGAAGGAGAACTTAAGTTTAAAATTTCTTTTCAATCCATGCATAAATGGATTTTTGGCGAATTTTTAAAAAAGTCGAACACCCGAGGTGACCAACTTTGAAGGTCCATCAATCACTCTCCCGACCCCTCATGGGCCAGTGCTTCTGAAAACCAACTCGAATACTCCTTGACTATCACCACGCCAAATTTCATTCAAATATCTCCAGTCGTTCAAAAGTTACAGAATTATTTCCAAAAAAAAGCGTCCGTAAACCACTGTGCGTTGTACTAAAAGTGGTAATTCATTTATGGGCTGTAACAATGAAAAGTGCATAGTTTTTCCATAATACGCATTTGTTTGATGACCGTTTGTAGACGGTCTTGGGTGTTTAAGGGATAATAAAAGATTTATAATGGAATTGTGGTATTTGAAGGTTTTCGGAAAAAGCTATAGTCAAATAGTCGTGCATTTTGAGAATATCGATCTTGAAGTTTAAACTTAATTTTTCTACAAAACTATACGATAGAATTTTGAGACTTTTACACCATATACATATTGGCGTATAGAGCAAAATAGCAGAAAAAACTGTTTTGAAGGATATAGAACAAAACAGACACTTTATTTCAGAAACTATGGCGGATAGATATAATATATATATATACAGTTTGTCAAGTAATTGTTTGCATTCAAAGAAATATTGAAAATGCAATTTAAATTTAGAAAATTAAACATCAAATCGTTTAAATTTGTTTCTTTTGTTTAATACATGCCGTTAATGTAACTGTTTACTACAAAAAGTCGTAAAAAAATTGAAATAAATACAAGCAGTGCAACAACAACAATAAAAAAAAAGAAAAATACCCAGTTTAAAAGGCGTTAAATAAATGTTTGCGCTATATTACCGTTATATTTTTGATTTTATAATGTTTTTTGAGTGTTATCCAATGAAATTAATGTTATAAAAAGTATTGTAACAAAAATGTGTGAATTAGTTGCCCTATATTTAAAAAAAAAATGGGTTCAAAATTAATTTCGTAAGGCGTTATAGAATTAGCGTATTTCCATCACTATAAGGGCAAGTCCGCCAGGGAAATCGCTAAAATGTTTTCCCGTATAGTTAGGACTGCTTTACAATCTTCCATATTAAATTTCTTTAAAATATTTTTTATATATTTGCTTTGTGACATCGTTATTTCTTTTGAATTTCTGTCTTGTTTAAACTCAATACCTAATTCCAATTCTTTCCAATTTTGTTTATTATTTGCTACTATTAAATCGTCTACATAAATAGATATTAATGTTATTGTTTTAATTTTTTTTTTAATATATAAATGCAATTATCAGTATTAGCGGTTTAAATTTTAATTTCTTCAATTTATCATCCAATTTTCTATACCATTGTCTACCAGATTGCTTTAAGCCGTATAGTGCTTTCTTTAGTAAACATGCTTTGCCTTCTAATTGTTCCTTTTAATCTTCTTCTAAAAATGATTCAATTCCATTCGGGATCTTCATATAAATGGTTTCGTCTATATCGCCATTCAAATAAGCTATTCAAGTTGGTATACATCTAATTTTAATTTTACTGGAATATCCATTAACAATCTTATGGAACCAATTCTTGCTACCGGTGAAAACGTATCATTGTAATTAATTCTGTAAATTTGCGTAAATCGTATTATACGATTGCCTTGGCCTTCATCTTTTTCCGGTTTTTACTTTTCTTGGTCTTCCAGTAGTTCGTTTTGATGTTGAAAGAGTTTGAAATTCGTCATTTTCATTATTTAAATTATTTTGATTTGTAGTTTAAGAAAATCCATAAAAATCTTCAAATTCACTTTTACTGTCTTCTTCATACATCTCTTCGTTGATTAAATTTTTACTATTTTTATATCCTTTGGGGCAATTGCCACTTCAATTGATTTTCTTTCTATGTTATTAGGCTTATTTTCAATAAAATCAGTGTATTCACTTTCCGATTGATAAGAATTTGTAAACTTATCATCTCTCGAACACACAATCTTTTTAGCATCTACATCCCACAGTCTATATGCCTTTGATTTAATTGAATATCCCACAAATATACATTTCTTCGATTTAGGTTCAAACTTGGGCTTAATCCTGACTGTATCATCAAGCATATTGCCATTTTCACTAACGTTCGATTTTTTTCTTTCTGCTACTCCATTTTGTTGCAGTGTATGTGGAGCCGTAAACTCAGAAATTTTGTGAATTCGTTACTTGTATATTCTTGATTTTTCGATTCGTTTGCTTTTCTATCAGACACTTCAAAAACTTCACTCTTCTTCTTGATTAAATATATTTCACACCATCTGGATTTGTCGTCAGTAAAAGTTAAAAAGTATCCTGAACCATCGATTGAATTTACTCTCTACCACGGTGTGTATTAATTCCAACAGCTCAGTTGATTTTAAATTCGACCCTTGAAATGGCTTTTGAGTGTGTTTCCCCTTCGTGTACGTATCCCAATTCTGTAGTTTTTCGTTTATATTAAAATCGATACATAGTATAGACCTTTCTTTTTGCTATCATTACCTTCTCTTTTTTCTTATTATTTCTTATGATGGTTTCTCTTTTGATAAAAATCACCTCGTACCCATGATCAGTAATTTTTGCCAGCGTTCGCAAAACTGCTACAACTTCTCTTTACTTGGATTTTGCTTTCGCTTTTCTTTCTAAAATTAACAAAAGTTCCATCCGAAGCTAAACAAAGAAACGAATGACAGACAGTTGAGAAAAACACTTGGCAGTGGTTGTTTTAAAAATTTGAATTTTGATTTTGCCTTTCTTTTAAAGAGTGCCAAAAGTAAAAACATAAGCAGCCTCGTTGCTTTTGAAAGTCACAAGCAGTCGAGCTGAAGAACTTTTTTGTGTTTGAAAGTTGTAAGTCATAACTTTTGTGACGATAAAAGTCGTCCCTTGTTTTTATCCCCACAGAAGTTTGTAGTCTTTTTAATTATCCCGGAATATTTATATTTTTTTTTATTATTATATTATATTTTTATTATTTTCTAAAAGAAACTGAAGTGTTAATTTAGTTCAATTAGAAAGTTATATTTATTTAATTTTTTTTACTTTTTTTTAAAGTATTTTTTTTTTATTTTTATTAGTAGTTAATTATACTTTTAATAATTACTGGAAAGAATTTGAATTATAAACCATTTAAATATGAATTCTATTATTTTATATTTTTATTCAAAATATTTTTATTATTAATTCGTATTTTTATTCATTACATTTGAAATATTACCATCCTCTCTATTCCTTTCCATTACCATTGTCCATTCTTAAGAAAAGAAATTTATTAAATTATTTATGTATTTTGAATTCAAATATTTAAATTTAACGGATTTTGAGTCGCCCACTAGCGGAGACTCATTTAAGTTAAGATCACTTAGTTGTTATATTTAGTAGTAATATTTGTAATGTTTAATACTAAAATAAGTAGCCATGAGAAAGTATAAAAGGCAACAGCGCCCAAAGAATGGGGTCAGTCTTGTTGCATCGTTTGCAGAGGTAAGATATAATTACTTGTTGGTTAGCTGCTGAGTAATTAATATCTTTCCGGATTGGTGACCCAAACAGTCATCAATAAGAGCAAACGAAATTAGGTTGGTAAGGGAGTAAATTCCTGTCCGATCAAACGGAGAGAACAAGGAAAGAATTAACTGTCCTATCCTTGCTCCCGCCGCTTGATTCTCTTAGCGTCGATACAATTATTAAAGAGAGTCTTTGTAATAACCTAGCAACTAGATTAAGAGAAGATATATATATTTTTTTTTGTGTAAATAAAGAGAATACTTTTGTATGTTTAAAAATTTAATTCGTCTAGTGTTTCTTTCTCAGCCCCTGCAAAAATAAAAATTTTTGTAGCTGAACCCTTGGCAACCGGTGAGTTTTACCCTAGCCACAGGAAAACTTCGTTACACTTTCAAATACAGAAAAGTTATTTCATTTCGGATGATCACTTTTTTGTTTTTCTGCGTAAACACATCTACATAGTATATGTATATTTTTGTGTGTATGATCGGTAAATGCATGTGTAAAATAAGATGACGAAATTCGTCTACTTGCCTGTGTTCCCTGTAGGAAATGTCAATAGTGAAGGTAGCACTAGCGCTTGTTCTGCGAATAGCCAATTGTCTTTTTTATATAGTTAGGTAACTGTGATTTCTTCGATTTAGTAAACCTTGCACATCTTGCAGACCTAGTATATTTCATACTGTCATGTGGTCAAAGGTGTACTTTTCCTGTATAAAGACAAATATTTGCTAAATTTTGCCATCATACAAACATTTTCTCAAAACTTTTATATTTAAGCTTTTTTTGTCATTTTGGCTTATATGGGGCGTAGGGTCAAATATGGACCGATTACCTTGAAATTAAGCAAGTTGATTACGGTTTATACAAAAATTATGTATGCAAAAAATGATCAGAATTCTCATTATCTTCAGATTTACGAGTGTTTTAGTGATTTTTGCCTTATTTAGTGCGTTTTGACAGAAGAGTTTGTATGGGAGCTATGGTCAAATGTGGACCGATTTCAACGAAATTTGGTACAGTGATTTAGATTTACATAAGCAGTATTTGTTTTAAATTTCATAAAAATATTGATATTTGTGGCAAAAATATCAATTCCGGGAAGTGGGACCTATGGGAGGTATCACAAATAATGGACCGATTTTGACCAATTTCAATAGCCATGGTCCCACAGTATCTCTGCCGAATTTCATCAAATTATCTTTAGAATTGCAACCTGTACTTTGATTACATGGTTTACATGGGGGTCCAGCTATAAAAATATTGCTGATTTTACTGATTAACTTTTTTTATCGAACTATATTTTGAGGTTTTTGTCCAACTATTAAGGAATTCTTATTAGGATATGAGAACCGTATACATATTTTGGAACCACTAAATCCACAATCCCTAAAAATTTACAGAAATTGTTTAATTATTTTCCAACCCACTGTGCAACGCTGACCCCATATTAAATTATTTAACTTAAATGTTTATTGTGCATACATACTATGTACATTATCATCAATAGTGAATCACTATTGACATTTCCTACAGGGTACCTGTTTCTCTGTTTAAAAAAAAAAAATACAACGGCTATAGGTGAGTGAGTATGTTTGTGTCAAAAAAGTTAGAGAAATTAAAAAATATTTGTCTGCTTTTACCTACTCAGAATAAAAAAAAATCAAAACAACGAAAACCATTCAACAGCGACTGAATAAAACTTTTGGAAACGAAGGCGCTGCTTTTGACATTGCTTTTGTTACTTATTAAAATCAAAAGTTGACGAAGTTGTAAATTTCAACCCGATTAATGTTTTATGTTTTGTACGACTGTTTAGAAATAACTTTTCTCTTTGACTTTTGATTTCGCTTTCGTGTTTTTGCAAAAGTTAAAATTGAAACAATTTGAAATTTTAAAAAGTGGAGGAAAGCAACAGCATTGAAAAGTAAACATTTTGCGACTTTTGGAATTTTGACTTAAGTTTTATTAACACTGATTTTTGCAACTGATAGTAAATTTGATCTTAAATCCGATTATAGTTTAGTTTTAATTTTAACTATTCTGTCGATTCGTTGTTCGCAAGATGCAAGATTTGAGTGGATGGCGCCTTTATTTCGTTAAATTTGATTTTGTATCCACACATGTGAGATGATGCTCCTGAGTCTAGGCACCAACTAGCACTATCTGCATTAATTTGTAGAGCAATTTCAGCATTTCGGCTTGCTTCTTGATTCTTGTTTTTATAGCTTTGCTGAGTTTTATTTTTAGGCCAGCAGTTCTTTGCTCTGTGTCCTATTTTTCCACAATTGTGACACGAGAATTTAAATTTCTCACCTTTTTCCTTCTGATCATCACTTGATTTTGAAATGAATAATTTTGAATTATTTTTCCGGGCTTTATTTTCTTCTAAAAGTTTTATTTTAAGCGTTTCTGAATTCGGCAGCTTTTCTTGAGTTTCAATTGCAATTCTAAATGTCTCGTACTCTTCAGGGATACTATACAATAGTAAAATCGTTAATAAGTCTTCAATAATCCTAGTTCCATTTCATTTATTTTATCCAAAATGGGAAAAAAAATTCTGAAATGATCCCTCATATCATCACAATTTTTCATTTTCAATAAAATTAAATTCTTCAATAGCACAGCCTTTTTTGCAGGCCCTTTAGATAAATACTATATAATTTCTCCCATACATCTTTGGATGTTGTGCAGTTGTTGATCTGCTTCACTTCATTTGTCGCAATTAACAATACAAGATCGGCTTTGGCATTTGCGTCTTCGGATTCCCACAAGCATCATCTTTCCGGTGGATTTTCAGGCAAACGTTCCGTTTACGTATTATTTTTTATGAGTAACGCCTCCACTAGGATTTTCCATGTATCGAAATTGTCTTTGGACAATGGTTCGATTTTGAAACTTAAGTAGCTCATTTTTCACTATTTATTTTATTTATTTTTATTTCACTAGTTCTTTCTTATTTTATAACGCGAGGTTAAGGACTGGACCCATAACCTATGATAAATAATGTCGGGCACACAATTTGTACAGGTATTTGATACAAAGTTTGTTTTCAGTATAACAAAATATTAAAATACAAAATCAAAATCATAAAATCAAACATTTGTATATTTGAATAAATTATTTAAATAAAATATTTAAATTTAAAGTAGAATATACAACAGCGATGCCAACTCTACCACTTTTGTAGTAGATCTACTGCTTTTGGGTATCTTTCTACACTTTAGCACTTTTTAAGTAGAATCTACCATTTTTTTAAGTTTTTTCAAAATTGTGTTAAATCAATTTTTCGTTACCAAAAATGCAACATTAAACACCTGTTTCAAAAAAATATACATGTATGTATGTATATATTTTTTGTAACATGTTCTTTTTTTGGATTTATGCCCCTTATACCTCAGCGAATTATATTAGGAATATAACATTTCATTTTTCTCTAGAAGAAAATATTACGCGTTGAAAATTGCTGGCATCATGTTTCTCGAATAATAAAGGTGACAACGAAGAAATGCTCCCTTTGACACAAAACTAGCAGTGCCAATGTTAAAAGGCTATTTCGGCAGTTAATTTACTTAAAAATTCTAATAGGAATAAATTTTCTACTAACACTATTCAGGGAGTGTAGTGCGCTCACCAACAGATGAACATTTTAAATTATTTAGTAAAACCATGTATTCTTTTAAGGATTCGAATTAAAATTATCTTTTATAAGATCTTGTTTATTTTTCAAATTACATTCAATATGTATGTATATTTATTGATACATATTCAACACTATTTTTTAAACAAAACATTGAATAAAAGCGTAAAAATTCTAACTTTAAAATTCTTTTAAAGCTTGAATAATAAAAGTGGTAGATGTACCACTTTTTGAAAATATATTTTGTGGAATCTACTACTTTTTAATGTCGAATCTCCCACAAAGTAAAATTTTTGGTTGGCATCACTGATATACAACACCTTCAATGAGTCTAAAAACAGAATCGGATGAAGCTCATTGTCTGAGAGAAGAAACCCTTGTTGCAATTGGAATGTCGTGGAAATTATGTATGAGTATGAGTATTTTCAATATTTTAAACAATAAAAATACTAAAATGTTTAAAATAATGTTATATTCTAAAAAGGTATGTTTCAACCCTTATTAATAATAGATCGTTTATATTTTATAAAAAAAAAAACTATCACTTTATCATTTTGAATGTAAAATTGAATAAGTTGAAATTCAAGCAAACAATTATTACTGAAATGGGGGAATTTTGGATATTTAATTGTCCCCACACCGAAAAAATAAAAGGTTTTCTAAAAATCTCAATTCATATTTAAAAGTAGTAAGCCAAGTGAGATATGGGCAAATCCGAAAAACATTAATCCGAGGACAACATTTTTAAACTGTCTAAAACATGTATTTGTGTTAATTAAAAAATTAACCATATATTAATCCTTTAGAATATATAATGCATACAATTTTTGATTGCTCTCTTCGCGAATGGCAGGTCTTTATTTGCACCCATGTCGAATTTTTATACATTTTTTAAAATAATAGGTTTTTTAAAAGTTCATAAAAACATCCTATTAGTTATCAAGTTTTAGTATGGGCTCAAAGTCTGCTTAATTTTATACAATTAGATGTAAAAGACCCCATCAAAAGTAATTGGAGTAAAAAAGGGCTCATATTGTGTAGCGTCCATCACAGAAATAAAGGTTTTTTAAATTTGTTTTTTTTTTTTGATTTTTGGGACACTCTAACAGCAAACCGCAGCATTCTTTCGACGAAAACTAAAATGTAAAAAGTGAAAAACTTTAAATAAATATATGTAGCCGTTTTGTGAAATATTAAATTGTGCCCAAAAATCGCATTTTAACCGCGAACATGAAAAGGAAGAAGATGAAATTCGGAAACAAAAAAAAAAACATTATTTTCACTGATTAACGAATCAAGTATCGTCCGTCACGTAGCGTCCGCAACAGTTCATTTATGGATTTTTGGTTAAACTGGAAACTTTAAATATTTTATAAAAGCTGCTTTGTAATAATCTGATTTTCCTCTACCTTTAATGTGTTTACAATTTTTTTAATACTCGATTTGATGAAAATTATAGAAACACGTGTTGAAAAAAAGTCACTTCCATTGTTTGTAGCGTCCGTCACAGCACTTTAAAAGCGAATATCTTTTTCCTCCAAAAGAAGTATGCAAATTAACAAATGCCATACATAGCACAATCGATGGCCTAATATTCTCTGAAATCTGTGCAAAGATATCTAGTGTAGAAGGGCAATGGGATACATTTAAGTACGCAGGATTATGCCATAGGTTAGGTTAGTTTAGGCAGGCAGCCGATGTAGGTCAGCGTCACTTGGGTCCAAAAAGCGGTCCCTTTGTGTTACCTGCAAGGGATAGACTGGAAGAAAAGAACAAAGGCAATTACTCCAGGCTATCAGTGAGAGGCTGATCAAGCCATCCTGAAGCCCTGATAAATGAGTCTATTTTACGAATGTCAATACTCGCTAGATCCGATATGCCATAACTTCTTCGACTTTTTTCCAGATATTGATATTTGTGGCCAAAATATCGATTTCGGGAAGTGGGACCTATGGGAGGTACCATAAATAATGGATCGATTTTGGCGAATTTCAATAGTCACTTTGATTACATAGTTTGCATTGGGAGTTTAGCCAGCCAGACGGACGGATGGACTGAAATCGCTTAATCGACTCAGAAAGTGATTCTAAGTCTATTGGTATACTAAAACTTATAATACTCTTTCACCTATGGTGGTGAAGGGTATACAAATTCGCGAAATTGTGAATTTTTTGTAATAACTTGAGTATATGCTTATAAAATATGTTTAACATTAACAGTGAATAATTTTCCTCAGACTATATCGACGTTTATATTCAAAAAAAGCTATCTGCACTTTCGACCAAAATATTTTTTTATAGAAATGCATTCCTTAGCTTAACTGTCACATGTCATATTAATTTAAAAAAGAAAAATAATTCTAATACATTTTTTTATAAATTGTGTTTGTACTATCTGAACACATTGTCTTCAGAATCAAAAAATAGTGCTATCTACATAAAAAATGTATGTGGAAATAATAAAAAGTGTACATTGTAATTTGTGATAATCCAACAAAATGGAACACAATTCCCAAGAACTTATTGCAATCGATTATGCGTCAAAATGTATGGGGTGTTGTACAAACTTTGTAAGTGAAAACATTCCCTAAGCATATCATCTTGATTTGTTCAAAAAGCTAGTTTTCATTTTATCTTTTTTTTTTTTTTACTTAAATAATGCTATCTGCTTGCTTTACATTTGAAACTCGTAAAAAGGAGCGCGAATATATATAAGGAATTAATCAAAAACTTAATTTGTATAAAATCTAAGCCCCATTTTATATCGTATTGTAAAACAAAGTTTAGTTTCTACTCTCATAGTTAACGACAAAAACTGTTTTTTTCGCTCTCCTGTAAAATTGTGAATTTGTAGATAGCACTAAATAATATATTCTTGTATTTTTAATAAAGTTTGTTAATAAATTCTTAATATACCGCAATTTTCCAATAAAAAATGAAAAAAACTCCCCGGGATGAAAGGGTTAAACTTTCCCAATATTAAAAAACCAATGACGTGTACATACTATATAGTCTGAAAAAAATATTTACTAATACTTTTATTATTGCTGAACATTTTTACAATTTAACAAGCTAATGCACAAATAATTACAAATATGTACATTTTCGTGAAATTCTACGATTTTAGGTACGGCGAAACGGTTAAAGATATCGACTAGGGTGTTTACTCGAGTTATGTTTGCCCGATTAATCGGAAAAATAAAATCGATTAATCGCTCGAGTAAAATAAAATAGCTAATTTCAAATAAAGATTTATTTGAATAACTTTCCACGAGTAATCGAGTTACTCGAGTAAAATTATTTCAATAATATTGTAAGTATTTTTTTTTTTTAATGAAACGACTAAAATTTGTCTCAGCGTATTTCTAAACTGCTAAGTTTGTAAAAAAAAAACGTTGGCCAAATATAGAGCTAAGATACTACTTGCTGTATGTTTTGTTAGTTTGGTATGCATTTTACCTTGTGTTTTTTTTATTACAAGTTAAGAAAAAGTTTTCTGGTTTAATGTAAATTGTTGTAAATATGTTGTTGCTGAGTTGACAGCCCTTGGCCGAGAAACCTTGGGCCATTCCGGTACGTAGAACCGGCTGTCGCGGGAATGTATTTGAATGTATTTGGCTTGAAAGTATTTGCTGCTAGTAATGATATATTCCATTTTATGCAATAATCAAGGGTTCAAATGAAGACCACTTAAATCAATTATTTACTGTTCTATGGTCAATAATTGATGGTTCTATTACACAGCACAACAAAATAAAAAAAATTTCATGTGCTCTTAAAACCACTATACAATTATGATGTATCATGACTACCTTTGTACAAAAATGGTAAAATTTTTAAATTCTATGGCAAGATTTTTTTTAAAAATTTTTTTTTTTAAATTGCAATTTTTTTTAAACGTTTCTTCAAATAATTAATGATAACTCAACTTTAATTCGTCTATATATCGCGTTTCAATCGGATCAATAGTGTCGGAGTTATAATAAAAAACTTAAGAAAAAAATATATTTTTTATATAAAAATGGCAAAAATTTTCGTTTTAAAAAAATCATGAAAAATCGAAAACGGCAAAAAACTTCCAAATTTATTATTTTATCGAATAGCGACATATAATAGCAACAAAACGAAATATCGAATTTATTCACAATTTAGTGAATTCGCTCATTTTCACAAAATTTTAGTTTTTTGCTTGATATACGCATTATAGCGGGTTTTCAAATGTATGAAAAAAATAAATTTTCCAATTTCAAGGGGTGCATGTCGGATTATTGTGAGATTTGGTGAGAAACTTCCACCCACAAAATTTTAGTCGAATTGGACAACGTAAACACGTAGCGCATAGGCCCCAAATCTGAAAAATAGCGTTTAAGTCGAAAAAAATTTATAAATTTTCAGTTTTTGCAAAATTAAAGCTATTTATTCCCCCTTTTGCAAAAAAGTGGATTCTAGTTGTTAGTGCAAAGACAATGATTTTTCCAATAAGCTACATGCCTTTAAAATCGGTTAAACAGTTTTCGAGTTATTACAATTTTCACTGGCCATTACATGTCCTTGAGGACTTGCCGAAGACAATTTACAAAAACATTTTACTTAGTTTAAATTTTTTTATTTTTTTCCTTTTTAACTTACAATATACATGTCAACAATAAAATATAAAATTTCGCTAAATTTGACGGATATCTTGCTATTACACAACGCAACAAAATAAAAAAATTCGATGCTTTTGAAACCACTATACAATATCCAGGTACTGCCAAAGTGTTTTGGATGAATGAGAAATGTATGGCAAAACAAGTACGCGAAATACTGTTTTGGGCAAAACACGTATTTCTGTGGGACACGTGTTACTGTTGAAATACAGTATCGAAGGCTGAGAGTAGGAATATTTGACGGCCCACAAATTCGCAAATTGGTCAAAGATACCGATTTTCTCAGTTCAATGTCAGAAATTGAGAAAAATGCATGGGATTCGTTTATTCAACATTTCTTAGGAAATAACAAGGATGATGGTTATGTTGTGCACGTTGAAGATATGTTAACTCACTTCCAGAATCTTGGATGCAACATGAGCATCAAGTTACATTACCTTCACAGTCACTTAGATAGTTTTCCTGAAAATCTAGGAGACTTAAGTGAGGAACAGGGCGAACGATTTCACCAAGATATTCGGACAATGGAGGAAAGATATCAAGGTCGCTGGGATGCACACATGATAGCAGATTTTTGCCAGAGTATTCAGAGCAACATTTCGTTATTCAATAATAGAAAATGTCATAAAACAAAATTCCAAAGTTTGTAGTTTATAATATTTATTTATTTCCTTATTTTATATGTTGTAATAAATTTAAAAAATAAAATATAAAATAAAATACATGAATAAAACAATGAAATACATTTTCGATCTATTCCATCGATTTGACCTAGTAACATTTTTTGGTCAATTGCCTTCGGCAGGACCTCAAGGACATGTAATGGCCAGTGCAAATTGTAGTAACTCGAAAACTGTTTAACCGATTTTAAAGATATGTAGCTTATTGGAAATCTCATTGTGTTTGTCCTAAGGACCAGGATCCACTTTTTTGCAAAAGGGGGAATAAATAACTTTAATTTTGCAAAAACTGAAAATTTGACAATTTTTTTCGATTTAAACGCTATTTTTCAGGCCTATACGCTACGTGTTAACGTTGTCCAATTCGACTAAAAATTTGTGGGTGGAAGTTTCTCACCAAATCTCACAATAATCCGACATGCACCCCTTGAAATTGGAAAATTTATTTTTTTCATACATTTGAAAACCCGCTATAATGCGTATATCAAGCAAAAAACTAAAATTTTGTGAAAATGAGCGAATTCACTAAATTGCGAATAAATTAAAAAAAAAAAAAAAATCAATCGATTTTTATGGTCGATATCTCATTTTGTTGCTATTATATGCCGTTTTCGATTTTTCATGATTTTTTTAAAACGAAAATTCTTGCCATATTTACGTAAAAAATATATTTTTTTCATACGTTTCTTATTATAACTCCGATACTATTGATCCGATTGAAACGCGATATATAGACGAATTAAAGGCTATGTAAATTTTAATTTTTCTGATTTTATTCTAATAATATCGGAGTAGTAGTTTTTGAGTTATCATTAATTATTTGAAGAAACTTATAAAAAAAATTGCAATTAAAAAAAAAAAAAAAATTTTTTTAAAAATCTTGCCATAGAATTTAAAAATTTTAACATTTTTGTACTAAGGTAGCCATGATACATCAAATGTATGTATAAAGTTAATAGTATATATATAGTCAATGTAATTTCAGATATAAATAGCCTAGTCTACCATAGACCTGTTGTGGTATCCAATGTATTCGTAATTTCTACTATTGTTTATTTAAAGGTCCTAATGTAATCGTAGCTCCTCTTATATTAGTTGAAGGTACCATTGCAATCGAAAAACCTACTATAGTCCAGTTGAAGTCTCCGATGTATTCGTAGATACTACTAGAGTTTAGTTGAAGATCCCTGTGTAATCGTAGGTCCTACTATAGTAACAGTACGTCCTATTATATTTCAGTTAAAGGACGCAATGTAATCGTAGATCCTACTTTTGTCCAGCTGAAGATCCTATTGTAAACATAGGTAAAATATAATCGTAGAGCCCACTTATCTATTAGATCAAACTCAGGATTTATGAAATCGCAAGATTGCTTTTTGCATATAGAAGTAAGTAAACTCACTTAAAATATTTAGGGTGACAATATGTTACAAATGTTAATTTGTATCGGGTGTTTTTTATTGAGGTATAGAACTTTAAGTTGGCATCACTTTTTTAACTGGCGGCCATTTTGTCAGCTGTCAAGTGATTAATATTTAGTTTGGTTTGCCATTTCATCATGAACAGGTTGACAAAAAAACAACGCTTGCAAATCGTGCAAATTTATTTCGAAAATAATAGTTCAGTTCGCGAAGTTTACCGCAAGCTCCGTCCATTTTATGGTCGACATAATCGTCCATCAGAACATTAACCATGGATCGTTTTCGCACTACGTTTACTCTATGTGATAATACGCATCCGTAGCGACGTCGAACAGTGCGCACCGAAGAAACAATTGCCGCTGTAGAGCAAAGTGTTGAAGAGGACCCGAATGAATCGATTCGCCACCGTGCACAGCAATTGGAGCTTTGTCCATCAAGTTTATGGAAGATTTTGCGCAAAGATCTTGGCTTGCGACCTTACAAGATCCAGCTTGTGCAAGAATTAAAGCCGCGAGACCATGCAATGCGTCGTGATTTTGGTGTATGGGCCGAAAATGAGATTGATCTCGATGCTGATTTTCATCGCAAAATTTTGTTCAGTGGTGAGGCTCATTTTTGGTTGAATGGCTACGTCAACAAGCAAAATTGCCGCATTTGGAGTGAAGAGAATCCACATGAGACCCTTGAGACGTCATTACATCCACAAAAACTGACTGTTTGGTGTGCTCTATGGGCTACTGGAGTCATTGGGCCATACATCTTCCGAAATAATGCTGGAGAGTCAGTTACCATAAATGGAGACCGGTATAGAGCCATGATAACCGACTATTTTGTTCCCCAATTGGATGGCATGAATGTGGATGAGTTGTGGTTCCAACAAGACGGCGCTACATGCCACACAGCGCACGTCACAATTGATTTATTGAAGGAAACATTCGATGAGCGCATAATTTCGCGGAATGGACCTGTCAATTGGCCACCAAGATCGTGCGATTTGACACCACTGGATTATTTTCTTTGGGGATATGTGAAGTCGCTCATCTACGACAACAAACCAGAAACGTTAGGGGACTTGGAAGCCATTATTCGTGGCGTTATTGCCAACATACGGCCCCATATGCTCGAAAAAGTAGTTGAAAATTGGACCTGTAGAATTGGCTTTATTCGAGCCAGCCGCGGCGGCCACATGCCCGAAATCATATTTAAACATTAATGGCATAAAATTATCCTTCCAATAAAGCCAAATTGATGGACATTAAAACGATTTTCTTGTGTTTTATTTCAATTCGAAGTTCTATACCTCTAAAAAAAACACCCATTATTAAAAATAAATTTTTATATATTTGTTTTATGTTTTTTATTGCGAACTGTTAAACTTTTTTGTTAATAAAACACTATAATTTTAAGAAAAAAAAAAAAAAAAGCTTACAGAAAAATCTTACTCGAGTAATTTTAAGATGAATTTTTTACTCGATTAACTCGAGTAATTTTTAACGATAAATCGATTTTCCGAGTAATTAAATTAATTCTCCCATTTGTTTGTTTTATGACACCGGAAAGCAAAACTATTATTTATAATATTCGTTGAATCTTAGAACATTTCTGGGGAGTTACGGTTCAATTTTGCACTTTCGTGTTAATGAAATAAAACATTAAAAATTGTTTTAATTCCGTCTTTGCAAAGTGCAAAGGAGAAACAAAATACAAATAATGATAATATATTTGCCAAAATTATTTCTTTTTTATTTGTGCACGAACGAAACACGAATGTAATTTAAACTTATTCAGCTAGGGGGCAAAACCGAAAAACTCAAACCAAAAACATTTCGCATATGTTTGCTAAGTGATTTGATCGTTTTTTTTTTAAGTTAAACTAAAGCAGGGATACTCAATGGGAGAACATTTTAAAATAATTATGTGTTTGTGGTTTTATATGTTTTAGTGTAAAAAGAATCTCATGCAGCGTTACCGACGAAATGTAAATCGAACAAAAAATGCGTTAAAAGTAATACAATAATGACATGAATACACCTAAATTTCAGTATTGGCAATGTGAATAATATCATGTGTGTTTGTTTTTGTTTTTGCAAAATTTGAGCGACACCTACCTAATTCGTTGAAAGCAAAAAGACTAAGTAAAATATTATTGTTTTCTTTTCTTACTCATTAGAATTTGATAACAGTTCAGTGTTGTGTCTGTGAATATATGTTAAAAAGCCGATTGGTACTCGGTTCCTGAGTGCAATGGTTGCGTAAGGCTGAACTAAAAAGAACAAAAAAACCTTCGCAGAGTTTTTCAACTGAATGCTTTTGATATTTATTTTCACGAGTTTCACGATATTGATATTTACGAAAATTAGCTTTAAGGACGGATTAGTTGAACTTAGCGTGAAGACTTAACGGCCAATTTAACGTCTGACTTTAGAACAGTTATTGAACAACTTAACAGCTTAAGACGTGCCATATGATTTAGATACAAACAATCAAAACAAAATATTTGCAGCTTAAACAGTCTGCTAATTTGTAGCCGGCGCGCCGGCGTTATACTTTTTGCACTTGCAACCATTTGTCTGTACTAATAAAATTAGTATTTTGTCCTTCTTATTTCTATTTTTTATATATGTATTTATTTTAAATATTTTTATACCCTTCACCAATAGGTGAAAGGATATTATAAGTTTGTCATTCAGTTTGTAATTTTTTCATTATTGGTCTTAGACCCCATAAATATTATACCGATCGACTCAGAATCGATTTAGATTTGTCCGTCTGTCTGTCCGTCTGTTTCTCTGTCTGTTAAAATCATGTTTGTGTACCTAATGGTGGGTGTACCCAGATAATACTTAATAGCAGGCTGCAATGGAGTATTTTCTAAAATCTGATATATAATTCCAAATTTTTTTTTTTAAATATTGTTTTTTAAACAATGTTTTCTAAAATATGCCAATTTGAGTACATTGACATATTTTGCTTTGGCGATGTCTCAGTTACTGATCTATCAATTTTGATGAAATTCTATAGTGTGTTGCATTGAATGACTTCTTAAAATTTGATGTACGGTTCAAAAAACTTTTTTTTTTTTAAAACATAGTTTTTTGAAAAAACATAGTTATTTTAAAAAATACAGTTTAAAAAAATTTTTAATTTTCATCAAATTTTGAATTTTGGCGATATCAATGGTGTTTATAGAAAATAAAAAAAATGTAATTTAGCATCGAATTTCGAGTTTTGGCTATATCTCAGTTGTAAGTGGAACTATATGTTGCAATTTAAAAGTGTACTTCGTAGAACACTATTAACATCTAATACCTATACATATAAGTTATGTCGGTATGCCATCTAGAAGCTCATCAAACTTGATTTCAGCATACCGAAATATGTCTTAAATAAGTAACTTTTGCACATTATGAGGCCTTTATTTATAGCTTACGTATGTGTTATTGCCAAACGTCTAATCTAAATAGGTCCGCTAAATATTCTCATTAAAGCAACCATTTAATCGGTCCTCTAACTTTAAAGATGTATGCATTTGAATACGACCTCTCTTAAGGTGCGAAATGTTACAATGTTGTGTAGTTCCTGAAATTGTTTGTATTTCAATCTTTGTAACTTTCTCAGATCAGAAAATCAATAAACATATATTAGTATTTTTGTAGGACTCACCTTAATCAGTCTTCAGAAACATATATAATTGTAATTGACCAAAAACTCTTTCCATTCTGTACTTAACTTTTGTAACACCATTGGTGAAGGGTATTTAAGGTTCGGCATAGCCGAATATAGCACTCTTACTTGTTCCACTTATATTTTATTTCTTTGACTTGTTTGATTTGTTTATATTAAACAGCTGATATTATGGTGTTGTCAATAATGAGATATACGAACGAGTTACAGCGATTTTAGATCTTTTTTAATAGCGGCTTCTTCAAATTTTATATTTATTAAAAAACAACATAAAAATTTTGGGTTCTGCCTAACAAAGACTTTAAAATTTAGCCAAATTTCTTTTTTGTTTTAAAGTAAAACTTTATATATTTATGAAACGGCGGGCCTTACCTTACAGTCATCTCATCAATGAAATCACCAATTTCGGCCTTAAAATGCTCAATTGTCTCATGTTTGTCGAGATAATACTTCTTTTTAACAGCTCCAAACAGAAAATAGATCAACAGTGTCAAATCACAGCTTATCATAGGACTATTGGCATTGCCATTTCGGCTTTCAAACGTTTAACTCATTACAGAACATAAAATTACTTTTTTTTGTTAAAAAATTTATGAAATTTTATAAAAAACCAGATAATTTATAGAAAATATTGTAAAAAAAATTAACTCCAAACTTTGTTCATGCAAATTCTGCTATGATTTCAGTATAATTACGAATATTTTTCGTTTTTACAATGTATTTTTTATTTAAGCGTCTTTCCATACCAACATATTGACAACACTCTTAATTACTGCCACTTAAGAACAAAGTGGCGATCATCTTTACTTGATGTACGCTCGAGGCGCGGAGCAGATATAAACAGCGATCACCACTTAGTTATATCTAAAGTTCGACTGAAAGTAGCGGCTTTAAGGTCTGAAACGGCAAAAGCCGATCTGAAAATTGATGTTGGAAAACTGGACTAAGGAATCGGCTTCCAGATGTTGTAAACAACAACAACGCTAGTGTAAACGAAATTGCAAGGTGTATCACTCAGACGTACAATGAGGTTGGTCAGCAAACGTTAGGTTTTAAAGACCACAAAAGGAAAGTCTGGCTCACCCAAGCAACATGGGACCTGGTTGAACATCGTAAAATCATAAAAAATACAATTTTAAATTCAAACGTGGATGTTGAGGAGCTTAGTACAATGTACCGTGACCTATCCAATAGAATAAAAAGGTCTGCAAGGAGGGACAAAAGAATGTGGGTAGATGAACAAGCGAGCCAAGCTGAGTCAGCTGCAAGTAAAGGCGACATGAGGACCTTATATAATATATCAAGGGCGTTGTGCGGCAAACCTACCTACACCAACAGTGCCATCCTGAGTAGTAGCGGTACACTTCTCTCAACGCCGGATGAACAATTAATACGATGGATGGAACACTTCCAGTCAACATTAAACAATCTCATCGGATTAGAAGCACTGACGGAAGTGCAAAACGAAACCAACCATGACTGTTTATTCAACGGAATTTCAGACAGTCCACCAACATTACAAGAAGTGAAGAATGCAATTAAAAGCCTTAAGCGCAACAAGGCCCGGGGCAATGACAATATCTCAGCGGAGATGCTTTTATGTGACGTTGAACTATCGGTGAGACTGTGACACCCATTTGTGCGTAAAATATGGGAAGAAGAAGCTCTGCCAACCTCCTGGAATGAAGGTATACTAGTGAAAATACCAAAAAAGGGTGACTCCAAAGACTGCAATAACTACAGGAGAATAACACTTCTTCCAATACCGAGCAAAATACTAAGTCGAGTGATTTTGAATAGAACGTCCGACACAGTTTCTAAAACACTACGCGAAAATCAGTTTGGGTTCCGAGAGAATAGATCTTGTGTTGATCTAATCAACACAGTAAGAATAGTACTGGAGCAATGTAATGAATTCCGCACACCCATTTACCTAGCGTTTATCGACTTTATGAAGGCCTTCGACAGTGTCAACAGGAGCTATCTATGGAGAATTTTAGAAAACCGTAACATGCCAACGAAAATTCTGAACTTAATTCGGGCAATGTACGTGGACTTTAAATGCCGGGTTTTACATAAAGGTAAATTGTCTAATCCGTTCGAAGTTACTACTGGAGTAAGACAAGGATGTATCTTATCACCCATACTTTTTATCCTTGTCATCGACAATATAATGCCCACGGCACTGAATGATACACGTGGTATCCAATGGACACCCTTTAAACAACTTGAGGACTTGGAATACGCCGATGACGTATGCCTTCTAAGCCAAAGCCTAGGTCACCTTCAAGAAAACACTAGCGCTATTACTGTTGAATCTCGGACAACTGGGCTGGAAATCAATATCTCCAAGACAAAGATTATGCCTGGAGGCTATGGCGCAAACCCGTAGCCACACATCAATGTGGATAACGAGGTTATTGGATGTGTAGTTACCTTTAATTATCTTAGTAGTTTGGTATCTACAAAAGGTGGCGCCGACGAGGATATTGAATCGCGTATAAATAAGGTAAAATCAGCATTCGGCATTCTACGAGCTATTTGGAAATCTCGACAAATATCAACAACAACTAAGTTACGAATATATAACTCGAAACTTGGAAACGCACAAATGCCATCGATAAGCGCCTACAAACCTTTGCAAACAAATGCTTGCGGCAAATCCTTAATATATGGTGGCCAAATCGCATAAGAAATGAAGATCCACTAAACGCTACAAACCAAATCCCTTCTTCTATAGAGGTATGTCAACGGAAATGGCGGTGGATAGGCCACACACTTCGAAGGCCAAATACCAACATTGCTCGACAATCGCTTCGTTGGAATCCACAAGGAAGCGGCCGTCGTGTTGGTGCACCTGGTAGAACGTGGAGAAGGTCAATTGAAGCGGAGTTACAAGTAGCAAACTATTCATGGAATGATGTATGCCTAACATCTCGCAATAGAGTTCGATATAAAAGGATGGTTGAGGCCCTATGCTCCACTGGGAGTCAAGGATAACAGAATAAGAAGAAGAAGAACTTAAGGATTTTCTATTTTTAACAGATTCAGACGTTAAGGTAAAGTGACAGTAGAATTCACTAACTGCTTTATCTGATTTACACACAATAGAAATCATCAGCTGTGACGTTCAGTTAAGGCAGCCTCACGCTAAGTTCAACAAATCCACCCTGAAGCCAGTACGAATTATTTGTGAAACATTTCTGAGACTGTTCTTTACTTAAACGTACGTGCGCACAGTGGGATAGTTTAAAAATGGAATGGAAATAATTCTGTAACTTCTAAACTGTTAGGAGGATTTTAACAAAATTATTTGGATGTTAGGGAGCTTAAGTTTTGAACCTGGAAAGCCTACATTGTACTGGGTCGGCACAATTCGCCCCCAAAGTAGGGCACCTCGTACTCATTTGATTTGATTTGAAAAATCATACTATATAACAAATATATAGGTCAAGATCTACAAACATTGCTACATGACTACGCTTAAATTAAATTTAAAAATTAAATTTAAATTTTTGTCCCATACTGTACCGATTTTTATATATCTAATCTATATATAAACCGATTTCTTGATTTAAAGTTTTATAAAAAAAGACCAATATTTCAAATATTTTATTAAAAGCTTTACTATGTAAAAAGTTATAAATAAGTCCTTAAAATCTTTACTATGTAAAAAGTTATAAGTGCTTAAAGTTAATATTTAAAAAATAAACCATTTTTATCCGTTTCTTTTTTGGCTAAGAAGTATTTTTAATGTTTTTAGTTATTTAAAAAATTTCTAAAGGAACATATAACATATTTATAATTTTCTAAAAGAAAATCTTACAAAGTTTAAATTTAGGTTAAAAAAATAACTTCTTATTTATACGGTGTTAGTACCAGAGTCTCTCTAATTAGACCTATTGTTTACGGAAATTTCAATATTGATCCTCCTAACGAACGCAAACTGCAAAAAAACATTCATCAAATTTTTATGGACCAAGGTGTTTTTAATTATATTGCAAAAGTACTTTGTCGCCCTGAAAGTGGCCAAGCAACCATGAAATAAATACTAAAGGAAGTGCCACTTCAAAATTTTTGACTATAAAGAATATCTTTGAAGTTTGTATATTTTGTCAATATTACACAGATCGTTGCCACACTCGAAGATTATTTTATGGAAATTTGTGAACTAAAATGTGTAGTTTGAAAAAAAAAATAATAAAACTTCAAATAACTAATATTTTATAATCAATAAAATTTGTAGTTTGTAGCTTGTTTGATGCTAAAACACATAAGATCTCAATTATACCATTAAATAAAAAGAAAACTCGTGTGTGTTACTGAATAACGAATTACGGGCAAACTGCTGAGGCGTTTGAGATTATATTCATAGCTTGTGTTCCTAAAAGTTTAGGGAAGCACTCGATAGACTTTGAAAACATGACTGACATGAAAACACCCACTAGGAGCAATTTTGTGGATCTCAGTTCAAAAACTTTACTTACTTAGTTTTCCCAAATTTACAAGTAAAATAGAGGGGACTTCTTTCAGTCAAGGACATGTACTAGATTCTATTATTAGACTAATTGAAGAAGACCTACAGTTTGATGCTGGCTCCTAATGGCAAATAACTTAATACTCAATAACCAGTCGCTATCTGTATTACAAACCTTATAGTCCACACAAAATCTTTAACATTCCGATATAAACGAGTGGTTGAGGCCCTATGCTCCACTGGGAGTCAAGGATAATAGGGAAAAAAGTTAAGAAATATTAAAAATTACCAAACAATGGGATTTTTTTTGAAAAGTAAGGTAGCCTCATTTTTTGAGTAAACTTCAGATATTCTTTCTTGTCAAATGGTTAATGTTTACAAAATAAAAAGTAAGTGGCACTTCCTTTAATATTTATTTCATGCAAGCAACTATCTTTTTAGGAATTCTGGGATTTGTCATACAAAAAATTTGTTTTAATTGTTGTATTTTTTCCCTTAAAAAGTTTTATACTACTGCAAATTTTCATTAAAATATATATATAAATAATTTTTCTAATCCAAAATCTATTATTGTTAATGCAGATAAAACAAACATTTAGGCTGTTTTCATGTTTTCTACCAAAAGTGTTATTTGCTTTTTTAATTCTTCATCTTTTTTAGATTGATATATAATAATTCTATATTCCCAAGTAAAATGAAATTTCAATTTTGATCTATAATTCCTCTTAATAAATTTGTATGGACCAAGGTGTTTTTAATTATATTTCGAAAGTATTTTGTCGCCCTGAAAGTGACCAAGCAACTGGAGCAAAAATACTAAAAACAACCATTTTTGGAAATTTTTCAAATCTTTTTAGGAATTTTGGGATTTGTGTTACTAAAAATATATTTTTTTAATTATTGTTTTAATTAAAAAGTGCGTTCGGAGGAATTATAGATCAAAGTTGTAAACAATAGGTCTAATTCGAGAGACTCTGGTACTAATACCGAATGAAGAAGAAGTTATTTTTTTTAACTTAATTATAAACTTTGTAAAGTTTTTTTTTTCAGAAAATTATAAATATGTTTTTCAGAAAATTATAATATGTTATATAAGAAATTTTTTTAATAACTAAAAAACATTAAAAAAAAAAACGGGGAAAAATGGTTTATTTTTTCAATATTAACTTTAAGCATTTATAACTTTTTACATAGTTAAGCTTTAAATACACTTCTTGCTCGTAAAATATTTGAAATTTTGTTCTTTTTTATAAAACTTTAAATCAAGAAAATCGGTTTATATATAGATCAGATATTAGTAAAAAATCGGTACATTATGGGACAAAAATTTAAATTTTATTTTTTGAAGCCGAATATCTTTTTTGTAGATCTTTACCTATACATTTGTTATATAGTATGATTTTTTAAATTGGTTGGGAAATAACAATTATATATCGTTTTAAATGATTTATGAGTCCGAGGGGGCCGATTGTACCGCCCCAGTACAATTGAGGCTTTCCAAACTATTGCTATATCCAAATAAAATTTAGTTGAAATCCGCCCAACAGTTTAGAAGTTACAGAATTATTTCCATTCAATTTTTAAACTATCCCACTGTGGTGCGTTTCAAATGAATTTGTTTTGTTTAGTTTTGAAACAAAACGATTAAAGTGTAGCTGAATCTTTCCTTACATTCTACAAATTTTTGCGAAAGGTTTCGTTTTATAACTACACAAATGGCTAAAAATCTATGTAAATTAAAGAATCTATTTATCTATCTTCTATATATAAATGCATGTCCAGGCGGGTGACACTATAAAGTCTGATTTTTGATTTTCATTTTGAAGGTGGAGAGGCGTGGCAAAATCCAATTTTCATATTGCACTACAAATAACATCTATCTATATATAATGTTTGCTTAGGGCCATCAACGCGAACCGGGTCAGTTAGTAAAACATACCAAAAATTATTAGTATTTTATAAGACATATACATTAGGGTGGGTCGTTTTGCGAACTCTACCCTAAAAATAAATCCATAGGATTTTGCACAATTCCGATTGACACAATTTGGCCAAATAAAAATCGAAACAAATAATTGTGAATAACGAACAGCCGAGGTTAAGAGTTTAAAAGTTCAATAAATTTGCTTATAACTTACCCTTGTCTGATTCATCAAATAAACTCGTTTTAGTTTTTTGCGTCAAAGTATCAAATTGGAAAACATTCTTTTTAAAATTTACGCCTTCAACGAGTTTTTCCGCATTGTGTTTTTCTTTCTTAACCGATATTCCATTTTTGTTATAAAAATCAGCTTTTTCAGAAACGTCTGAAGAAAACATATGATCTCCTATATGTATATCTTTATAAAAGGATATTGGCTCAATGTGCGACAAATCAATATTTTCTTTGGTTTTATTCTGCAAAACACTTTCATTAACGTTGTTACATCGCTAAAAGTAAATATAAATTAAATTGGAATTTTTATATTAAAAGATATTAATTAAAATAAGTTAAACTTAATTCGATCAATTTAATTTTTAATTTTAATTGAAATATTTATTTAATTACGCTCTTAAACCAGATACAGCTATTTTAAGTTATCTATTAGCTTTAATTATGTCAGGAAAGTTTGAAATATACTTTTGCAATACACGAGGCCTACGTTCGAATTGTTATCGTCCAGATATGGTTTCTGTCTGTGAAACCAGAAATAGCAGACTCATTAGAATTTTAAATACCGGGTTATAATTTTGTTAATGCCTTTGCCTCCAACAGAGGCTTGGCATTATATACACGTGGGATTATATTTCATGAAATTCAGAATCAATATAATAGTAATGATTCCGAATTTACAACACTATGTCTAAAATTAAAGGTTCTTTATGTAATGCTTCACACCTGTTTTCTGTATCGCAGCCTTAATATGGAAAAATCTAAAACATTTAATAGCTTTGACGCCATTTCCATCACAATTTCAGAAATATGTTATGACCATCCAAATACAGAAATAATTGCAACATTTTTTGGTTGAGGCATTCATCCCACACCTCATCGGAAGGGTAGAACTCTTTGCAGCAAATAACCACCTTACTCAGTTGGTTAAAGAGCCTATAAATATATCAAATTTAACCGGTTCAAATGGAAACATTCTCAAACTAGTCTTGTCCTCTCATCCTGAGAGGTTTAATATAAATATCCTTAGCCTCCTCCGACCACTGTGTTACACCGTCCAGTTTTTCTTCCACAGATCTCAATGTAACTCCAGGACGCCGTCCTCCACGATCAATATATCTCTTTAATGGAGCCAATTGGTCCGTTCTTACAAAATTTTATGATAACTTCAACTGGAAATTATGTTTTCTTGACAGAAATATAAACTCTGTCGTTGTAAATATCATCCTGCTGGGTATGAAAATGTACATTCCAAAAAAAATATATCAAGTAAAACAAGTAAGAGTGGTATATTCGGCTATGCAGTATCTTAGCAATATTTGCTTATAAGAGTATTATATGAAAAAATCTTCAAAATTAAAAGTCGAAAAACTAAAGACTTTAGATTAGGCTGGTGGCTGATGACGAAGTTAGCGTCACTTGGGTCCTAAAGTGGTTCCTTTGTGGTACCGGCAAGGGATATACTAGAAAGCCAGCCAATAGCTTGGATATAAATGTCTGTTTTACGATAGATCATATAAATCATGTAGAAAAGATGCCAACAATAAAGAGCCCTTACATTTGCAAAAGCGGGCAGTGATAGGGGAGGTAACTGTCTCTTCTTCATCGATGTTATGAAGATGAGGGTATACATACATATTTAAAGACACTATATATTTAAAGACACTATCTAAAGTTAGTTGACTAATTTAAGTGAATAATTAATTTAAAGAAATTAATTTTATTTGAACCAACATTTTTATAAAGGAGGTTGTGAGTTCGAGTCGGGCTTAGGTTCACATCATAAATTATTTTTTTTTTAAATTTGTATGACTTCTTTAAATTAGATAAATAATTAGTAGGAATACTAAAAAAAATATGTGACACTTAGCAGTGTGGAATGCTGCATTTTCTGTCCCGCTACGGACTTTATCAGCGCACTGTGTCACCAACTGTTAGATGCCAGTAGTTAAGATCATCTATTAACTGAACTCTTAAGCGAAATGGAAAACGAGAATTATCTTACTGAACCAATCATATGATCGATTCAGTAAGATGAACTTATCCATAATAGTTTTCTCCTTTATGTTTTGTATCCCTGTTCTTTATTGATCTACATTTACTTTGTACGTTGCATTAACGTAAAAGAATAAACTCAACTTGTCAAAAACAAAAATTTTTGTCCTCATTACCAGCTTTTTTTTTTAGTGAGAAGCTATAATACATTCTGATATGTAAAACTTATATGTCATTTTTATGGGACCTTTAATACATTTAAAAGTTGGCCACAAAAGTTCTATGTTGTTAAACATAGAACCAGACTCACTTGAAAAAAATAAATGCAAAAAGCGGCGGTTTACCTCATAAGTCAGCTAGCCACTGGTTATTGAGTATTAGGCTATGTAAAACTTCTCTCACTAATGCATTTGTCGTGCAGAGCCGTATATATATATATATATATATATATATATATATATATATATATATATATAATCCCCGACAACATTCCAATTAGAAGAAGGGGTACTTCTCTCAGACAATGAGTTGAATCTGATTCTAAAGTTTTCCATAGCCTAATACTCAATAACCAGTGGCTAGCTGACTTATGAGGTAAACCGCAGCTTTTTTCATTTTTTTTTTCAAGTGAGTCTAGCCGGGATCGAACTTGGGACCTCTGGTATGCCAGTCGGATGACTAACCTGCTATACCACGGCGGTTCACAGATTAATTTCAAATTATCTTCCTTTATATTGCGGTTCTAAAAAGTTAATGAATATGCACCTTTATCTGAATTTAGAAAACCTTTGAGTCCCTTTTCAATAATATTTGGTAAATATTGTTCTTTCTTTATGTGTGATTAAATTCATTAACTACGTATAATGGATATAAACATGTCAGGAAAGATCTTCGAGTGTATGAGGATAGCATACGAAGATATGTACTTGATCCTTTAGATCATACCTCGTACATGGCAGCATTAAACAACATTCATAAAGACGCCACCAACTCCGCGATTTCAGGTTATCGCATGAATGTTGTATTAGCAGAAGAAGAAAAGAACCTGCCGCGGAAAACAACGACTCTTGTTTTCCGCGGCAGGTTCTTTTCTTCTTCTGCTATGGGTCTGGCTCAACTGAGATCGGGATGGAGCAATAGATTAAATATCTTTTGGTCCCGCATAGTGACGGTCTAACATATGCCCAGATTGTGGTCATATGTTCAGATTGTGGTCAGGGTCCTCATGATACCCCCCACATTTTCAACTGTATCGCCAACCCTACTTCACTTAGTCCTGAGGATTTGTGGACTCATCCAGTTGAAGTAGCATAATTTCTTGGCCTTGATCTCCAAACAGATCCCCCATAAAAACAAAATTATAAAATTGTAAATGTTAGAGCTGTTACAACAACAACAACATAAAAAAATTCATATTTGATATATGTATTTTTAATGTACATATGTATATGGGAACTATATTTGAAAGTATCTGGTAAACCAAGTTCATCTCTTAAGTAAGTGAACCGATCATCGAACCATTTTAGAGTAGGCTCGTAACTGCAAATGTTCTACGAACATATTGCTTAAACAACTATTAGGTTTATATGTATGCGTTAAACATATTTTTAAAAAGATATTAAGCTGTCAATTTGACTAAATTATTTTCGATATACAACAACTCAATACAAATACAGTCACAAAAGTTCTATTTTATTTAAAAATGTTATCTTGATTCTAGTCTCTTGGCGATATCTCTTTTGTAATGTGTTATGTCAGAACTGTACTGAGATGTATTTAATGTAAGTTCTGAAAAATTACCTACAATTTGACATAAAATATTTTAATATCATACATATCTGCGGCAATATGGAAGAGTAGCTGAAATTGCGTTTGTGGAGCTTCTGAATGGAGTACTGACAAGAAATTATATATCATGTTTTAGAATTAAAATAAACACCGGAGATATCACTAAAACACCAGACTCACTGTTCCGCAAATTGCCGAAAACTAACTACTCAGCACGTTATCAAACTAAATCAAAATCGGTCCATAAGATTCCTGAGATATCGCCAAAAATACCAAATAAGTTAAAAAAAGTAAAAAAGAATTTAAAAATTCGGCAATTTGTGGTAGGGTTTTTGGAGATATTCCAGGTGTTTGTTGACCGATTTTTATCAAATTTAATAGCGTGCTGAGGAAGATTTCTTAAAATCTGGTATGGAATTATAAAGGCCCATTATACATAAATATATTTCCTTTACAATATTCAAAAGTCAGAACACCGATTTAAGATATATGAGTATAAAGTATCATCGTCTGCTGAAACCAGGTTTGTGAAGCTCCTCGGAAATACACCGGTATGAATATATATATCAAAATTCAAATATATTATATTAAATTTCAATAAAATCGGTCTATAAATACCTGAGAAACTGCAAAAAGAAATCAAATAAAAAAATAAAAAATTTTGAATTTGTTATGTCGCACATAAATTTTGGAATTTTGGCTAAATCAGGTGTTTAATAGCGTGCTGCGTAGAACAATTTCAAAAAATATGATATACAATTTATTTCGATACACTCTCTAGCAGCTTCACAAACTTGATTTCAACAGACAGACAGACAAACATCGTTTAATCGATTCTCCTGCCGATTCTGAGTCGATCGGTATAAATTATGGGGTCTGCGGCATATAATGAAAAAATTACAAACTGAATGACAAACTTATTATACCCTTTGCACCTATTGGGTATAATTACATTTGCGCGAAAAATTACATTTTCGCGAAATTCTGATTTAAATTCGTATGTACGGCGAAACGGTTTAATATATCGACATATTTTTTCTGTGTTTCATTCTCTTATTTGTTTCTTTTATGAACCTGGAACTATAATTTATAAGTTGTAATATATGTTGAACACAATTTTCAAAAAATTATTTTTGAAACCGACCTGAGAAAAAACGGAAACGAATTTCTTCAAAAAAATTTTGCCATATACGATGGCACTCTAATATAGATGCTTCTAGATAACTATCTGACCAAACGAAAGTTAATACTTGAAGAAAGAGATTTCTTAAGCAGCCGGTGTACCCCAAGGTAGTATATTAGTCACAATCTTATATGTAGTAACAATCTCTCATAAATACAATAACATCAATATTTGCAGATGATACTGCCGTTTGAAGTACTCATGAAAACCCTTTAGAATCATCTCTACGTCAACAAACCACATATCTCATTTAGAAGAATGGCTAAAACAATGAAAAATTAAAGTAAATGAACAAAGTAAATGAACTCTACGGAGAGAAACATGCTCTCCAGTTTAAATAAATAAGCGGCTTACGTGTAAAAGTCACATAGACGCAAAATTTAATCAAATTACACTTAAATCAGCTGAAATTAACTGGCTTACTAAAAAAAAAATTAAGTAAAAATTGTAAGCTGCAAACATCTTCTGTCGGAAATGGTCTTAAAATATAAGAGAAAATTACTTTAAAAAAAAGCCCAAATCCATTCAATTGGCGTTATTTGTCTAGCGGCTATTTCAATTTAAAAACATCAAATAGATTTAAAAAATATTTTGTTTACGGAAAAAAATAACTTTTTATGTATTCATTTATGAATTTTGTTAATTTTTTGTTTTCATAAAGATTTTTTTACTCTTGGAGTTTAAAAAGTACTCGCAGAGAAATTTTTTGGTACCGAAATAAAAATCTCATTTCAAATCACTGTTATATATACAATCGTATGCCTCTATATACAATACGATGCACAGTGGTTTAAGGACGCTTTTTTTGGAAATAACTCTGTAACTCAGCACGTTATCAAACTAAATCAAAATCGGTCCATAAGATTCCTGAGATATCGCCAAAAATACCAAATAAGTTAAAAAAAGTAAAAAAGAATTTAAAAATTCGGCAATTTGTGGTAGGGTTTTTGGAGATATTCCAGGTGTTTGTTGACCGATTTTTATCAAATTTAATAGCGTGCTGAGGAAGATTTCTTAAAATCTGGTATGGAATTATAAAGGCCCATTATACATAAATATATTTCCTTTACAATATTCAAAAGTCAGAACACCGATTTAAGATATATGAGTATAAAGTATCATCGTCTGCTGAAACCAGGTTTGTGAAGCTCCTCGGAAATACACCGGTATGAATATATATATCAAAATTCAAATATATTATATTAAATTTCAATAAAATCGGTCTATAAATACCTGAGAAACTGCAAAAAGAAATCAAATAAAAAAATAAAAAATTTTGAATTTGTTATGTCGCACATAAATTTTGGAATTTTGGCTAAATCAGGTGTTTAATAGCGTGCTGCGTAGAACAATTTCAAAAAATATGATATACAATTTATTTCGATACACTCTCTAGCAGCTTCACAAACTTGATTTCAACAGACAGACAGACAAACATCGTTTAATCGATTCTCCTGCCGATTCTGAGTCGATCGGTATAAATTATGGGGTCTGCGGCATATAATGAAAAAATTACAAACTGAATGACAAACTTATTATACCCTTTGCACCTATTGGGTATAATTACATTTGCGCGAAAAATTACATTTTCGCGAAATTCTGATTTAAATTCGTATGTACGGCGAAACGGTTTAATATATCGACATATTTTTTCTGTGTTTCATTCTCTTATTTGTTTCTTTTATGAACCTGGAACTATAATTTATAAGTTGTAATATATGTTGAACACAATTTTCAAAAAATTATTTTTGAAACCGACCTGAGAAAAAACGGAAACGAATTTCTTCAAAAAAATTTTGCCATATACGATGGCACTCTAATATAGATGCTTCTAGATAACTATCTGACCAAACGAAAGTTAATACTTGAAGAAAGAGATTTCTTAAGCAGCCGGTGTACCCCAAGGTAGTATATTAGTCACAATCTTATATGTAGTAACAATCTCTCATAAATACAATAACATCAATATTTGCAGATGATACTGCCGTTTGAAGTACTCATGAAAACCCTTTAGAATCATCTCTACGTCAACAAACCACATATCTCATTTAGAAGAATGGCTAAAACAATGAAAAATTAAAGTAAATGAACAAAGTAAATGAACTCTACGGAGAGAAACATGCTCTCCAGTTTAAATAAATAAGCGGCTTACGTGTAAAAGTCACATAGACGCAAAATTTAATCAAATTACACTTAAATCAGCTGAAATTAACTGGCTTACTAAAAAAAAAATTAAGTAAAAATTGTAAGCTGCAAACATCTTCTGTCGGAAATGGTCTTAAAATATAAGAGAAAATTACTTTAAAAAAAAGCCCAAATCCATTCAATTGGCGTTATTTGTCTAGCGGCTATTTCAATTTAAAAACATCAAATAGATTTAAAAAATATTTTGTTTACGGAAAAAAATAACTTTTTATGTATTCATTTATGAATTTTGTTAATTTTTTGTTTTCATAAAGATTTTTTTACTCTTGGAGTTTAAAAAGTACTCGCAGAGAAATTTTTTGGTACCGAAATAAAAATCTCATTTCAAATCACTGTTATATATACAATCGTATGCCTCTATATACAATACGATGCACAGTGGTTTAAGGACGCTTTTTTTGGAAATAACTCTGTAACTTTTGAACGACTGGAGATATTTGAATGAAATGCCATGATGATAGTCAAGGAGTTTTCGAGTTGGTTTTCAAAAGCACTTTTCCACGTGGGGTCGGGAGAGTGATTGATGGACCTTCAAAGTTGGTCACCTCGGGTGTTCGACTTTTTTAAAAATTCGCCAAAAATCCATTTATGGATGGCTTAAAAAGAAATTTTAAACTTAAGTTGTCCTTGAGAAGATATACAAAAAATACGCTTACATGTGTAGGTTATCTCCTTTGGGTTTCGAGATATTTAGGTAAAAAGGAATTTTTGGGTTGATTTTTTACCTATTTTTAAGCTTTTTTTGATCTGGTGGACGCATCTGAGGACCAAAAATTCTTTAAGAATTTTCTTTTTTCCGAGTTGGGAATTGGGGAATTGTTCAGTTTTTCAGTCTACTGCTTTTAGATCTTTTTGATCTACATAACTACAAAATTTCATGAATAAAGATATCACAATCTTTATCCATGTCATTTCTACAAAATATTTTTATATGAAATTATTTTCATTAAAAAAGTAGAAAAATAAAATTTTTTTGTTTTACGATACAAAGTGTAAAAAGATCAACTCACTTCAAAAAGATTTTTACTTGGTGTCAATCTCCTGTCAATTTAACGATCCAATGATACTCTTCTATATTCAAAAGGAAAATCTCAAAAAAAAAGTGAAATTTTTTTTAAGTTTCAACTTTGAATATTTTTAACTTTTAAACGAAAGAAGATATCTAAACGAAAGAAGATAACCGACTTGCACAAAAATTATATAGAATTTTATTACAAATTTAACGAATATTCTTAAAGAATTTTTGGTCCTCAGATGCGTCCACCAGATCAAAAAAAGTTTAAAAAATAGGTAAAAAATCAACTCAAAAATTCCTTTTTACCCAAATATCTCGAAACCCAAAGGATATAACCTACACATGTAAGCGTATTCTTCGTAGATCTTCTCAAGGACAACTTAAGTTTAAAATTTCTTTTTAATCCGTCCATAAATGGATTTTTGGCGAATTTTTAAAAAAGTCGAACACCCGAGGTGACCAACTTTGAAGGTCCATCAATCACTCTCCCGACCCAACTCGAATACTCCTTGACTATCACCATGCCAAATTTCATTCAAATATCTCCTGTCGTTCAAAAGTTACAGAATTATTTCCAAAAAAAGCGTCCGTAAACCACTGTGCGATGAGACATGATACAATGAAAACAAGATAACGCATTGCGCATGTTCATCATATTTTTATACGATTTGTGACGTCACACCTTTCAAATTGCCATACCATTTATAAGTGTTTGTGTGCGCAGAAGAAACACTTTTTAAAATGGGAATACGTTATCGTTATTCTTTGTATCATGACGATGAGAACCACGAAATTAGTCTCTCGGCTTACGTTTTTTTATGCTTGTTTTAAAAACGATCTTCTTTGGGGTATACTTCTGTTGGAGAGTTATTTATACCTATTTTGCATAAGCTGTATATACGAAGTATAGCAGAGTCTGAATGAAAAACATTGTACATACGAATGGATATACCTTCGGCTAACGAACTTAATTCGATCCAGTACCTAATCTGGTATGCAAAAAGTTTGTTAAACAAAGCGATTATTTCCATATAAATACATGTAAAATAAAAATAATCCAATTCAGTTCGAAAAAACTACACACTACTATGTTTCAATTTGAACTTTTATTTAAAATAAAATTACAAAAAATACTTTAAAACTTTTAAAATGGATAAAATAAACCAAAAGGCTGTCTCGATTAAAATTGATACTTTGATTTTGGCAAATAATTCAATAAACGACTGGAGATATTTGAATGAAATTTGGCACGGTGATAGTCAAGAAGCATTCGAGTTGATCTTCAAAAACACAGAACCATGAGGGGTCGGGAGAGTGATTAATGAACCTTCAAAGTTGGTCACCTCGGGTGTTTGACTTTTTTAAAAATTCGCCAAAAATCCATTTATGAATGTATTGAAAATTTTTTGAAATTTTAAACTTAAGTTGCCCTTGGGAAGATCTACATAAAAAATGCTTACATGTGTAGGTTATCTCCTTTAGATTTCGAGATATTTGGGAAAAATAAGTTTTGCGTTGATTTTGTATCTATTTTTTAAGCCTTTTTTTAACTGGTGGACGCATTTGAGGACCAAAAGAATATTCCTTAAATTTTCAATAAAATTTTGAACAATTTTTGTGCAAGTTGGGTATAGATATCTTCTCTCGTTTAAAAGTTAAAAATATTCAAAGTTGAAACAAAAAAAATATCGCTATTTTTTGAGTTTTTCCCTAAAACATAGCTATATTTTTTCATTAATAAAAAATATTTTCTGAAGAAACAAACAAAGATTTATAATGTTTTAAAAAAAAGACATAATGAGAATGCGTATAAAATAATTTTCTTGTCAATTGGGCTTTTGGTCCTTGCACTGCCCTTTCCAAAAAATGCCAATTTGTAAAAAAAAGTTTTAGTTTAAACAAAAATTTCTCAAAGGCAAAGCACCGATTTGAAAAAAATTATAATGTTTATATTTTCTGTCATATCTGTTATTGATTAAAAGAGGTTTTACTGAAACGAGCTTCAAATAGAGTCAGTCAGTCAGGGTTTCGAAAAAACTCGTTTTTTGAAACCCTTTTTTCCCGTGTTGGGAATTGGGTAATTTTTAAGTTAAAATCGGGGTTTTTAGCCTATTGCTTTTAGATCATAACAGCAAAATTTCATTGTGATACCTTTATCTATGCCATTTCTACAGAATATCAAAGATTGAAATTATTTTCCTTAAAAAAGTAGAAAAATAATACTTTTTTTGTTTTACGATACAAAGTGTAAAAAGATTAACGCATTTAAAATAGATTTTTACTTGGTGTTAATCTCCTGGTCTTTCCCGATCCAATGATACTAAACGCGTATATCAAGCTTTAATACATAGTCTCTGAAAGCTCTGAAAACTCTGCCTCCCATAGCATTTTTACGCTGAATATTGAAGTATTGGAGAGTAATGTTAGCATTAGGGTGACAATTATTTATATGAAAGAAAATGTTTTTTCGAATTTTATAACTTTTTCAACGGAATATTGTAACAACAGGTCTTAAAGTTTTGTTATGAAAATTTGAGCCAAATCGGACAAAGTTCTATGGGCGCGCATCGGGTCCAAAGTTTAAGAGCCCATTTCTACGGTAAACAAGTAAGAGAGCTATATTCGGCCATGCCGAACCTTAAATACCCTTCACCAATGGTGTTACAAAAGTAAAGTACAGAAATGAAAGAGTTTTTGGTCAATTCCAAGTATGTATGTTTCTGAAGACATTTAATTTTTGGGCGATATGTGAATAATACTTTAATAAGTGAATAAACTTGAGAGCGGTTGTATTTAAATGCATATATCTTTAAAGTTAGAGGACCTATTTAGATTAGACTTTTGGCAACAACACTTACGTAAGATATGAATAAATGTTCAACAGTCACTTATTTAAGATATATTTCGGTATGTTCAAATAAAATGAGAATATTTAGCGGACCTATTTAGATTAGACAAAAAAATTTGAACTGTATATTAAATTTTAGGAAATTATTCATAAAAATCGGTAAAGATATCGCAAAAGATATCGATGTACGCAAATTGGCAAATTTTAGAAAACTTTTTTTAAAAACAATATTTAAAAAAAAATTATCCAATTATATATCAGATTATAGAAAATACTCCAACGGAGCATGCTATAAATTTCACCAAAATCGGTCTATAAACACCAGAGATATCGCCAAAATTCAAAATTCGATGAGAATTTATTTTTTTTGTTTTAAAAACTGTATTTTTGTAATAAAAAATTAAATTTCTTAAAAAAAAAATTGTTTTTAAAATAAATAAAAATTTTTGAAATGTATATCAAATTTTAGGAAATCATTCATTGAATTTCACCAAAAGCAGTAGATCAATAACCGAGATATAGTCAAAGCAAAGCATATCGATGTACGCAAATTGACAAATTTATTTTTTTAAAAAATATTTTAAATTATATATCAAATTTTAGAAAATACTCCAAAGCAACATGCTATTAAATTTTATCAAAATCGGTCTATGAACACCAGAGATATTGCCAAAATACAAAATTCGAAGAGAATTAATTTTTTTTAAACCGTATTTTTCCAAATAAATTTTAAATTTCGTCAAAAAACTGTGTTCTTTTAAGTTTTTTGAACTGTATATCAAATTTTAGGAAATCGTTAAACGCAGCACACTATTGAATTTCATTAAAATAGGTAGATCAATAACCGAGATATCGCCAAAGCAAAGAATATCGATGTACACAAATTGACAAATTTTAAATAAAATTTTTTTAAAAACAGTATTTAAAAAAAAAATTTAATTATATATCAGATTTTAGAAAATACTCCAAGGCAACATGCTATTAAATTTTATCAAAATATAAATATAAACACCAGAGATATCGCCAAAATTCGATGAGAATTAAAAAAAAATATAAAATAGCATTTTAAAAAAAAAATGTTCAAATTCGTCATCGAAGTTTTGTATTTTAGCTATATCTCAGGTGTTTGTGGACCGATTTTAATGAAATTAAATAGCTGCGTAGGGAAATTACCTAAAATCCGGTGTATAATTCGTCTAGGTACACCCACCAGGAGCTCCACAAACTTGATTTCAACAGACAGACAGACGGACATGGCTAAATCGACTCTCCTGGCGATTCTGAGTCGATCGGTATAATTTGTAATGTTAAAAAAATATATTAAAATTTTTTGGAGTCAAATATCTCTTAAACTATAAGAGATAAGGCAGTACAGTAAGCATGTTTTTTTCTTAATTTTTTTAAGAAGTGTGGTTTACAGTCTGTTTTTGAAACTACAATTTTTTTAAATTGTACGTCAACGTACGAAAAAATTGAACTTTTGGTTTTTGAAATTTTTTTTTTAATGAAACGAGAAAAAGCTTTTAAAATTTTGGTTCGTAAACAAGGCGAATTCATTACAGGTGGTGGCAAGAATACAACAAATACAACATGACAAAATGGAAACCCATGTTGTTTTTGTAGTTTTGCTTACATTTTGTCAAATTTCAAGGCGAATTCATCAGCTGGGCTCTTGATATCACTTTCATTGATACACTATGTTCGTAAATGAAATGTATAGACGAAAGTAAATGTCAAATAAGGCAATTAAAAAATTTTAATCACCTTGAAAACAAAAAACGGTTATTCAGTTTTTGTTTGATTAGGACCTGATCACAATACAATGCATTGTGTTGAAACTAGGAAAAGGTTGTGGGAGGTGGAATAGGTAGTGTTTGTGGACATTTGATTTAAACTTCCCTATATTGCAACTGGTTTCAAAAACTTATAAGGAAGCAAATTCTACATACGAACTCTACGGCTAGCGTATCGTCTATCTGTAGAGTATCGTCTGTCTACTGGTCAATCGACTACGAAAGGACGAGCTCTAACAGATAGACGTGTATTGCCTAAGAAAGTTCATGTATCGAGAACGAGTTTCCTGATTTCGTTAGAGCATTAGAGTTGGATAACCTACTGTTACCGATGAGCACTTTTGCTTTCTCCTGTACTCGGTCAAGAAGTTCCAAAATAAACTTTGAATCACTGGCCCATACATGAGAGTTGCATTTCACCGGTACGCAATACATGTTTCGGATAAGGGTCTATGTAAGAGTGCAAGAGAGGGAGAAAGGCTCATTGATGACAGCATAGTATCCAACTCTATTGAACCACTGGAATGTCACACTTTTCTATCGTTTTTACTTTGGAATATGCCCTAACGAAATTAGGGAACTCATTTCCAAACTCAAATCTTCTTACGCAATACATGTCTCAGAATAGGGTCTTTGTAGGAGCTACTCGACCGAGTGTAGAAAAGGATGAATGTGCTCGTCGGTATGCAACTCTATTGAGCCACTGGAGTGCCACAATGTTCTATCGTTTCTAGTTACTTTGGATAGAAATCAGGGAACTTGTTCCTAAAACCCGAACTTTTTTACTTAATACTTGTCTTTCTCATAAACAGAACATTATTGAAAAAATGTTTAATTTAATTTGGAAAAAAATGTAAAATATTTTTATTTTTTGTTTATATTTATTTTTGATTTTATTTAATTTTAGGGTTAACATCATTTTACAAAAGTCTTAAGTTTTACAGAAAAAGCTTTCAGAAAAGTAATAACATATTTCATGGCAATACTATTATTTGATACTTCATTACGAAGCTTTTACTTCCAAACGAAAAAAGAAAATGAACTCAATTTAGAGCTTAATCGTTAGGCTAGTATTCGATTGCTTTCTAATGTATGACAGTTTTGTGAACAGGCTGTTAGTTGGTTAGCACGTTGACTACTAAGCATAATATCATATTGTGCCTGGGTTCTATCTGTAATTATTAATTTCTATTAAAATTATTAATTACCACAACATCTTCCGTCGGCGGTAAGCCTACAGCAAAAAATAAATAAAATTGGCTGTAGAACAAAAAAGCTTAAAAAACAATGCGTCTAAATAACAACAACTGGCGCAACTTCACTGTTCTAAAAATAGATATGACGTGCAATTACAGTGTCGAATACTAATATAAAGCTTTATCTCTCCCTTTCACCACCTTTCTCTTCTCTATTATCCCCTTTCCAAAGAAGGTTACCCAATCCGTATATACTCTATATACAATTGTATAGGCAGTATTTGCCTGAGTGTTACTTCTCTTAAAAAATATGCTATGGGAGGCAAAGTTTTCAGAGCTTTTAAAGACTATGTATTAAAGCTTGACATACGCGTTTAGTATCATTGGGTCGGGAAAGATCAGAAGATTGACACCAAGTAAAAATCTGTTTTAAGTGCGTTAATCTTTTTACACTTTGTATGGTAAAACAAAAAAATATTTTTTTCTACTTTTTTAGGGAAAATAATTTCAATCTTTGATATCCTGTAGAAATGACATAGATAAAGGTATCACAATGAAATTTTGTAGTTATGTAGACCAGCAATAGACCAAAAATCCCAACTCGGGAAAAAAGGGTTTCAAAAAACGAGTTTTTTTTACGAAAAATGGCAACACTGACTCTATTTGCGGCGCGTTTCAGAAAAAAACTTTTCTAATCAATAACAGAACCGCCGTGGTATAGCAGGTTAGTCATCCGGCTAGCATACCAGAAGTCCCAAGTTCAATCCCCGGCCAGACCCACAAGAAAAAAATGAATTTTCAAGAAAGCGGCGGTTCACCTCATAACTCACTAGCCACTAGTTATTGAGTATTAGGCTATGTAAAACTTCTCTAACTAATGCATTTGCCGTTCGGAGCCGGCGTTAAAACGTAGGTCCCTTTCAATGAGTCTAAAAATAGAATCGGATGCAGCTCATTGTCTGAGAGAAGTACCCCTTGTTCCAATTGGAATGTTGTCGGGGAATTATATATAACACGGTGCAAATGGCTGTTGCACCGTGTTATGTATAATGTGCGTGATAGCAGAGGTCATGTGTATTAACACTGCGTACTCAGTTTTTCATTCTATCGTGGAAAATTCTTTTAAAAGGACTTCGAATTTTTGAGAATATGCATCATTTATAAAATTAAATAATATTTTTGGGCAAATGCAATACAGTCGATATGGGTATTAAATTAAAGGGAAGAATGTCAGTAATCTAAATAAATTACTGGCAAAATTTTTTTTGAAAATAAAAAAATTTGAATAGAAAATATATAAGGATACATTTTTTTTAAAGGACATTTTCAAAAATTTTTCATCAATAAGATTGTAGCCAGTAATTTACTCAGATTACTGACATTCTTCCCTTTAATTTGATGCCCATATTGATGGTATAATATTCGCCCAAAAATATTATTTAATTTTATTAATGATGCATATACTCAAAAATTCAAAGTCCTTTTAAAAGGATTTTCCACCATAGAATGAAAAACCGAATACGTAGTGTTAATACACATGACCTCTGCTATCACGCACATTTGGATTTTTTCTTGGGTGCAACAATTTTTTTTAAATTATAATTTGTTTCAAATCGGTGCTTTGCCTTTTGAGAAATTTTTGTTTAAACTAAAAATTTTATTTACAAACTGGCATTTTGGAGAGGGCATGTGCGAGGACCAATTCGCAAGAAATTTATTTTATACGCATTCTCATTATGTCTTTTTTAAAAACATTAAAAATCTTTTTATGTTTCTTAAGAAAATATTTTTTTATTAGTGAAAAAATATAGCTATCTTTTAGGGAAAACCCAAAAAATAACGATATTTTTTTCAACTTTGAATATTTTTATCTTTTAAGAGAAAGAAAACTTTTAGTAAAAATTTAAAGAATATTCTTTAAAAATGTTTGGCAATCAGATGCATCAGATTACCAGATTAAAAAAGCTTAAAAATAGGTAAAAACTCAGCTCAATAATTCTTTTTACCCAAGTATCTCGTATTTTTGGTAGATCTTCTCAAGGATAACTTAAGTTTAAAATTTATTTTCAATCCATCCATAAGTGGATTTTTAGCGAATTTTTAAAAAAATTCGAACACCCGAATTGACCAACTTTGAAGGTCCATCAATCACTCTCTCGACTTCTCATAGACCAGTGTTTTTGAAAATTAACTCGAATGCTCCATGACTACCACCTTGCCAAATTTCACACAAATATCTTAAGTCGTTCAAAAAAACGTCCGCAAACCACAGTGCAACCCTTGATACTACTTAAAGCATTATTAAATTAAATTAATTAAAAATTTTCTAGACACATGTAAAAAAGATACGTGCAAACATTAACCGAAAAAAGTTCCAAGTCGAAAGAGAAAAAAAAATATTATAACATGAAGTCATACAAAATTGAAAAAATCGTGGAACTATAAATACGAAAACTTATATTGAAAAATGTTTGGAAGGTCCGTTAAAGGAAATAATAACAACAGCACAACATGCCTATACTATTTTGTCCAGATCTAGCCACCAGTCACTATTCCAAAATAACAGTAGAATGGTATACTGCAAATAATATAAATTATGTACCTAAAGACTGTTACCCCCTAACTGTCCAGAACTCCACCCATTAAAAAAATATTGGGCATTAATAAAAAGATCCTTGAAGAATACTAAACGGATGTGTAAAACGAATGAGAGTTTAAAAATATGTGGCGAAAATCGTATACTACAGTGAATGAAAAAAGTATAGAAAACGTAAAGAAAGGTGTAATGCGAAAAGTGCGATCATTTTATAGAAATAAGTGATAACCTCAAAATATCTATATTTTAGAAATTGGAAGATAAAATGAAGTAATAAAAGCTCTAATCTTCAAAAATTAAACTAAGCGTTTTAAATTTATTGACCAAAATCTAAGTATCAATTTAAAGATAAAAGAAAATAGAAAATATTTTTCTAATGGGTACATTAGATTGTCCCAGAAAATTTAAAGTCTTTTTACAGAAAGACCACCTAAATTTTTTACATTTGACTTTAATAATCCAAATATAAAGTTTCAAAGTTTTAAGGACATGAATAATTAAATAATATATATTAAGTATACATAAAACTTTTTTTTGCGATATGGGTGTTAAACGAAAGGAAACATTCTACACATTCTGAAACTATTTTTAAAAAAGGTCCTGCAGGACGAAATTTAAAAAAAAATGTCCTGTAAGATTTGTTTCTCTTTATATCCTTGAAATTTTTTAGGAAAAAAATCTTAAAAATATTTTTGGTAAATAATAGTGAATTTTCTATTACGCTCTAAAATTTCATTCTGATATCTTTAACATATTGGCGAAAAAAAATATTTATTAATACAATTTTTTAATTTTATGGTAATTTTTTCAAAATCATGGAAACCGTTTTTACTTAAACATCAAGAACGTGTGATTCTACAAAATATTAGTTAAGCCAGGTCCACTTTGCTATTCCAAAGTTAAGGATCTTTCAGATATGGAAAGTCGATTTAGGGAAAAATATCCTTCACAAATGATGGCAGAATATTGCTTGTCAATATGTCTTGTTTTAGTTTTGTTATGTTTTGTAAATTTGTATACTCTCATCTTCATTTTTTTAACCTAATTTTCTATTTCTCAACTAACTATTGTTTATCGCTACAATATCAACAATATGTTTGTACAGGACTAGTTTTATCTAATCCATTTCATACAAAAAAGTCAAAATAACAAAATTTTTATTGAAGTGGTCATTACATCAAAACGATCTTTGGGTTACAAAATCAATCGCAATTATAGACAACAAAGAAGAATTGATAAAAATTGTATATTTAGTCGAGGATATATATATATAACAAATATTTTTTATGCCAATATGTTAAACATATGAGAATGAAATTTTAAACGTAAAAAAATATAAGGAACTTATTAACATTTTTTTCATCAAAAAATTTTCAAAGGATATGTTTTTTAAATATCGTCCTGGAAGACCAATTTGGAAAATCGCTTCTAGTTTTAGGTGCATATAGTTTCATTCAGATGTCAAAAATTTTGTCTCACTGTGTAATTTTTAATGCTAATATGTTAAAGATATCAGAATGAAATTTAAGAACGTACTAGAAAATATGCGACTATTTAACAAAAATATTTTAAAATTTTTTTTCCTCAAAAAATTTCAAGGATATAAAAAGACAAAATTTTCAAAGGACATTTTTGTTGAAATTTCGTCCTAGAGGACCGATTTCAAAAATAGTTTCTGAATATGTGGAACGTCTTCTTTCGTTTAATACCCATATTGCTAGAAAAAAACTGTATGAAAAAATAATTAAAACTATTCAAAAATATAAACATTAGACATATAAAAAAGTGTCAAGGCAATGTGTTTCCAGCGTGGCAAAAAAGTTCAGCAGGGACTTTACAATTGCAAATTGCCTGGAACGGAAAAATTACAAACCCAAAAACCAAACTACAGCAAATAAAGTAGAACATCTTTTATGAGCGTTTCCAAACATGCCTAAGGGAACATTACTGATATTTATATAAAAGAGTGTCTTAAAATGAGACTGCTAACATTTCTAAAACAGCACAACACGTCAACATTTTTCTGATCAGATTTGGCACAGTGCCATTAAAGTAAAAGCGCTATTGAATGGTAAATAAAAATAATGCACCAAACGAGGCCAACTCTGGCGAGTCCAGAACTTTGGCCTATTGAAAGTATAGGGCTTTGATCAAAAGGGAATTAAAGAAAAGCCAAGGAAGACACTGTCAAATTGCTTAAGAAAGGCATATCGAATAAAATAAGAAAATGTGTATCAAATGATTCAAATAAATATATAATAAATGAAATAGAATATAAATTTGCATAAAATTAGTGACTATAAATTGCAAAGTTTTTATTATAGCTCACTCCGTTTATTTTTTATTCAAGTTTTTATTATACCCTTCACCAATAGGTGAAAGGGTATTATAAGTTTGTCATTCGGTTTGTAATTTTTTCATTATTCGTCTTAGACCCCATAAAAATTATACTGATCGACTCAGAATCGCCAGGAGAGTCGATTTAGTCATGTCTGTCTGTCTGTCTGTTGAAATCAAGTTTGTAGAGCTCCTGGTGGGTGTACCCAGACGAATTATATACCGGATTTTAGGAAATTTCCGCAGCACGCTTTTGAATTTCATTAAAATCAGTCCATAAACACCCGAGATATCGCTAAAATACGAAACTTCGATGACGAATTTTAAAATTAAAAAAAAATGCTATTATTTAAATTTTTGTTTAATTCTCATCGAATTTTGAATTTTGGCGATATCTCTGGTGTTTATATACCGATTTTGATAAAATTTAATAGCATGTTGTCTTGGGGTATTTTCTAAAATCTGATATAAAATTCAAATTTTTTTTTTTTAAATACTGTTTTAAAATTTTTTTTTTTAATTTGTCAATTTGTGTACATCGATATTCTTTGCTTTGGCGATATCTCGGTTATTGATCTACCGATTTTAATGAAATTCAATAGTGTGCTGCGTTGAATGATTTCCTAAAATGTGATATACAGTTCAAAAAACTTAAAAAAACACAGTTTTTTGACGAAATTTAAAATTTGTTTTGGAAAAATACAGTTCTCTTCGAATTTTGAATTTTGGCAATATCTCTGGTGTTTATAGACCGATTTTGATAAAATTTAATAGCGGAGTATTTTCTAAAATTTGATTTTTGTTAAAAAAAATTTAATTTGTCAATTTGCGTACATTGAATGATTTCTGCGTTGAATGATTGCTGCGTTGAATGATTTCCTAAAATTTGATATACAGTTGAAATTAAATTTTTTTTTTTGGCAAAATATAGTAAAAAAAAAAAATTAAGTCTCACTGATTTTAGAATTTTGGCAATATCTAAAGTGTTTACAGACCGATTTTGATAAAATTTAATAGCATGTTGCCTTGGAGTATTTTCTAAAATCTGATATATAATTCAAACATTTTGTTTTTTTAAAATACTGTTTTTTAAAATTTGTCATACATCGATATTCTTTGCTTTAGCGATATCTTGGTTATTTATCTACCGATTTTAATGAAATTCAATAGTGTGCTGCGTTGAATGATTTCCTAAAATGTAATATACGGTTCAAAAAACTTAAAAAACACAGTTTTTTGACGAAATTTAAAATTTGTTTTGGAAAAATACAGTTTAAAAAAAATACTATTCGTATTTTGAATTTTGGCAATATCTCTGGTGTTTATAGACCGATTTTGAAAAAAATAGCATGTTGCCTTGGAGTATTTTCTAAAATTTGATTTTTGTTTAAAAAAAAAATTAATTTGTCAATTTGCGTACCGATGTACGCAAATTGACAAATTAAATTTTATCTACCGATTTTAATGAAATTCAATAGTGTGCTGAGTTGAATGATTTCCTAAAATTTGATATTTGGCGATATCATTGGTGTTTACAGACCGATTTTGATTAAATTTAATAGCATGCTGCGTTGAGGTATTTTCTATAATTTGATATATAATTGGATATTTTTTTTGTTTTTAAATATTGTTTTTAAAAAAGTATTCTAAAATTTGCCAATTTGCGTACATCGATATCTTTTGCTTTGGTGATATCTCAGTTATTAATTTACCGATTTTTATGAAATTTAGAAACGTGTTGCGTTAAATAATTTCCTAAAATTTAATATACAGTTCAAATTTTTTTGTCTTTATTAAACACAGTTGTTTGACGAAATTTTAAATTTTTTTTTGAAAAATACAGCTTTTCAACAAAAATGTTTTTAAATTCTCATCGAATTTTGGCGATATCTCTGGTGTTTATAGACCGATTTTGATGAAATTTAATAGCATGCTGCGTTGGAGTATTTTCTTAAATCTGATATATATTTCGAAAATTAAAAAAAAAAATATATTGTTTTTTAAATATTTTTTTCTAAAATCTCAGATTGTAATGTACCTATTTTGAATATCGTTTTGCTTTGGAGGATTTTCTAAGATCTAATATATAATTCATATCGGTATAATATCCGCAAATTGTGGAATTTTATACAAGTTAAAAAAATACAATTTAAAATAAAATAAAAAATTTTAATTCAGCATCGAATTTCGAGTTTTGGCTATATCTCAGTTGTTAGTGGAACTATATGTTGCAATTTAATAGTGTACTTCGTAGAACACAATTAACATCTTATACCTATACATATAAGTTATGTCGGTATGCCATCTAGAAGCTCATCAAACTTGATTTCAGCTTACTGAAATATGTCTTAAATAAGTGACTTTTGAACATTATGATGGCCTTTATTAATATCCTTCGTAAGTGTTGTTGCCAAAAGTCTAATCTAAATAGGTCCGCTAAATATTCTCATTTTATTTGAACATACCGAAATATATCTTAAATAAGTGACTGTTGAACATTATGATGGCCTTTATTCATATCTTACGTAAGTGTTGTTGCCAAAAGTCTAATCTAAATAGGTCTCTAACTTTAAAGATATATGCATTTAAATACAACCGCTCTCAAGGTGCGAAATGTTACAATGTTGTGCAATTTCTGAAATTGTTTATATTTCAATCTACCTCCATAATGTTTTAGACCCAATATAAAACAAGGTTATACACTTATTAAAGTATTATTCACATATCGCCCAAAAATTAAATGTCTTCAGAAACATAGGGTAGAAGTGGGAGCATTGCTACTTTTTTTTAAGTTCTCTAGGTTTCTTACGGTGAGAGTTATCAAATTTTTTTTGTTCTTCATAGGTACATATATATGTTAGCTTTAAAATACTAATAAGCAAACATAAAATAATACTACTAAACAAACATTAAAGATCTCATGTAAGTTGAAATTTTAAAATATAAAATAACTTATCTTAGCATTTTTCTGAGCAATAAATTTGTTTTATCATATTCATGTTCTTTAAATTCAATACAACAAAATACCCTTTCCATTAAAGTATTTAAAACAGGTTAACATAAACCAAATTCGACAACTTAAAAATATTTATATGTAAAGCTTATATCTTTTTTTAATGTTTAAAAATGTCTACCTAACGTTCTTAAGCAGATTTTTTGTTCTTATTCCATTTCTTCAATTGTTCTGAAGAGGTGTAACTTTTAACAAAAGCTAATTCGTGAAATAAATCGGTGTCATTTATATTTAGCTCGTTCCTCTTATCCATAATGTTAACACAACTGAATTCAACCTCATCGCATTTAAGAGTTTCAGTAGAAGAAACCATTTTCATACTAAAATTTCTTAATAACACAGGTCAACAGCAAAAATGTGCTCGAGTAACCACTATATACATTTGATGTATCATGGCTACCTTAGTACAAAAATGGTAAAATTTTTAAATTCTATGGCAAGATTTTTTTTTTAAATTGCAATTTGTAGAAATCTTATTTCTAAGAATGTATTTTCTATTCATTTAGAATAGAAATAAAACTAATAAAGAAAACGCGCACTATTTAAGAAGATACTTATTGCTTAAAAAAAACTTCAAAAAAATATTTCAACCCGCCCGGTAACTTAATACTAGACAAAGTTGTTCATTCCTTGAAGGCAGAAAGCAAAATGATGTTTATTCATTAAAGTTGTTTGGCTTATATACTATTTTGGCATTCACTTATACACACATATACATAAGTTAATATGACAGTTCTTGAAGTAAAATAAACAGAGTTGCATGAACTGATGCATTTTATAATTGTCCGTTAATTCAAATTAAAGGCGTTAAATGTTAAATTTAAATAATATGTGTGAAATAAGAATAATATGTGTGAAATAAGCATAATAATAGATAGTAAGTGATTATGATATAAAAGATAAATTATGTAGATAATATAGAACTGCTTCAGTCTCCCCCTTTGATGCTGAAATCGTCCCGATATGGCATCAACATTTATTTTCTGGGTCGACCTCTAGTTCGAATCTTTCTGACTGGTTGCTGGGATTGATTTGCTGACCCGGTCACTGGTGTAAGGGCTGAGGCATGATAGGTCCCAAGTGGAATGTTCAAGTTTTTTGAAAGTTTTTTGTTGCTGTTACTCAAGACATGTGTTGTAACCAACACTTTAGATCCGATATCTAATGGAGGCTGATTTCGTATTTGGCTATTGCTAATTTGTTTGTTAAGATCTTGTTGTTTGTGGACGTTTTCTTTAACATCCTTGAAAGTATTTACCATTCGTTGTAAATATGGCGTTATTTCTGATAAAAAAAAAAAAAAATTTCAGACTGAATTATGGCTTTTAAATCATGTTGTACGTCATCAAGTGTACGAAGTTCACGCCCAAAAGTTAAAAAAGCTGAAGTATACTTTGTACTTTGGCATAGTGTTGTGTTCATTGCAAATCGAATGCTGGGTAATTTATCATCCCAAGATTGATGATCATTTCCAACTAATATTGAGTGTTGTGTTTTCATGTCTCTATTTTTTCGCTCGACAGGATTGGCCTCGGGATGGTAGACTGGTGTTAGTATGTGTTCGATATTAAGACAGTAGATAACTTTTTGCATAACTGCAGAAACAAACTGTACCCCATTGTCACTGATGACCTTTCTGGGCACCCCATATCGAAAGAATACTTCATCGATTAATGTTTTGGCGCAGGCATCGGCTGTGGCTACTTGTAAGGGAAAAAGTTCAACCCAACGGCTGGCAATGTCTTCTACAATAAATATCCATTGAAATCCTTTTGGAGAAACCAGCAATGGACCAAAGAGATCAATGGCAACCACCTCAAACCTCTGGTTACAAGAAACTGTTTGGTAAAGTCCTGCAGGCTTAAGATTTGTGGCTTTGTATCTTTGGCATTCCAAGCATTCTTTGACGTGTTTTTCAATGTCTTTTCGTATGCCAGGCCAGTAATATCGGGATGTAATTTTGGAAGTTGTTCTTTCTATACCATAGTGACCGGCAGTTTCATCATTATGGTAGAATTTAAGTATGTTTGTCCTTTCTTCACTAGGTATTACGAGCTGAGCATCTTCGGAATCATCATTGTTGTTGCATTTATGATGTAACCTCTTTTTGACCAATAAGCTAAGTCCTCAGTATTATTTTCAAGGCATTCAATAATTGTCTTTAGTTGAGAGTCATTTAGTTGACTGTTTCTTAATTCACTGGTACTTTTTCTTGGCATCTCAATGGAAAATGAACAGATTTGGCAAGGATTGGAATCCTCATGGTCATCGTCACTGGGCGGCCTTGAGAGTGTGTCGGCTACGACATTAGTTTTTCCCAGGGACCGTAACAGTTATAAGGTAAACTACAAAACGGTCATTTTTAACCATTAATGTCAATGAATTTATGTAATGGTCATAATTAACCATTAACAAGGAATATATTTTATTTTGGTCATCGTAACCAATTAAAATGAGAAATATTTTTTTTGGTTAGAAATAAGCATTATAATGGGTGTTTTTTTTAGAGGTATAGAACTTCGAATTGAAATAAAACACAAGAAAATCGTTTTAATGTCCATCAATTTGGCTTTATTGGAAGGATAATTTTATGCCATTAATGTTTAAATATGATTTCGGGCATGTGGCCGCCGCGGCTGGCTCGAATAAAGCCAATTCAACATGTTGGCAATAACGCCACGAATGTTGGCTTCCAAGTCCCCTAACGTTTCTGGTTTGTTGGCATAGACGAGCGAATTCACATATCCCCAAAGAAAATAATCCAGTGGTGTCAAATCGCACGATCTTGGTGGCCAATTGACCAATTTGCGATGAAAATCAGCATCGAGATCAATCTCATTTTCGGCCCATACACCAAAATCACGACGCATTGCATGGTCTCGCGGCTTTAATTCTTGCACAAGCTGGATCTTGTAAGGTCGCAAGCCAAGATCTTTGCGCAAAATCTTCCATAAAGTTGATGGACAAAGCTCCAATTGCTGTGCACGGTGGCGAATCGATTCATTCGGGTCCTCTTCAACACTTTGCTCTACAGCGGCAATTGTTTCTTCGGTGCGCACTGTTCGACGTCGCTGCGGATGCGTATTATCACATAGAGTAAACGTAGTGCGAAAATGATCCATGGTTAACCGAATTAATTGCTCTGATGGACGATTATGTCGACCATAAAATGGACGGAGCTTGCGGTAAACTTCGCGAACTGAACCATTATTTTCGAAATAAATTTGCACGATTTGCAAGCGTTGTTCTTTTGTCAACCTGTTCATGATGAAATGGCAAACCAAACTAAATATTAATCATTTGACAGCTGACAAAATGGCCGCCAGTTAAAAAAGTGATGCCAACTTAAAGTTCTATACCTCAATAAAAAACACCCGATATCAACAAAAAACTTTTTGGTCTTCAATAACCATTAACACTAACCAAAAAAATTTTTTGGTTAAAAATAACCATTATCAAATTTGTTTATATTTTTTTGGTTATCTATGTTTATTACCCAATTACTTCTGAACGCGTTATCAAGATTTAATAAATTTGACATCGTTAGAAAGGATTCTAATTCTTCTTTTAGGTTATAGAATAAAATTTATCTATTATCCTATCTAAAGGACCTTTACCATAAAAAATGTCCTTTATCCTTCAATATCCTGAAAAATGGCCTTTTAATTATCTTTATTTTTACAGTAAATGGGTACTTAAGTTGACTTTATTCAGTAAAAATTGTGTTATGGGCTGACCATTAGGGTGGGTCGTTTTTTAACTTTTGTCTCTGATCGACTTCTAATAGTGAAATTATGTGGCCAAATTATGTCAATCGAAGTGTGCAAAATATTATTGATTAATTTTTAGGGTACGAGGCCGCGCAACGGGACCAAAGTTTTTTAGCCCATTTGTATGGGGAAAAATGAGAGTATTTGCAGTTTTCACCATATTTCGTCCATTTACGGTTTATTTTTAAAAGAACAACATTTTGAATTAGCTGCACTCTCGTACAACTTGATGGTGGGTATGCAAGATTCGGCACAGCCGAATATAACACTCTTACTTGTTTAATTTATGTCCGTAAAATCGGTAAATATTTTGCAGATTTTTGTTCCGTGGATAGTTTTTTTAATTTTCGAAAAAAAGGAATTTCTATCCGAGTAGCTTATTTGCACCGTTCACAATAACTGATTAAACACAACAAGTAGAAAATAACTTTTTGTTGATCATTGCTTCTGCTTATTGATAAAATATTATAACGGTATATCTTGTACAATTGTTTTTGTGTTTTCTGTCATTTAAAAATATGTATAAGAAATAACGAAGTTGAAACTTTAAAAATGACCCAGTGGTAAAAATTTACATCATTGATCTAATCAATACTTAGCAGATCACAGTGGTGTTTGTTCCTACATATAAGTGCAAAAAATCAATTTTTGTACACATGTTCAGGTATATAGAAAAGAAAAATACAAATCTACCTCTGACATACATTTTCCAAGCATTTTTGTACTCAACGTACAGGTCGAAATATTTTATTAATTGTTTGATCTAATGAAGAGTTCTTTCTTCCATTTATATTTATATCCTTCACCACCATAGGTGGAAAGGGTATTATAAGTTTATGCTGATGTATGTAACACATAGAAATATTTGTCTTAGACCCACCTTTTAGTATACCAATAGGCTTAGAATCACTTTCTGAGTCGATTTAGCGATGTAAGTCCGTAAGTCTGGACGGCTGGCTGGCTGGCTGGACCCCCATGTAAACCATGTAATCAAACTACAGGTCGCAATTCTAAAGATAATTTGATGAAATTTGACACATATTACTTTTATGATAGTGGGACCATGGCTATTGAAATTCGTCAAAATCGGTCCATTATTTATGGTACCTCCCATAGGTCCTACTTCCCGGAATTGATATATTGGCCACAAATATCAATATTTTTTCATTAAATTCACAACAAATACTGCTTATGTAAACTTAAATCAGTGTACAAAATGTCGTTGAATTCGGTCCACATTTGAGAGATAAGTACAAATGACGGAAACAGCTTAAATATGAAAGTTTTTAGAAAATGTTTGTATGATGGCAAAATTTAGCAAATATTGGTCTTTATACAGGAAAAAGAACAATTTTTACCTTAGTAGTGAAGGGTATCGTATGGTCGGGCTTGACCGACTATAGCACTTTCTTACTTGTTTTTTTATATAGTAATTATTTTTGTAAACAGGCATTCATTTGTTTTGTTTTATTATTTATTTTGTCATGCATTTACAGTGAACTCGCGAAAACGTGAATACCCGGAAGCACGAACGACTCGTACACTCGAAATCTTTTATTTTTGCATTTGCAGCAAAAAAAGTAATTCGATTGTCCTAAAACGTTGCAGATATTGTATTTGTAAAAATAATAAATGAAGACATTTCCAACTTTAAATATAACAATATGTATGTATATATGTATGTATGTATATTTTTAAAGAAAATGTGATTTTGTAAAGCGCTTACGAAGTTTTCGAAGATACTAATTTGAGAGCCTATCGCCAAAAGTGCTCAGATTTGCCTGAAATTTTCATTATATTCTCTTTCTCTTGATATTTCTAACCCTTAATATAAAGAAATTATATTTTCAGTGCAAATGTCATTTTGTGTGGAGCTTACAAAGTTTTCGAAATGGTCTTAATTTTTTTTTTTTTTTCTCATAAAAAGCATTCAAGATGAGAATGTAGGCAGATGTAGGCAGATGCCGAAAAAGTCAATCTGGAAAAAATGGCGCTTATGTGGTTTGAATTACTTTTTTTCATATTTATATAAATACCAAAATGTCAAAATTACCATAAAGTGTAAATAAAAGTTATTAAAATTATTTTTAAAAAATTTTCCAATTTGGTTTAGCTAAAATGAATATTTTTGTTCAAAAATCTTCGCCATAGGAAACGTGAACAAGTTTGAAAATCTGAACTTCCTTGGTAAAAATTAGTTCACGTTTGCGCGAGTTCACTGTATTTGCAGTTGCTGTCAATTATATGTACATACATATGTTCATAATTGCTACTATACATAATTCTTTCAAATCTAAAGCCTAAACGTATACAACACTTTTTAAAATCTGTGTAACAATTAATGCGACTTTTTTCAGAAAATGTTTAACTTTGTTCTACGATCGGTAAATTTTGGTGAATTTTTTCTCTTGATCCAACAAAGTGGCTTTCTCGTGGTTGTGGTAAGAGCACCGAGATAAACCGAGCCAACTTAGTTTTTCTCCGAAGATAATCGAAAACACTTAATTATTTTTTGATTCCTTGATATCTGCTAAACTATGTACGAAATTAAGCTATTTTCTTCTACAAATTTAAAAGCAAGGTTTCTTAATGTTTCTTAAGAAACCTAAACTATGCCCAATATGGCAAATTTGGACCACGTAGAGCTCACTTTGTTACCGATAGACACATCCTTAAACACTGCTCTACTGATGTTCTAAAAATCCGTCCAGTATTTTATAACTGGAAAAAAATCTCATACGCACCACTGTGGGTTGTTTCATAAATGATAACCAAAAAAAAATTCAAATTCATTCAATATAGCCGCGGTACTTTTGGACAGCCCAAACAATTGCGAGTGCTTCCCGCTCAATTGTGGAATAATTACGTTCTGCGTCCGAAAGAAGCCTGCTGGCGTATTCAATAGGATGTTCATCTTGGCCCTCCCCCTGGAGTAAAACTGCACCTAGAGCATAACCACTGGCATCTGTTTTCAGAATAAATGGTTCACAATCAACAGCTTGTCTCAATATGGGTGCTGTTGTCAATAATTTCTTCAAATTTTCAAAGGATTGTTGTTGTTCAACGTCCCAACGCCATACTGCATTTTTCTTTGATAAAGCTGACAAAGGCTTAGACACATCTGCGAATGATGGTATAAATCGGCGATACCAAGAACATGCTTGTAAAAATGACAATACTTCTTTGACATTTCGTGGGCTTTTTCGATTGTGCAGTGCAGACACTTTCTCTGGGTCTGTCATAATTCCTTGCGGGGTAAGCAGGTGACCCAAATACTTCACCTCACTACACGCGAAACGACATTTCTTCAAATTAACCTTAAGACCAAATTCGTTGGAAAATATTTTGCAAGTCTTTCAAAAGATTTTCAAAACTTGGAGAGCAGGAAATTATGTCATCTAGGTATGCCAACAATATAGTTTCTCCTAAGGAAGCTTTCAAACGGTCAATCAATCTCTGGAATGTAGCTGGAGCGTTCCGCAAACCAAATGGCATGTGTTTAAATTTATACATGCCAAAAGGTGTTACAAAAGCGGTTTTATCTTGATCAGCTGGATGAACTCCGATTTGCCAGTATCCACACTGAAGATCAATTGTTGACATATAGCTTGTAACTTTGGCTTCATGAAGAACATCGTCCACTCTTGGTAACGGATAACGATCAGGTTTGGTAATTGCATTTAATTCTCTATAGTCTATGCATACACGAATTTCTCCAGATTTTTTTGGAACAATAACGACTGGAGCTGCCCAATGGAGATTGGCATTCAATGATAACACCAGAGTCGAGCATTTTGTTGATTTCACTCTTTAAAGAAACTTTCTTGGCATTGGACAACCGATATGGAGGGATTGCTATCGGATCATGGTCATCAGTGTGAATACGGTGTATAGCATAAGGTGTGGCACTGGTAGGTTCATCAAATATTGATTCATTTTGAACCAACAATTTATCCAATTCTAATTTTTGGGAATAAGTAAGACCAACGCCATCAGATTCCTTTAACATCTTAATGTTCAATGAGAATAAAGGAGTAAAATAGTCATCCATATCTTCTACTTGTTGAACTTTTCTAGTTTTTTCTGGAGCATCAGCATTTAGGAGCATCACTGGGCATCTCTTCACTAGATTTTGATTTCCTGAAGATGGCTTGGATATATTGTGGAGAGTAGTCTTCACCACAAGATAAGCGCAATGGTGATGAGAATAAATCAAGTTCATCCATAGATACAAAATCCTTAGCTAATTTCTCCCTCAGTAAATGACAATATGGTGAGTCACTACTTTTAACAAAAGTGGGTGTTTTTGGTAAAGGTGACTGCTTTTGAACTTCAGATTTTGGAGTCCCAGGTAAAGGCGATAAAATACTCTTACCTTCAATAAATTTAATAAAAGGGGACATCTCCTTAACTGCTTTTGCACACGGGGACGCTTCCTTCTCGATTTCTAGTGAGTAGTAGTGAGGTTTGTGTTGAACTGGCAAATGCGTATTTCCGTTTGGGCTCGTCTTCAAAATACCAATATTTTTGAGCCATATTGAGTACAATGCCAGCTTGCTCTAGAAAATCTGTTCCAATGAGAGTTCGATTTTTCGTAGCGTTTGGGAGGTATAGTAGTCTTATTTTCCGCATTCGGTTTCCAATCACTATGTCGCAAATAGTGGACAAAACCTTACCTGCAGTAACAGAACCATCTGCTAGGGTAACTTCAGCACGCACCTCTTGAAAAATACATTTATTTTCTGCAAGTATTTTCTTTAATTCTGGGCTGGCAATGCTGGTTTTAGCTCCACTGTCAAATATTGCCTCACCTTTAGCACCGAAAAATTCCACATGAGTTGCCGGCAGTGCATGTCCGATTACTGTGGATGATATTGCATTGAATTGTAAATACCCGTATTACACACAGTTTGACCTGTATTCACCAGGTGCACCACATCCGTAGCAGGAGAAACTCGGTTTTTTAACAAAAGTCGACTGCTGGGATTGTTGATTTGCAGATGAATTTTTACTCTGTTGTTCGTCACGTTTTTTCTTTTTGTAGCACGTATCTATGGTATGTCCTTTCATACGACAAAAACTACAGCGGTTTGTATTCGGGACGTCTTTATTTTCGGTTTTTGTAATTGTTGATGGAGGCTGTGCTTCAAAGAAAAACATTTCTGCTTCACGACTGGCAGATATCAACTCTTCGAACGTTTTTACATTTTCACGATGAACACGGTCTCTTATTTTTATGTTGAGTAGGCCGTATAACATATTTAACTGAATTGACTCACTTGGCGGTTGTTTAAGTTGAGAAAGGATAAGTCCTTTTTTACAAATAAAACTATCCGTGGGCTCATTCTGTTGTTGTTTCGTCTCAAAAAAATTCATAAATATGCGCCAATCAGGAACAGGAGGTGTAAATGTGGTCCGAATGAGCGTTACAGCCTGCTCAAATGTTCGTACACTGTCCTTCACACCGATCCACCATGATGCAGCATAGTCTTCCAATAGCAACGGCATTCCTTTCAAACCATCGGCGTCAGATATTTTTTAAATATCTTTGTAGATAGTTATTGCAGACAAAAATTCTTCGACAGCTGCTGGGTCTCTCTGTCCTCTAAAACGAGTAGTACACCGTGTAAACGATCCACCTCTGACGTTACCGCCCATTGCAGCAAGAATCTGCTGAAATTGCTCTGTAGAAAAAGTAGCGATCTCCTCTAAGCAGTCTTGAAACAAAACGTTAATTTCGTCTTCTTCTTTAATAGCTGTTATGTCTTCTATATCAGCTTTGTTGTCACTTGTGTGTTTGGTTGTATCCGAAGCCACTAAGTTGGGCGCCAATGTAGAAATCTTATTTCTAAGATTGTATTTTCTATTCATTTAGAATAGAAATAAAACTAATAAAAAAACGCGCACTATTTAAGAAGATACTTATTGCTTAAAAAAAACTTCAAAAAAATATTTCAACCCGCCCGGTAACTTAATACTAGACAAAGTTGTTCATTCCTTGAAGGCAGAAAGCAAAATGATGTTTATTCATTAAAGTTGTTTGGCTTATATACTATTTTGGCATTCACATATACACACATATACACAAGTTAATATGACAGTTCTTGAAGTAAAATAAACAGAGTTGCATGAACTGATCAATACTACAGGGTTGCATTTTATAATTGTCCGTTAATTCAAATTAAAGGCGTTAAATGTTAAATTTAAATAATATGTGTGAAATAAGAATAATATGTGTGAAATAAGCATAATAATAGATAATAAATGATTATGATATAAAAGATAAATTAAGTAGATATAATAATAATGAACTGCTTCAAATTTTTTTTAGACGTTTCTTCAAATAATTAATGATAACTCAAAAACTACTAGTCCGATATTATTAAAATAAAATCAAAATTTCGTTTCAATCGGATCAATAGTATCGGAGTTATAATAAAAAACTTAAGAAAAAAATGTATTTTTTACTTAAAAATGGCAAACATTTTCGTTTTAAAAAAATCATGAAAAATCGAAAACGGCAAATTATTTTATTACACATTATTTTATCACATAGCGACATATAATAGCAACAAAATGAGATATCGACCATAAAAATCGATTGATTTTTTTCGAATTTATTCACAATTTAGTGAATTCGCTCATTTTCACAAAATTTTAGTTTTTTGCTTGATATACGCATTATAGCGGGTTTTCAAATGTATGAAAAAAATAAATTTTCCAATTTCAAGGGGTGCATGTCGGATTATTGTGAGATTTGGTGAGAAACTTCCACCCACAAATTTTTAGTCGAATTGGACAACGTTAACACGTAGCGTATAGGCCCCAAATCTGAAAAATAGCGTTTAAATCGAAAAAAAATTGTCAAATTTTCAGTTTTTGCAAAATTAAAGCTATTTAAACAAACACAATGAGATTTCCAATAAGCTACATTTCTTTAAAATCGGTTAAACAGTTTTCGAGTTACTACAATTTGCACTGGCCATTACATGTCCTTGAGGACTTGCAGAAGGCAATTGACCAAAAAATGTGACTAGGTCAAATCGATGGAATAGATCGAAAATGTATTTCATTGTTTTATTCATGTATTTTATTTTATATTTTATTTTTTAAATTTATTACAACATATAAAATAAGGAAATAAATAAATATTATAAACTACAAACTTTGGAATTTTCTTTTATGACATTTTCTATTATTTAATACTAAGTGTTGCTCTGAATACTCTGGCAAAAATCTACTATCATGTGTGCATCCCAGCGACCCTGGTATCTTTCCTCCATTGTCCGAATATCTTGGTGAAATCGTTCGCCCTGTTCCTCACTTAAGTCTCCTAGATTTTCAGGAAAACGATCTAAGTGACTGTGAAGGTAATGTAACTTGATGCTTATGTTGTATCCAAGATTCAGGAAGTGAGTTAACATCTCTTCAACGTGCGCAACATAATCATCATTCTTGTTATTTCCTAAGAAATGTTGAATAACTTATACAAACGAATCCCATGCATTTTTCTCAATTTCTGACATTGAACTGAGAAAATCGGTATCTTTGACCAATTTGCGAGTTTGTGGGCCGTCAAATATTCCTGCTCTCAGCCTTCAATACTGTATTTCCACAGTAACACGTGTCCCACAGAAATACGTGTTTTGACCAAAACAGTATTTCGCGTACTTGTTTTGCCATATATTTCTCATTCATCCAAAACACTTTGGCAGTACCTGGATATTGTATATTGGTTTCAAAAGCATCGCATTTTTTTATTTTGTTGCGTTGTGTAATAGGAAGATATCCGTCAATTTTAGCGAAATTTTATATTTTGTTGTTGACATGTATATTGTAAGTTAAAAAAGAAAAAATAAAAAATTTTAAACTAAGTAAAATGGTTTTGTAAATTGTCTTCGGCAAGTCCTCAAGGACATGTAATGGCCAGTGAAAATTGTAATAACTCGAAAGCTGTTTAACCGATTTTAAAGGCATGTAGCTTATTGGAAATATCATTGTGTTTGCCCTAAGGACCAGGATCCACTTTTTTGCAAAAGGGGGAATAAATAGCTTTAATTTTGCAAAAACTGAAAATTTGACAATTTTCGATTTAAATGCTATTTTTCAGATTTGGGACCTATGCGCTACGTGTTAACGTTGTCCAATTCGACAAAAATTTTGTGGGTGGAAGTTTCTCACCAAATCTCACAATAATCCGACATGCACCCCTTGAAATTGGAAAATTTATTTTTTTCATACATTTGAAAACCCGCTATAATGCGTATATCAAGCAAAAAACTAAAATTTTGTGAAAATGAGCGAATTCACTAAATTGTGAATAAATTCGAAAAAAATCAATCGATTTTTATGGTCGATATCTCATCGAACCGCCGTGGTATAGCAGGTTAGTTATCCGCCTAGCATACCAGAGTCCCAAGTTCGATCCCTGGCCAGACTCACTTGAAAAAATAAATTTTCAAAAAAAAGCGGTGGTTCACCTCATAACTCAGCTAGCCACTGGTTATTGAGTATTAGGCTATAAAAAACTTCTCTAACTAATGCATTTACCGTTCGGAGCCGGCGTTAAAACGTAGGTCCCTTTCAATGAGTCTAAAAATAGAATCGGATGCAGCTCATTGTCTGAGAGAAGTACCCCTTGTTCCAATTGGAATGTTGTCGGGGAATTATATATATATATATATATATATATATATATATATATATATATATATATATATCATTTTGTTCCTATTATATGTCGCTATGCAATAAAATAATAAATCTGGAAGTTTTTTGCCGTTTTCGATTTTTCATGATTTTTTTTAAAACGAAAATTTTTGCCATTTTTAAGTAAAAAATATATTTATACCCTTCACCACCATAGATGGAAAGGGTATTATAAGTTTGTGCTGATGTTTGTAACGCATAGAAATATTTGTCTTAGACCCACCTTTTAGTATACCAATAGACTTAGAATCACTTTCTGAGTCGATTTAGCGATGTCCGTCCGTCTGGCTGGCTGGCTGGCTGGCTGGACCCCCATGTAAACCTTGTAATCAAACTACAGGTCGCAATTCTAAAGATAATTTGATGAAATTTGGCACAGATAATTTTTTTGATAATGGGACCATGGCTATTGAAATTGGTCAAAATCGGTCTATTATTTATGGTACCTCTCATAGGTCACACTTCCCGGAATTGCTATATTGGCCACAAATATCAATATTTTTTCATGAAATTTAAAACAGATACTGCTTATGTAAACTTAAATCACTGTCCCAAATCGGTCCACATTTGACCATAGCTCCCATACAAACTCTTCTTCAAAAACGCACTAAATGAGACAAAAAATCACTAAAACGCTCGTAAATCTAAAGATAATGAAAATTTTGAGTTTATTTTTTGCATACATAATTTTTGTAACAACTGTAATCAATTTGCCAAATTTCTAGATAATCGGTCCACATTTGACCCTAGCTCTCATATAAGTCCAAATGACGGAAACAGGTTGAATATATACGTTTTGAGAAAATGTTTGTATGATGGCAAAATTTAGCAAATATTTGTCTTTATACAGGAAAAATAACACCCTTGACCTTAGTGGTGAAGGGTATCGTATGGTCGGCTTGACCGACTATAGCGCTTTCTTACTTGTTTTTTCTTAAGTTTTTTATTATAACTCCGATACTATTGATCCGATTGAAACGCGATATATAGACAAATTAAAGGCTATGTAAATCTTAATTTTTCTGATTTTATTTTAATAATATCGGACTAGTAGTTTTTGAGTTATCATTAATTATTTGAAGAAATGTCTAAAAAAAATTGCAATTTAAAAAAAAAAAAAATTTAAAAATCTTGCCATAGAATTTAAAAATTTTACCATTTTTTGTACAAAGGTAGTCATGATACATCAAAATTGTATAGTGGTTTTAAGAGCACATGAAATTTTTTTTATTTTGTTGTGCTGTGTAATCATTATCCTATTGGTTTAAGTATTCAAAACAGTCCGTATAAAATTGGGCTGCCTTAGATTAGTCAAAATTCACATAACTTGTAGTCAATGATCAAGGCTTATTGACTACAAGTTATACGACTATTTCGGATAATATTTTTGGTATTTGTCTATTTTGTTGTAGGAAATAGAATAGTAAAAAACTATGTATATTTAATTTAAATTTTGAGACTGAAAATATAGTGCAAATACGGAACATTTTTACATTTAAATAAATTAATGCCATTTAATAGAGAAGAATTTGACAATGAAAAATCTGTATTTTTTTTTCTACGATATGTATATATATATATATATAAATATATGTATATATTTATATAGAAAAAATAGGTTGAAGTCAGCTGAATATTGTGAAACAAAAATTTATGGTTAAATTATTCAAGGCTGTCATAGAAACCAATTTCAAAACCAATACCAAGGTTTTGAAAACGACAAAAAAATTAAATTGGTGTCATGAATTCCAATATTAATGTTCGAGCTACATTTTCTATTGGTTTTATGTGTCACAGAAAATAATATTATTGGTTTAGTATTGGAAATAAACCAAGCAACTTACAGTTAACAGATTTCATTTCAAAATTGGTCTATCAATTCAATACAAAGGCGTTACTGGCCAACTGGTGCCTTTTTCGATTTAAAGATCCATTAAGAACAGATTTTTGAAAATTTAGCCCTGTGGGGGATAAAAAAGGGAAAATTCAATAACTATAATTCCCAAACTAAAAACAATAGAACCAAAATTTAAATCGAGTTTGGATCAGTTACAAAAGTAATAAAAAATAACAGAACAAGTGGTAAGTACTTTTCAAAAAAAGGGGGAGAAAAGGAGAAAAAATATTGTTGGTACTTTTTAGCTTTGACTTTCAAATAAAAAGAGATGGGTGAAAAGTTTACATAGCATTTTTTATCATGTAATCGATAAAAACAAGTTTTGGTACTTTTGTCTTTGGAATCAAACATAAAAAATATCAAAAATGGGGAAAAGTGTAAGGGTAGAATATTCTTTGTGTGGAGGTACTGGCGAAGCAAATGCATATCAACATATTTGTTTGCAATTTAATGAATATCGCATGTAAGTGACAATCGTCCTTTGATTGACTGTGGTTTGTTTCTTGGTGTAGGTAGATTCAATTTTTTCCAGTCCGCAATTCGGTCATTTCATGATGTTGGGGTATACAAGCTTCATTTGTCCAAATAGCAGCGTTTTCTTTATACCTATATAACAAACATCGCAAAAAACTGAAAGTTTTTCTTCAAATAATTTTCTTTAATTTTTATTTTATTTGATTTTTGATGTTTCAAAAAAATTTCAAATGAAATAATAAATAATTGATTCGAACATTTTGTTTGATTTAAAACCAATAATAACAAAACCGACTTGGTTTCATGACACCAAATATAACCGGTATTGGTTTTCAAAACCGAGAAATTTAAAAGCAGACTTGGTTTCTATGACACCCCTGATTGAAATTTAAAGACTTATGTATCAAAGATATTTAATTGGCAAAATGTAGGTATCAATTTTATTTAAGCCTGAGATCTTGTCTTTGTTAAAAAGAAGAAAGTTTATTGCATAAGTAGTTTGGGAGATATATGCGCATCAAAATTGTCCTAGTGTAATGATATGAAAGGCAAACGGGTTTTTTTCGAATTACCTAAAAAAATTTAGCAACTTTTGTCAATCTTTTGAAAAAATTAAAATTTAGTAAAAAACAAGTAAGGGTGCTATGTTCGGTGTTACAAAAGTAAAGTGATGAGTGGAAAGAGTTTTTGGTCAATTACAAGTATGTATGTTTCTAAAGACTGATTTAGGTGAATCCTACAAAAAAAACTAATATATGTATATTGATTTTCTAATCTGAAAAAGTTTCAAATCTCATACATTTAATTTTTAGGCGATATATATGAATAATACTTTAATTAGTGAATAACCTTGTTTTATATTGGGTCTACATTTTGGAGGTAGATTGAAATACAAACAATTTCAGAAATTACACTACATTGTAACATTTGGCACCTTGAGAGAGGTCGTATTTAAATGCATCTTTAAAATTAGAGAACCGATTATATGGTTGCTTTCATGAGAATATTTAGCGGACCTATTGAGATTAGACTTTTGGCAACAACACTTGCGTAAGATATGAATAAAGGCTATCATGATGTGCAAAAGTCACTTGTTTAACACATATTTCGGAATGCTTTGATGAGCTTCTAGATGGCATACCGACATAACTTATATGTATAGGTATAAGATGTTAATAGTGTTCTACGAAGTACACTATTAAATTGCAACATGTAGTTCTACTTACAACTGAGATACAGCCAAAGCTCGAAATTCGATGCTAAATTACAATTTGTTTATTTTCTATAAACACCAGGGATAAAGCCAAAATTCAAAATTCGATGGAATTAAATTTTTTTTAATAATTGTATTTTTCAAAATAACTATGTTTTTTTAAAAAAAAAATTGAACTGTTTATCAAATTTTAAGAAATCATTAAACGCAACACACTATTGAATTTCATCAAAATCGGTAGATCAGTTACTGAGATATTGCCAAATCAAAATATGTCGATGTACGCAAATTGGCATATTTTAGAAAACAATTTTAAAAAACCAATATTAAAAAAAATCGAATTATATATCAGATTTTAGAAAATACTCCATTGCTGCATGCTATTAAGTTTAAAATCGGTCCATAAACACCAGAGATATCGCCAAAATTCAAAACTCGATGAGAATTTAAAAAAATTTTGTTTAAGAAACTGTATTTTTCATAAAAAATTTTGATTTCGTCAAAAAACTGTGTTTAAAAAAATTTTTTTTTTGAACTGTACATTAAATTTTAGGAAATCCTCCAACACAGTACACAATTAAATTTCATCAAAATCGGTGGATTAATAAGCGTGATATAGCCAAAGCAAAAGATATCGATGTACGCAAATTGACATAGTATTTATTTTTTTTAACAGCATTTAAAAAAGATTTTAGAAAATACTCCAACGCAACATGTTATTAAATTTTATCAAGATCGGTCTATAAACACCAGAGATATCGTCAAAATTCAAAATTCGATGAGAATTAAATTTTTTTTTTAACTGTATTTAAAAAAAAAAAAAATTATTTTCTTCAAAAAATTGTGTTTTTTTAAAACAGTTTTTTGAACTGCATATCAAATTTTAAGAAATCATTCAAGCACAACTGAATTTAGTCAAAATCGCTAGATTAATAACTGAGATATCGCCAAAGCAAAAGTTATCGATGTACGCAAATTGACAAATTTTAAAAATTAAAACAAAAACAGTATTAAAAAAAAATTTAATTAGATATCAGATTTTTGAAAATACTCCAACGCACATTGCAATTTCACAAGGTCTCCAGTAGTCAGATCTAAATTGTGCTCTGTCACAAGGTCAGCAATGTCATTGCTATCTACCTCTAGTCCAATCTGTTCATGTATAATTTCGTTGGATATTGGATCAGTGGATACTGCGTCGAGTTCTTCAAATGCGCTTTCGGCAAAGTGTTCGGGCCGAAGTTTTTTAATGAAGATTCAAGTGTTCCATTCCAGCCATTCCAACGCCGTTTTAATAATTTTAAGACAGCCAACAATGTGAAAGTGATCATTCCAAAACTCCTTTAAAGTGAGATTGTTTTTTTCAGTCACTTCAATGCAATGCTGGAAAAGTTTTTTTTTTAATTTCAACTCTTCAGCGAGATCATCATCAAAATTAGTAGTTGTGAAGGAGCGCTATCCCTCATAAGCAAGGCACGAAGAGGCAAATCCTTCTCAATCAAATATTTCCGCCGTTTTAGCATCTGAGCTTAATGCTTCACCATGTCTCATAACACTATGAATACCAGTACTTTTTTAAAATTCTAGAACCACCCCTTACTTGCTTTGAACTCTTTTTCACTGACTGTTGATGTTCCTGGTCACTTTTAAATAAGATTCCTGAAAATAGTTTAAGACTTCTCACAAATTTTATTTTGCGAAATTGAGTCACCTTGCATTTGCTTTTCGTTAATCCATATCAGAAGCAATCTTTCAACAAAATCCATAATTTGTGATCGAAGAACCCCCTTTGCAGCATTTACCAGCCCAATCTTGTTAACTGAGGGTCCACTGTATTAAGAAAGTACGAATACAAGAAATAGAACTCATGATTCAAAGCTACTCATTTTTCGGATACTCATTGCGCTTTTTTGGTACATAAGCGGTATTTGTTTTAAATTTCATGAAAACATACTGACATTTGCGGCCAAAATACCAATTCCAGGAAGTGAGACTTATGAAAGGTACCCTACATAATATACCGATTTGGAATAATTTCAATAGAAATGGTTGCACTACCAAAAAAAAAAAAATTTCCTGTGCCAAATTTTATCAAATTGTCTTCAGACTTGCGAGCTGTACTTTGATTACAAGGTTTTCACATTCCAGCCAGCCAGACGGACGGATGGACTGACATCGTTAAATTGACTCAGGAAGTGATTTTAAGTCAATTGGTATACTTAAGGGTTGGTCTAAGACCAATATTTCTATGCGTTACATACATCAGCTCTAACTTATAATACCCTTTCCACCTATGGTGGTGAAGGGTATAAATATAGCGAAATATATTTCAAATTTTTTATTCCCTTCACCACCATAGGTGATGAACCACTGTAGTATAGCAGGTTAGTTCGATACCCGGCCAGACACTCTTGAAAAAATATTTTGTTGTTGGAAAGCGAAACTGATGTAAATATCAAAGTTTGTTTACTTCAAATGTACCATTTGTTTTTTGTGAAAACAAACAAGCATTCAAAAATTTTCAAAGTGACGAAAAATTTAAAGTATTTTGCTAAAAAAAAAAAATTGTGTGTTTTAAAAATAAAAAGCTTGTTCTAAAAATTAATAATAATGTAAACAAATAAATATGTATGTACAATATGTATACAAATAAATATGTACGCTGATAAAACTTCAAATGTCATTTTTCAATTATTATATTATTATATTTGTATGTATTTATACCATTACTGTCAAAAAGTCATTCGTTTGTGGTCACATATAAAAGTTTCCTTTTGTTTACCTCATGACTTACCACTGGTTATTGAGTATTAAGCTATGTAAAACTTCTCTAGCTAATGCATTTGCTTTTCGGAGCCGGAGTTAAAACGTATGTCCCTTTCAATGAGTCTAAAAATAGAATCGGATGCAGCTCATTGTCAGATAGAAGTACCCCTTGCTCCAATTGGAATTTATAGTGATTTTTTATTACCTTCACCACCATATGGTAAAGATCAACTTATACATAAGGTATAAGTTGATCTTTGCATAATAATATTACTTAACAACAACCTTTTAGAACACAAAACGACTGAAAATCACTTTCAAGAAGCACAAACTTTTTTCTTGGTAAGCCGATCAATACTTCAAATTTATTTGTATTTAAGTAAAGTTCAATAAAAATATTGCTTATAGTAGCTGATATCAGTATACAAAATTTTTTTTCTTATAAAAATAAAGTGCATAACTTATAACCAGGGACCGAAAATAATAATTATTCTTGAATTTTCGAAGAAAAATAGCAATCATATGGAAATATCGGAAGCATATTTGAAAACATCATTTGGATTGTTTTCCACAATATTTTTAGAAAATGACATGCTTTTTAAATTTTTGATTTTTATATTTTTTTCAAAAATAATTTTTATTTTTTTTTTTGTGAAATATATTTGTCAAATTCTGAAAAATATTTTATTTGGCAAAAATATTTGTCAAGATCTGATTTTTAATTTTTTTTTGGCTGAAAAAATTGTTATATTTAATTTTATTTTGATTGTCAAAAATATTTGCCAAATGAAAAATTCCAACTTAACAAAATAGTGAACCAAATGGCACAAAATTTAATATTTATCATTGAATTTGATAAACCATAAAAGTTAGAAACTTTAAACTTAACAAAAGTAAGTTCATTACCAATGGCCGTACTTCAGAAAAAAATTAAAAGGGCATGGCCCCTTCCCCGTTACAAATACAATACCTATAACTGTGTAAATTGATTTTGATGATTTTCGAAATGTAGATAAAGTTATACTAACATTCCTGAAATGTTTCCAGTCAGACATGGTGTGACCGGTGGTTAAAATAGTCAAGGTTCTTTTTTTAAATGTCAAGTGGGCGTGGTCCGTCCCATATAAGTCAAAAATTAAAAATGACAAATATGGATGACCGAACTGACCGATTTTTCTGAAATTTAGACAATATGATAAGGTGTGACCGGTGGTAAAAATAGGTTAGGTTTGTTTTTAAATCTCAAGTGGGCGTGACCCCTCCCATATAACTCATATATGAAAAATGACAAATATAGGTGACCGAGAGACCCGATTTTTCTGAAATTTTGAGAGTATGTTATGGTGTGACCGGAGGATAAAATAGGCCAAATTTTTGTTGAAATCTCAAGTGGGCATGCCCCTCCCATATAAGTCAAATATTAAAAATGACAAACATGGATGACCGAGCTGCCCGATTTTTCTGAAATTTTCACCGTATGGTATGGTTTGACCGGTGATTAAAATAGGGTTCGTTCTTTTTTTAAATGTCAAGTGGGCGTGACCCCTCCCATATAAGTCAAATATTAATAATGACAAATATGGATGACCCTACACACCGAAATTTTGACAGTATGTTAAGGTGTGACTAGTGGGTAAAATAGGCCACGTTGTTTTTTTAATCTCAAGTGGGCGTGACCCCTCCCATATAAGTCAAATATAAAAATTACAAATTTGGATGATAAGATCAAAACGATTTAACCGAATTAATTAAAGTTTTTATGTAGACTTTTTCATATTATAGGATAGTTTTTCGCTTCTTAAATTCTTTGAAAACGACCCAAGGAGGACCTGGGAATCGAATAATGAGGATAAAATTATCTTTTTCTTTAAAATAACATCACTTCAGAACGGCCAGACCGGTCACGACATTTTTTTCTACATGTTTTTAGTCCAACATAAATAAAAATTACAATCGGAAAACGGCGGCACGGATATTGGAAATATGATTGATGTTTGATAATGACGATGTTTGGCTTATGATTGCTTAAAGATTTTTCAGGATTATTTGATGGTTGTTTGGCGATTGTTTGACAGTTTGAAGATTTGTAATAATTGTTTCTCGATTAACTGGCGATTTTATGACGGTAGTTTGATGATTTTTTGTCGATTGTTTGATGATTGTTTAAGGGTTAATTGATGATTGACTGACGACTGTTCAATGATTTTTTATGATTGTTCGATAATTGCTTCACTATTAACTGACGGTTATTTATAAAAATATATTCGCGTCTGTTGTTGTATGTTTTTTTTTATTTAGAACCAGCACTCAGGGGATGACCCCTACTTATGCTATGCATTTTGTTGGAACTAGGAAAATAGGTTGTGGGAAGGAGGAAAGAGGGAGTAGTGTTCGTGGACATTATATTTGAATTTTCCTATATTGCAACTGTCAGGAAAAACTTATGCGGGAAGTGAGTTCCACATACGTACTGTACGGCTAAAGAACGAATTTTCTCTATAGTGTGTTGTTCGGTCCACTGGACAATAAACCACAAATGCATTGACGTGTGTTGCGTAAGAATCTTCGGGTTTCGGGACCGAGGTCCCTGATATCGTTAGAACACATTCCAAAGTAGTACCGATAGAACAGTGTTATACAACCCACATTGCGGCAGTGCTCCAGTGAGTCAATAGAGTTGGATACCCTACTGTCACCGATAAGCACTTTCGCCCTCCCCTGTACGCGGTCCACAAGCTCCAAAATAGACTTTAAAGCACCGGCCCATACATGAGAGTTGTATTCCATTTTTGATCGGATATAGGTGGTGTAAATCACACTACTGTGGGGTACTACCAATCACTAAAGTCAAATAAATACACATACAAATACATTATTAAAGGATTCAGTTCAAAAATTTATAAAAAAAAAAATATTTCATAATTGTTATTTTTTAAAGAATTGGTTAACACAGCAGTAAGTAAAAATCTTTTACTATTAACCCGGGCAACGCCGGGTACAAGCAGCTAGTGTAATAATATATAGAGGTTGCCAGAGGAACTCTATTTAAAATTTATTCGAATTAGAATTAAATTAATAAGTCATGTGAAATGAAAAATGTCAGAAATATCGTTATATAAAATGAAAAAGGCCAAAATAACAAAATCAATTTATATGTATAAATTATCAAATGGAAAATTTTTTATAAAATAAGGAATTTTAAAAATTTCTTATAAAAATGGGAAATTTCCTGTAAAAATGGGAAATTTTTTAAGTTTCCCACAAAAAAGGAAAATTTTGAAAATTACCCATCAAAAAGGAAAATTTTGAACATTTCTCATACAAAGGAAAACTTTGAAAATTTCCCATAAAAAAGGAAAATTTTGAAAATTTCCAATAAAAAAGGGAAATTTTGAAAACGGAAAATTTGAAAATGTCCCATAAAAAGAAAAATTTTGAAAATTTTCCATAAAAAGGGGAAATTTTGAAAATTTCCCATATAACGGGAAATTTTGAAAATTTTCCATAAAAAAGGAAAATTATGAAGAATTTCGAAAAAAACGGAAAATTTTGAAAATTTCTCAAAACAACGGAAAATTTTGAGAATTTCCCATAAAAACGGGAAATTTTGAAAATTTCCCATAAAAACGGGAAATATTTATATATATATTTATATTTATTTCCATAGCTGTACATTTCGATTATTTTTATATAAAATTTTGAACAAAATTTAATTATTTTGTATTTTAGTTTACTTACAAGGAATATAATTAAGTTAGAATTATTTAAGATTGTTTAAAATAAAATAACAATTTGCATGTGGTTTTCTGGATTTATTATGTTAAGTTATTATTTAAAATCATTACGTTTCAAATACAAACTTTGAAATGAAATCAATATTTTTTTGTGAAAATTAAAATAATTTAAATTTGTATTCCTTTCAAAGAAATAAAATATTTCTTTATTTCATTTTATTGCTTGTAAATAAAATTAAAATTTCTTCAAAACTCCCAAAATTTTTTTATTTAAGAAAATTTAGCTTGAATAATTTTATTCACAACAAAATTTTTTGAATAATTTTAATTCAAACAAATTTTTTTGATTATTTCAAAATTTTCTGTGAACAGTAAAAATAAAATATTTTGAGAATTTATTTCAAACAAGATTTTTTGACTATTGAAAATCGTTTACAGATTTTTTAAAATAAAAAAAGATTAAAAACTTAGTGAAGACGATGGTTTTTGGTGTGATAATTATAATCATAATAATGTAGACGATCTAGTGTTTGAAGTGGGTAAAGAAGATCGGACATAAATTTTAGTTTACAAATATTTTAAGTATAGAAATAATTTTATCCTTCGTCACCATGGGTGGAAAGGATATATTGGGTTTGTGCTGCATTTCTAACGCAATAAAATATTAGTCTTACATCCATCTTTAAGTACAGCAATCAACTCAGAGTCACATTCTAGGTGAATTTAATGATGTTCGTCCAGCCTGCTGACTGAATATCCAAGTAAATTTATTATAGTTATGGTGACCATATTTTCCAACGACCAACAAAATACATTTTTTTCGATATTAAGTTAAGATATCCATTATATAATTTTTAATAGAGAGTGTATCTTTAGTATTGCATTTTAGGGTGCCAACATTTGTGGTCTTAGGTATGAGCCTAAATTTTGATTCAATTTAAATTGAGGTTCGTCGCTGATCACAGTTTTTTGATAAAATAAGTAAAAACAAAAAGTGCCGGTAAAGACCGACCATATGATACCTTACAATAAGGTGAAATAAGATCCAAGTAAACAAACTTGTATGAACTTTTTATATATTTTTTTTATTGCGCAATTGGTCAACAGGTTGATCTCCGATTGCAACGAAATTTGGTGCAATGATTTTTATTTGTAAAATAAATATTTCTTCGAAATTAAATACAAAATACACAAATTTGTGGTCAACATTTTTATTCCGGGAATTCTGACCAATGTGAGTTCTCCGAAATAATAGATCGATTTCAGCCAATTTCATAAAAAATTTTTGCGACCTATATTTTGATTGCGAAAATTATGGAAGATCCCAATACTTTTTGGACAAAATCGTAATGTATTTCTTAATGTGAAATTAAAAAAAAACTACTTCATTTTGATACCCTTGGTTGAATATGGATCAAAAGCTTTATAGATTTTTCTTAAAGCTTAAATACATACATATCACCCACCTAGCTGGAGTGTTAAATAGACTCGAGATGGTGAAAAATAAAAAAATTAGCACAGATATGTATCTTCGAATTTATTAAAATTTGTAACGTTATTGGTCCATATCATATAACCATAGAAGTGACTATAGAATTATATTACTAATAGGATTATCTTACTCGCTTATACATAAGTTTGTAATGCATAGAAATATGTGTACATTATAATCACGATATATTGACTAAAGTTAGCATGGATCTTTGTCTTGGAACTAGGATTATCTATCGGATATAAGATATATCGGCCAATTGAACACAACACCATGGTTTAACGAAATCAAGTTTTATACTAATGTATACCAAAGAAAAAAGTATCTTAAAATGTAGAATGTCGTTTTTTAATACGGAAAATCAATTTTCGCTTGTATGAATTTTTGCTTTACGCTCATGTGTATTGAGAGTAGTTTAGTTTTTGTTATTATTATTTTTTGTTTTATTTTTCAAATCTCAAAACAAATAAATTTATTTACTTTAAATGTTTGAAGATTCAAAAAATTCTTCAAAATTGTATGAAATAAATTTTATTCTTAATTTTTTGGTTTGAATAAAATTAATCAATACAAAAAGTTTGAAATAAATAAAAAATTTTAATATTTTAGAAATTTTGTTTGAAATAAAATTGTTGGAAAAATATGAATTTTTTCAATATTTGAATAAAAAAATATCGAATATTATTCTTGCTAGTATTATTCAAATATTTTAAATTTTGATATTTTTGTTTAGAATGAAGAATATTGGATTCAAAAATTTTCAAATAATTTTCTGAAAAATTTATTTATATTAAGAATAATAATTTATACTTTAATTTAATTTCTTTTAGAAGGAATAAATCAAGCAAATAATTTAATTTAAAATTCATGAAATAGAATAACAATTATTCATATTAAGTAACAAATAATTGAAATAATTCAAAAAGTAGTTTTATTTTTTATTTTAATCACACTATACAGCTATGTTTATTTCCAATTAATATTCCAATTATGGAACTTTCCCATAAAAATGGGAAATTTCTTAAATTTCCAATAATAATGTGAAATTTTGAAAATTATCCATAAAAATGGGAAAATTTAAAAAATTGCGATAAAAAAGGAAAATTTAAAAATTTCCCATAAAAAGGGAAAATTTAAAAAAATTCCCATAAAAAGGGAAATTTTGAAACTTTGCCATAAAAATGGTATATTTTCAAAATTTCCCATTTTTATGGCAAATTTTCAAAATTTCCTTTTTTTATGGGAATTTTTCAAAATTTTCCTTTTTTATGGTAAATTTTAAAATTTTCCCATTTTTAAGGGAAATTTTCAAATTTTCACTTTTTTATGGAAAGTTTTAAAAATTTCCCATTTTTATGGGAATATTTCAAAATTTTCCTTTTTAATTGGAAATAAATATAAATATATATATAAATATTTCCCGTTTTTATGGGAAATTTTCAAAATTTTCCTTTTTGATGGGTAATTTTCAAAATTTTCCTTTTTTGTGGGAAATTTAAAAAATTTCCCATTTTTACAGGAAATTTCCCATTTTTATAAGAAATTTTTAAAATTTCTTATTTTATAAAAAATTTTCCATTTGATAATTTATACATATAAATTGATTTTGTTATTTTGGCCTTTTTCATTTCATATAACGATATTTCTGACATTTTTCATTTCACATGACTTATTAATTTAATTCTAATTCGAATAAATTTTAAATAGAGTTCCTCTGGCAACCTCTATATATTATTACACTAGCTGCTTGTACCCGGCGTTGCCCGGGTTAATAGTAAAAGATTTTTACTTACTGCTGTGTTAACCAATTCTTTAAAAAATAACAATTATGAAATATTTTTTTTTTATAAATTTTTGAACTGAATCCTTTAATAATGTATTTGTATGTGTATTTATTTGACTTTAGTGATTGGTAGTACCCCACAGTAGTGTGATTTACACCACCTATATCCGATCAAAAATGGAATACAACTCTCATGTATGGGCCGGTGCTTTAAAGTCTATTTTGGAGCTTGTGGACCGCGTACAGGGGAGGGCGAAAGTGCTTATCGGTGACAGTAGGGTATCCAACTCTATTGACTCACTGGAGCACTGCCGCAATGTGGGTTGTATAACACTGTTCTATCGGTACTACTTTGGAATGTGTTCTAACGATATCAGGGACCTCGGTCCCGAAACCCGAAGATTCTTACGCAACACACGTCAATGCATTTGTGGTTTATTGTCCAGTGGACCGAACAACACACTATAGAGAAAATTCGTTCTTTAGCCGTACAGTACGTATGTGGAACTCACTTCCCGCATAAGTTTTTCCTGACAGTTGCAATATAGGAAAATTCAAATATAATGTCCACGAACACTACTCCCTCTTTCCTCCTTCCCACAACCTATTTTCCTAGTTCCAACAAAATGCATAGCATAAGTAGGGGTCATCCCCTGAGTGCTGGTTCTAAATAAAAAAAAACATACAACAACAGACGCGAATATATTTTTATAAATAACCGTCAGTTAATAGTGAAGCAATTATCGAACAATCATAAAAAATCATTGAACAGTCGTCAGTCAATCATCAATTAACCCTTAAACAATCATCAAACAATCGACAAAAAATCATCAAACTACCGTCATAAAATCGCCAGTTAATCGAGAAACAATTATTACAAATCTTCAAACTGTCAAACAATCGCCAAACAACCATCAAATAATCCTGAAAAATCTTTAAGCAATCATAAGCCAAACATCGTCATTATCAAACATCAATCATATTTCCAATATCCGTGCCGCCGTTTTCCGATTGTAATTTTTATTTATGTTGGACTAAAAACATGTAGAAAAAAATGTCGTGACCGGTCTGGCCGTTCTGAAGTGATGTTATTTTAAAGAAAAAGATAATTTTATCCTCATTATTCGATTCCCAGGTCCTCCTTGGGTCGTTTTCAAAGAATTTAAGAAGCGAAAAACTATCCTATAATATGAAAAAGTCTACATAAAAACTTTAATTAATTCGGTTAAATCGTTTTGATCTTATCATCCAAATTTGTAATTTTTATATTTGACTTATATGGGAGGGGTCACGCCCACTTGAGATTAAAAAAACAACGTGGCCTATTTTACCCACTAGTCACACCTTAACATACTGTCAAAATTTCGGTGTGTAGGGTCATCCATATTTGTCATTATTAATATTTGACTTATATGGGAGGGGTCACGCCCACTTGACATTTAAAAAAAGAACGAACCCTATTTTAATCACCGGTCAAACCATACCATACGGTGAAAATTTCAGAAAAATCGGGCAGCTCGGTCATCCATGTTTGTCATTTTTAATATTTGACTTATATGGGAGGGGCATGCCCACTTGAGATTTCAACAAAAATTTGGCCTATTTTATCCTCCGGTCACACCATAACATACTCTCAAAATTTCAGAAAAATCGGGTCTCTCGGTCACCTATATTTGTCATTTTTCATATATGAGTTATATGGGAGGGGTCACGCCCACTTGAGATTTAAAAACAAACCTAACCTATTTTTACCACCGGTCACACCTTATCATATTGTCTAAATTTCAGAAAAATCGGTCAGTTCGGTCATCCATATTTGTCATTTTTAATTTTTGACTTATATGGGACGGACCACGCCCACTTGACATTTAAAAAAAGAACCTTGACTATTTTAACCACCGGTCACACCATGTCTGACTGGAAACATTTCAGGAATGTTAGTATAACTTTATCTACATTTCGAAAATCATCAAAATCAATTTACACAGTTATAGGTATTGTATTTGTAACGGGGAAGGGGCCATGCCCTTTTAATTTTTTTCTGAAGTACGGCCATTGGTAATGAACTTACTTTTGTTAAGTTTAAAGTTTCTAACTTTTATGGTTTATCAAATTCAATGATAAATATTAAATTTTGTGCCATTTGGTTCACTATTTACCCTATTTGAACCCTTTCTGGACCAAGTTTTGAAACAAAACATATCCTTAAACCACCCTAAGGGAATGTTCTATCTAATTTCAAAATTCATCTAATCAAAATCGGTCAAACCGTTTAGGAGTCAACCTCTTTCAAACAAACAAATAAACAAATAAACTTACAAACACATTTATAATATATATATAGAATATATAGATTAGATTAAGATTTGATTATTTATTGTTAGAAAGATTCAATAATAAAATATAAATATATAAAAAAATGACGATATATGATGTAAAATTTGATCATTAATTAATCTAAATTGATTTTGTTATCTTGGTCTTTTTCATTTAATATAACCATATGACGATATTTTACACTTTTGACATTATCCATTTCACATGAATATATAGTGTTTAAAATTTTATTATTAATAAATCCAAATTGATTTTGTTAAGTTGGAATTTTTCATTTGGCAAATATTTTTGACAATCAAAATAAAATAAAATTAAATATAACAATTTTTTCAGCCAAAAAAAAATTAAAAATCAGATCTTGACAAATATTTTTGCCAAATAAAATATTTTTCAGAATTTGACAAATATATTTCACAAAAAAAAAATAAAAATTATTTTTGAAAAAAACATAAAAATCAAAAACATAAAATCAAAATTATTGGAAATTTAAAAAATTTCCCATTTTTATGGGAAAGTTCCAAAATTTTCCTTTTTTATGGGAAATTTTTAAAATATCCCGTTTTTATGGAAAATTTTCAAAATATCCCGTTTTTATGGGAAAATTTTCAAAATTTCCCGTTTTTATGGGAAATTTTCAAAATTTCCTGTTTTTATGGGAAATTTTCAAAATTTCCTGTTTTTATGGGAAATTTTCAAAATTTCCCGTTTTTATAGGAAATTTTCAAAATTTCCAGTTTTTATGGGAAATTTTCAAAATTTCCCGTTTTTATGGGAAATTTTCAAAATTTCCCGTTTTTGTGAGAAATTTTCAAAATTTCCCGTTTTTATGGGAAATTTTCAAAATTTCCCGTTTTTATGGGAAATTTTCAAAATTTCCCGTTTTTATGGGAAATTTTCAAAATTTCCCGTTTTTATGGGAAATTTTCAAAATTTCCCGTTTTTATGGGAAATTTTCAAAATTTCCCGTTTTTATCGAAATTTTTCAATATTTTCCTTTTTTATGGGAAATTTTCAAAATTTCCCTTTATTATGGGAAATTTTCCAAATTTCCTTTTTTTCTGGGAAATTTTCAAAATTTCCCTTTGTCATGGGAAATTTTTAAAAATTTCCCGTTTTTATGGGAAAACGTTGAAATTTCCCATTTTTATGGGATATTTTTAAAATCCCATTTTTATGGGAAATTTTCCATTTTCATAGGAAATTTTCAAAATTTCCCATTTTTAAGGGAAATTTTCAAAATTTTCCATTTTTACAACAACAATTCCAAAATTTCCCATTTTTATGAGAAATTTTAAAAATTTCCCATTTTTTCAAATATTCCGTTTTTATGGGAATAAACTTAAAATTGAGCACTTAATTTAAATATGATAAATCTGTATTGATTTTATTTTTGCGTTTTTCATTTGACAAATATTTTTGACAAAAAAATTTAAATCAGAATATAATAATTATTTTTGTTAAAAATAAATAAAAATCAGTTCTTGACAAATATTTTTGAAAAAAACATAAAAATCAAAAACATAAAATCAAAATTATTGGAAATTTAAAAAATTTCCCATTTTTATGGGAAAGTTCCAAAATTTTCCTTTTTTATGGGAAATTTTTAAAATATCCCGTTTTTATGGAAAATTTTCAAAATATCCCGTTTTTATGGGAAAATTTTCAAAATTTCCCGTTTTTATGGGAAATTTTCAAAATTTCCTGTTTTTATGGGAAATTTTCAAAATTTCCTGTTTTTATGGGAAATTTTCAAAATTTCCCGTTTTTATAGGAAATTTTCAAAATTTCCAGTTTTTATGGGAAATTTTCAAAATTTCCCGTTTTTATGGGAAATTTTCAAAATTTCCCGTTTTTGTGAGAAATTTTCAAAATTTCCCGTTTTTATGGGAAATTTTCAAAATTTCCCGTTTTTATGGGAAATTTTCAAAATTTCCCGTTTTTATGGGAAATTTTCAAAATTTCCCGTTTTTATGGGAAATTTTCAAAATTTCCCGTTTTTATGGGAAATTTTCAAAATTTCCCGTTTTTATCGAAATTTTTCAATATTTTCCTTTTTTATGGGAAATTTTCAAAATTTCCCTTTATTATGGGAAATTTTCCAAATTTCCTTTTTTTCTGGGAAATTTTCAAAATTTCCCTTTGTCATGGGAAATTTTTAAAAATTTCCCGTTTTTATGGGAAAACGTTGAAATTTCCCATTTTTATGGGATATTTTTAAAATCCCATTTTTATGGGAAATTTTCCATTTTCATAGGAAATTTTCAAAATTTCCCATTTTTAAGGGAAATTTTCAAAATTTTCCATTTTTACAACAACAATTCCAAAATTTCCCATTTTTATGAGAAATTTTAAAAATTTCCCATTTTTTCAAATATTCCGTTTTTATGGGAATAAACTTAAAATTGAGCACTTAATTTAAATATGATAAATCTGTATTGATTTTATTTTTGCGTTTTTCATTTGACAAATATTTTTGACAAAAAAATTTAAATCAGAATATAATAATTATTTTTGTTAAAAATAAATAAAAATCAGTTCTTGACAAATATTTTTGAAAAAAAAAAAATATTTGTCAGATCTTGATATTTTTGATAAAAAAAATATTTGTCAGAATTTGACAAATATATTTGATAAAAAATCGTAAATTATCAATTATATTTTGATTTTTATTATAAATGTCATAATTGTAACGGTCACTGCTTATAACCACGTGTTTTTCAAAACAGGGAGTTTATTTTTTTTAAATCTTTTACTTATGAATCGGGTGCTTCTTTTTACTAAGAGAGTATTTACCTCAAAATAGTTATTACTACCTTTCTTAAATTATATTTAAGATGTTTTTTAACAAAAGAAAAAGTATTGAACAAAGTTGATTAAACACTTACGTTGCCAATATTTAAGTGGTTATTCGCTTTCTGCTTAGTTCCAATATTTCGATGTGGTGGCACTGGAGGCCGGTACTCAATTGGCTTTACAGAAGCCTTGTTAAATGTATTTGACAATCTATATCGAAGTAAATAAATACAAACTTTTAAAATATTTTCAATACAACATTATTCGTGTTAAAAAAAAAATATAGTAGGAATTCAAAAATAAATTGTTGGTAAATTTAAATCTAATAGCATTTTGTTCATTAAGTAAACACACATTGATATTAAATATTTATTTTGTATTTTTACTTACGGATTATTTTTTAGTTGGTTATTTTCACTGCAAATATTACCATTCGCGCCATCAGTGGAAAATGAGTTTTCGTTTGGTTTGATATTACCCGTAGAATACATATTGATTGGATTGCTAGTTATTCTTATTCGAGAATCTAAATAATTAAAAATATATTAAAATTATTAAAAGATGTGACTCGGTCTTCAGATATGTATGTCGATAGCTTAACTAATAAACTATAATATAATGTTTCAAAACATAACACAGGTCTACAAAATGAAAATTTTTGTCAGCTGCATCAGATATTTTCACTGAATTATATCTGTGGTAATATGGAATAGTAGCTTAAGTTGACATAAGAGAGAATTGAGTTTATTGCATTACAGAGGCAAAGGCGCTTAAATGTGTTTAGTCCGTTTTAAAAAATTCAGATTTTTGTCAATGTTATGTGCGTTTACTTTTTAGCTTAAGTTTTTTGAATCAATAATGCATTGATCAAAACATTTTATGTACACATATTTTTGTGTACATATTCACATTTTCTTTCATCATATAACGATTTTGCTTAACTTCACCTAAGCTGTGTAAATGTTGACCTTGAAAAAATAAAGTCATTATTTTCAAACAACTTATGTTTACATCAAACTACACAATATATATGTTTTATTTAAACAGAACCGCTTAAAGTTACTTAAGGTCCAGTTCAACGCAAATTTTAGTTTCGAAAAATAACTTAAGTAGAAAAAACGTAAAATCCTCTGAATTTAAAAATATTTTTTTTTATATATTCATTCTTCTTCTCTAATAAACATGTTACCAATATATTAATTCATAAATTATTCGCAGGAATCAAGCAGAAGAAAAATTACAAAAAATTGATGATATCTCAAAACTTCAATTTTCAACTTAAGCTATTCTTCCATATTACCATAGATATATTTTAGAATTCGCTGATTTCAGAAATGATGGCAATTTTTCTCTATCACATCAGGGTTTTAAATACAAAAATATAAAAAAAACATGTTTTTTTAAATTATAATTTGAAAATATATAAAAAAAAACAATTTTGTTTTAATTTTAATTATTTATTAGCATTTTTATCTATAAAAACTTAAGTAAAAGAAAAATCTACTACTTCAAATCGTTCTATTCTATAGATATCGATCTCAATTTTTTATTCTCTTGGCGATATCTCTATTGTAATGATGTACTGAGATGTATTTAATGTACCTACCTAATTACCTACACTTTGATATGTAATATTTAAATATGCGTGATATAATGTTTTCACAATGTCCTAATTTCAGACCGCAATTCATGTCATATGCAGTTTGCTCATTTGATACCGGGTTTCTGGAGCTCCTGGAGGGAGTACTGACATCAAAATTTATATCATGTTTTAGAATTTAAATAAACACTGGAGATATCACTAAAACATCAGACTCGCTGTTTCGCAAATTGCTAAAAACTATATTTTTTGAAGAAATGTATTTACTCAGCACGCTACTAAATTTTACCAAAATCGGTCCATAATCTCAGGTGCTTATGGACCGCTAAAATACCAAATAAGTCAAAAAAGTAAAAAATAAATTAAAAATTCGGCAATTTGTGATAGGGTTTTGGAGATATAAATTTAATGGCGTGCTGAGTAGGAGGATTTCCTAAGATCAGATATGGAATTATACAGACCCGTCATAGATAAATATATTTCCTTTACACAGTTCAAGAGTCAGTATTTTTCACTGATTTCAGATGTACTAGTATCGGTATAAATTTTGTATGGTCTGCGACAAATAATGAAAAAATTACAAATTGAATGACAAACCTAAATTACCCTTTCACCTATTGGTGAAGGGTATACAAAAATATATATTAAAATCCAAATGAATATATACGATAGTGCCAGAATATGCCGCATCTGCCAGGTACATAATTTATGTACATATAACATTATTAACTTGAAATGGACTGGCATCCAAATTAAAACAAGTAAGAGTGTTATATTCGGCTTTGCCACATCTTAGATACCCTTCACCAATGGTGTTTCAAAAGTTATGTACATAATTGAAAGATTTTATGGTGAATCCTACAGATATGATTGATATATGGATTTACTGATCAGTTCAAGGTCGTTAACAAAAGCAATTAACACAGCTTTTTAAGTGTAGATATATTCTCATATCTTCTAGACCGATATAGTTTATACATCGCGATGCATCGGTTTATATTGCGGTTTAAATATCTATACATATATTCCATATACATAGTTTGTGATTCAAAAAAATTAACTCAGAAAACGTAAAACTTCACTGTTCTAAAAAGTTCATAATTATGCAATTTTATCAGAACTTAGTATTTTCAAAAATAATATTCGGGAGTGATTAATACTGTTACGTTTTTCCTTTAAAAACGTGGAAGGAATTCTTTTTGCAAACAACCGTAATCAAATTAAAACACTAAATGTAGTTTTACAAAGCAATACAAAGTGATTAACTTTATAGTTAATCACTTAAAACACACTTTCACAAAATCTGTAAACAAACTTCACAAAACTGCTTTACAAATATTCTTAGTCACACTGTTTTCTTATACGCGTTCCAATCAAAACTGTTCCCACAATACTCGTCCATCGGCCTTATATAGTAGAGAAGAGAGTTTCTAGCAATTTCTGCAGACGTAAACAAAGAGCTGCTGTAGTTGATTACACCAGCGTTCGCAAAACTGCTACAACTTCTCTTTACTTGGATTTTGCTTTCGCTTTTCTTTCTAAAATTAACAAAAGTTCCATCCGAAGCTAAACAAAGAAACGAATGACAGACAGTTGAGAAAAACACTTGGCAGTGGTTGTTTTAAAAATTTGAATTTTGATTTTGCCTTTCTTTTAAAGAGTGCCAAAAGTAAAAACATAAGCAGCCTCGTTGCTTTTGAAAGTCACGAGCAGTCGAGCTGAAGAACTTTTTTGTGTTTGAAAGTTGTAAGTCATAACTTTCAAATACAGAAAAGTTAATTCATTTCGGATGCTCACTTTTTTGTTTTTCTGCGTAAACACATCTACATAGTATATATTTGTGTGTATGATCGGTAAATGCATGTGTAAAATAAGATGACGAAATTCGTCTACTTGCCTGTGTTCCCTGTAGGAAATGTCAATAGTAAAGGTAGCACTAGCGCTTGTTCTGCGAATAGCCAATTGTCTTTTTTATATAGTTAGGTAACTGGTTGCACACAGTGATTTCTTCGATTTAGTAAACCTTGCACATCTTGCAGACCTAGTATATTTCATATAGCACTAAGCCTACATAAACCAAAATATCGTTATCTATTTTCTAAAAAAAAATTTATAACGATAAAAACTTTCCCAGATCGTACCCAAACAAGTAAGAAAGTGCTATAGTCGGTCAAGCCCGACCATACGATACCCTTCACCACTATGGTCAAAGGTGTACTTTTCCTGTATAAAGACAAATATTTGCTAAATTTTGCCATCATACAAACATTTTCTCAAAACTTTTATATTTAAGCTGTTTTTGTCATTTTGGCTTATATGGGGCCTAGGGTCAAATATGGACCGATTACCTTGAAATTAAGCAAGTTGATTACGGTTTATACAAAAATTATGTATGCAAAAAATGATCAGAATTCTCATTATCTTCAGATTTACGAGTGTTTTAGTGATTTTTGCCTTATTTAGTGCGTTTTGACAGAAGAGTTTGTATGGGAGCTATGGTCAAATGTAGGCCGATTTCAACGAAATTTGGTACAGTGATACCAAAATGGAATTTTTACTTTTTAGTTATTTATTTTTAATAAAAAAAGAAAAAGAAAATTAAATTGCTGATTTTACTGATTAACTTTTTTTATCGAACTATATTTTGAGGTTTTTGTCCAACTATTAAGGAATTCTTATTAGAACCGTATACATATTTTGGAACCACTAAATCCACAATCCCAAAAAATTTACAGAAATTGTTTAATTATTTCCCATAAAATATTTTTCAACCCACTGTGCAACGCTGACCCCATGTTAAATTATTTAACTTAAATGTTTATTGTGCATACATACTATGTACATTATCATCAATAGTGAATCTCTATTGACATTTCCTACAGGGTACCTGTTTCTCTGTTTTAAAAAAATAAATACAACGGCTATAGGTGAGTGAGTATGTTTGTGTCAAAAAAGTTAGAGAAATTAAAAAATATTTGTCTGCTTTTACCTACTCAGAATGAAAAAAATCATAACAACGAAAACCATTCAACAGCGACTGAATAAAACTTTTGGAAACGAAGGCGCTGCTTTTGACATTGCTTTTGTTACTTATTAAAGCCAAAAGTTGACGAAGTTGTAAATTTCAACCCGATTAATGTTTTATGTTTTGTACGACTGTTTAGAAATAACTTTTCTCTTTGACTTTTGATTTCGCTTTCGTGTTTTTGCAAAAGTTAAAATTGAAACAATTTGAAATTTTAAAAAGTGGAGGAAAGCAACAGCATTGAAAAGTAAAAATTTTGCGACTTTTGGAATTTTGACTTAAGTTTTATTAACACTGGATTACACTGACAATGTGGCTTACGAAAGTTCATGTGTGTTCCACTACATTCTCACATGATCAAGAACACACTCACATATACATTGTACAAACAGATTATCTAAAGTTAACAGTAACAGAGAGAGAGAGAGAGAATGTAGATAAAAGAGAAACATGTTTCTATACTCCTTACTGTACATAAGAGAAACATGTTGCTCTGCTTATTGACATAAACAGAATAACAACAACACCAACAGAAACATCTAGAAAGCGAGGGGAAGAATTATAAGCAGTGAACTCTGCACAATGGGACGAATAAGTTTAAAATTCGTCACACTGCCCCCCTCTTAAGCCTGTTCGTCCCGAATAGGCACAGTCTCCGTTCTTCCGTAGGCGGCCAATCTTTCGAGGTGTACGACCTTCATTTTAGACCTTGGACTCTTATCTTTTTGGATTCGATACACCACATCATTTATCCTTTTAACAACCGGGCCGTCCCAATGAGTTTGTAGTTTAGGGGATAACCCCTAATAACTCCTGCTCTTGGGAGGTGAGGTGACCACGATCCTCAGTATTTGTTATCGGCTTAGTACCAAATTGCAAGTCTGCGGGTAATCGCAACTCGGTTCCAAAAACGACTTTGGCAGGGGTCTTGGACGTGGAGTCGTGTGCGGCTGTTCGATATGCCAGCAGAAATTTTTGTATGTGTTGATCCCAGTCTCTCTGATGAGTGCTGACCGCCTTTCTTAGGTGCTCTTCCAGCGTACGGTTAAACCTTTCAACCATACCGTCAGACTGTGGATGTAGAGTACTGCATACACCTTCGGCCATTTGGTAAAATAGTCCATCACCACCAACACAACGATTACCGGCCTCGCTTACAGGAAAAGGTCCTGCCACATCCATAGCTATTCGCTCAAAAGGGGCACCAGAATTGTACTGCTGTAGCTGGCCATGACTTCTTCGGACTGGACCCTTGGTTGCGATACAATTTGGACAATTAGCAATCCAGTCAGTCACACTCTGAGGACAACCAACCCAATAGAACCGCTGCTTCAGTTTCTCTAGAGTCTTTGTTACACCTAGGTGACCTCCGCTGGGACCATCATGAAACTCCTTTAGTACTTCCTTTATTTTAGAGGATGGTACCAGACTACCAAATTTTGCACTGTCTTTCCATCGGCTCTCTCCCAAGTGCGATACAAGCAACCGTCTATAATCTTTAGACTATCCCAGGGAGCCCAATATGATTTCATCACCGGACTTTCCTGCGATATCTCGTTACGGGTTGGCCTTTTGTCTTCTTCTTTAGCTTGCATTATTTTTCCCAGTACTGGATCGTGCCTACTGGATTCTACGCGCATTAGCCGAACATCAGTAACACAATCCTTTGCTTCGGTCTTAGTACAGTGCTTACACTCTACACTGCAAGGACGTCTGGAAAGGGCATCTGCATTCCCGTGATTTCGACCTTTCCTGTGGTCGATCGTAAAATCGTAGCTCTGTAGCCGTTCGATCCATCGTGCATGCTGGCCTTCTGGTTGTTTGAACTGCAATAACCATCTGAGTGCGGAATGATCGGTCCTTAGTTGAAACTTCTGACCATACAGGTACTTATGATAGTGCTTCACACATTCTACTACTGCCAGGAGTTCTCGTCTTGTATCGCAGTAGTTCCTTTCGGGCTTTGAAAGAGTTCGACTGTAGTAGCCAATCACTCGTTCTGTTCCGTTCACATCCTGTGAGAGCACACCTTCAATTTCGCATGCGCTTGCGTCGGTGTCGAGCACGAATTTCTCTCTCTTCGGCAACAGGATAGGCCAATATTGGTGCTGAGCAGAGTAATGTTTTTAACCTCTTAAACGCTTGCTCCTGCTCAGCACCCCAATAGAACGGTCGAGAATTCTTGGTAAGCTCATGCAAACTTACAGCCACGCCTGCGAAATTTGGAACAAATCGACTGTAGTAAGTGCATAGCCCTAGGAAGCTGTAATTCGTGGAGATTTGTTGGTTGCGGCCAGTATTTGACAGCTCGTATTTTGTCCTCATCAGTCGCTATGCCATTTTTAGTCACCAAGTGCCCCAAGTATTTTACTTCTTTCCGGAACAACGCACATTTCTTGGCACTTAAGGTGAGACCAGCCTCTGCTATGCGTTTAAGGACTTCCTCCAGATTCTTCAAATGTTCATCGAAGGTTTTTCCCATGACGATGATGTCGTCAAGGTACACCAAACAAGTTTTCCACTGAAGTCATTTCAATACTCGTTCCATTAGCCGTTCGAAAGTAGCTGGGGCGTTGCAGAGTCCAAATGGCATAACGTTGAACTGCCATAGCCCATCAATTGCACTAAACGCTGTTTTCTCTTTGTCTTTCTCTGAGATCTCCACCTGCCAGTAGCCGCTTTGAAGATCTAGCGTAGAAAACCATTTTGCTCCACCTAATGTGTCCAGGGTGTCATCGATTCTTGGTAAGGGGTAGCTGTCCTTTTTCGTAACATCGTTTAGCTTTCGGTAGTCAACACAAAATCTGGTGCTGCCATCTTTCTTCTTAACCAGAACCACCGGAGAGCTCCATGGACTTGCGGATGGTTCAATTACTCCATTACGCTCCATTTCGTTGACCAACTCCTTAACTTCGTCTCGCTTGTCCAGGGGAATACTCCTAGGCGCCTGTTTAATTGGTCTCGCCTCGCCCGTATGAATTTCATGTTTCACTATTGCCGTTTTTCCCTGGCTTTGAGTTTTGGACGCAAATACGGCTGCATGCTTCTTCAAAAATTGTTTGGCTTTATTTCTGTAGGACGGTGTCAAGCCTTCTACCCATTTCTCTACGTATTCCGTCAGTTGCTGTTGTTCCTTGCTAGACATCTTAATAGGCTCTGATTTCGTCTCGCAGTTAATAATCGCTTCAGTAGCTGCGCATTGACCAATTTCCGAGTCAGGTTTAATAACTTTGTCATGGCAGGATAAGTTTAGAACTCTTACAGGAACTCTTCTGTTATTGCAGGGCTTTACTAGAGCTTTTGCCGTTATGATGTCATTGTCGAGTTTTGATTCTACCACCCACAAACTGTTGTCCTCACAATCTCTTTCCATTTGTGCCCATATCAACGATTCTGACTGTGGTGGTAGCTTATGATGCTCGACAGTTATCAGTTTTCTAACATTGGGTTTGCTCTCGTAACCAACATCGAGGGGTATATCTATGTTTCTCCAAATCATTATTTTAGGCCCTAGGTGTAAACTAATGCTGTTCATAATTATAAAATCTGCACCGATTATTACTTCAACCACAATGTCCGCAACAATGAATACGTGGTTGACTTGCAGGTTGGCAATGGTTACTTTAGCACTTACTTTACCATAGACTGTCGCATGCTCTCCAGTTGTCGTGCGCAGGTTTATACCGCTCAAGGATTCAAGGTTTCCACGCACCAAATCGGGCCTAATAATTGACTGAGACGCCCCTGTGTCTATGGTAAAAACATGACTTTGGCCATTGATGTATCCCCGAGCTGTAAGGTTGCTGTTTTCTGTTGCATAACTGATATGGAGATTGTGGGGCCACCAATTGTGGGAGCTAACTCATGCCCCGCGGAGCTAGCTCGATTTAGTTTGAAGATTGTTTTTGAAAAGATTGTGGCTCCACCTGTTGGCTGCCTTCGGGTGAAGAGACAGGTCTCGATTGTCTTCTCGGTGCCCTGCAATTTCGCTGAAAATGGCCTTCCTTGCCGCAGTTGTAACACTTGGATTTAGGCTTTCTCTGTTTCTCCTCTAATAATCGATTTATAGCCTCCATAATTTGCTCCACACTGCTTTGGTTGTTAGCAACTACATCGACACCTCGCAATCTGCACATTTGTGGCTTAGCTATAATTTTTGCTGTTTCTTGGGCTAATGCGAATGACACAGTTTCAGCAAATGTTGATTTTCGAGTGGCGCACACCGCAAATTTAATATCAGGATCTCGTATACCGTTCACAAATGCTTCAATCTTGAACTGATCCATGAAAGTCTTGTTTTCTCCAGGATAAATTTGCTCCACCAAACGTTCAATATCCAAGGCAAAGTCCTGTAAACTTTCGTTTGGTTTCTGGACTCCGCCGCGAAGTTCCAGGCGGTAAATTTCCTTCTTGTGTTCGCCACCGTACTTACGCTGAAGAGCAGACATGATGTCATCAAAGTTCTTTCTACAGCTTAACGGCACACTTTCTAGGACTTCCGAAGCATTGCCTTTTAGAGCCAAAATTAGTTCCAGAGCTTTCTGGTCGTTGTCCCATAGGTTCCTCTCGGCGACAGTTTCAAACTGGAACTTGAACACATTAAACGGTAGACTGCCATCAAAACTGGGTGCTTTCGTTTTTCCAGATGTTTCTTGAACAACTCGCACTGGACCCCCCTGTTGTTGTATGCCATTAAATTTCGCTTTTAGATCGCCAATCTCCTTTTCGACTTCATTCTCTAAGTCAGCTAGTTTTTTGTCAAATTTCTCAATTTCAATCTCAACGTCATCGATGCGATTGTTGATCGTTGTCGAAATTTCTTGAAGTTGTTTGTTTGTAGATCCAGAAATTTCTTCCAGTTTTTCTTCTATCTGTTTGTTTTCCTGCCTTACCTCAGCTAGAAGTTCCGTTTTCATACCTGCGATTATGGTTCTCGTTTGGTTGTTGATTTCGGCAGATTCTTGAAGTTCCGTTTTCAAACCTGCAATCATGGTTCTCGTTTGGTTGCTGATTTCGGCAGATTCTTGAAGTTCCGTTTTCAAACCTGCAATCATGGCCTTCGTTTGATTGCTGTTGATTTCCATCTTTTCTATCATCGCGGCTAACATTGAATTTATGTCTAGGCTGCTAGTCATCGAACGGGTACTAACCTCCATTTCTTCTTTAGTTTCAAATTCGTAAGTCGCAATGTCAATACCTTGATTTTGGAGTTCGTCCCTGAGCCTTCTTTGTAGTTCAGCCTTAGTGCCGGCTGTTGGCACGTTCATCTTTCCCAACTCCTTTTTGAGTTGATCCAATCTTAGATCATCCAGTTTCACCATGGTTGTTATTTTTGCAATTCCACTTCTGACACCAGTTGTTACGTTTTTCCTTTAAAAACGTGGAAGGAATTCTTTTTGCAAACAACCGTAATCCACCAAACACTAAATGTAGTTTTACAAAGCAATACTTTTATTAACTTTATAGTTAATCACTTAAAACACACTTTCACAAAATCTGTAAACAAACTTCACAAAACTGCTTTACAAATATTCTTAGTCACACTGTTTTCTTATACGCGTTCCAATTAAAACTGTTCCCACAATACTCGTCCATCGGTCTTATATAGTAGAGAAGAGAGTTTCTAGCAATTTCTGCAGACGTAAACAAAGAGCTGCTGTAGTTGATTACACTAACAATGTGGCTTACGAAAGTTCATGTGTGTTCCACTACATTCTCACATGATCAAGAACACACTCACATATACATTGTACAAACAGATTATCTGAAGTTAACTGTAACAGAGAGAGAGAGAATGTAGATAAAAGAGAAACATGTTGCTATACTCCTTACTGTAAGTTAATAACATTGGTAACACTGCCAATAAAACCAATCTTGCTGCGTAAGATCTTTTTATATTTCTTGTTCCACACGCGCATCCGTCCCAATTACAAAATTGCAATTGATAAATTGGCAAAAAGGAATTATGCTAGATCAGCGTCTTCATACTGGCGCATGTTGGTGCAACGTGACCAGAAAGTGAAAGAACTTATGGTATGAAGAAAGAACAGGCAGTCTTGGTTGCGCGTTCGTGAAATTAAGTCATTTTCGTCCGGATTAATATCTAAGCAATATTGTGTAATTAGTGAGATAAGTTAATAAGGATTAATAAAATTAAACATTAAATTTATAGAATAAATCTTCCTTGTTTTTAATTGGAATATTGGCGCAGTTGACCGCGCCTAATTTTAATTTTTAATACAAACCAATCGGTGAGTTCTAACTGGCGCCCGAGCAGGGACCACTAAAAAAATAAAACAGTGGTGTCCTTTTATTAAAAAAATATATATATAATAAATTAATAAATTAGCTTTGCGATTCCTACGGGACCCTCCAGAGTATAATAAAAAATATATAATAAAATAATTAAAACGCCCTCCTTTGCCAAACTGATATTCCTGGTGATTACAGATCACAGAAGGTTATCAGAGCAAAAGTGAAGACACCCGTACCTTAGTAGGTGTCCTCGATAATCAAAGTGGGCACTAAAAAGGAGCATTACGGATCTTTCGTGAGAGCACAAGAATTCAGCAATTGGAACGGATGCGCGTGTGGAACAAGAATATAAAAAGATCTTACGCAGCAAGATTGGTTTTATTGGCAGGGTTACCAATGTTATTAACTTGTACATAAGAGAAACATGTTGCTCTGCTTATTGACATAAACAAAATAACAACAGCACCAACAGAAACATCTAGAAAGCGAGGGAAAGAATTATAAGCAGTGAACTTTGCACAATGGGACGCATAAGTTTAAAATTCGTCACAATACAAACCTTAGAATGTAAGGGTATACGGAATTAGTAAGAAATAAAACTTTAGAATGGATATCAGACATATATTAGAAAAACTTATGGTTACTAACATAAAATATCTATATCGGAAAAGTACTTGAATAGTTATAACTTTAAAGTTTATGTACTTATTAAGATGAATACTTTTTTTTGGGATAATAATTCATTTTTTATTTCTTTCATATAAGATTACAACTTAAGCGATAATATTTGAGATTATTCTGGCCTTGGTATCCAAACTACATATCGTCGTTGAAAATCCAAAACCGCGTATCATCAAAAAAATCAAAATCGAGTTTTTGATTGGTTATAATTCGTAAAGTTGTCTTACATGTCTATACCAATTTTTAGATTTTTACGACCAAAAATAACGATTTTATATCAATAATTCAAAATTGCGTATCAACATGTGCACTATTTTCAAAATTCAAATATGCGTATCATCAAACTTGGGGTAAGATATGAAAATAAAATATTTGAATTTAAAAAAAATATATATTTGAGTTTTTGCTTCTCCTGCAAAATTTGAAAAAGTGTTGTTACGCAGTTTTGGATTTTCAACGACGATATATTCTAAAAGTTCATATTTCATGTATGCAGTTTTAATGTGCATACATATATTAGAACCATATTAGATTAATTAAAGTTAATTAAGTTCATCTCCCAAGTAAGTGGACCGATATCGGTTTGTTCTTCATGAACAATATTTGAAAGTTATCTTTTATCGAACCATTTCAGAGTAGGCTCGTAGTATTCTACGAACATATTGCTTAAACAACTATTAGGTCTAGATGTATGTGCAAAATATATTTTTTTCAATGCAAATGCAGCCACAAAAGTTCTATCGTATTTTATTGAAACATGTTATCTTGATTGTGGTCTCTAGGCTATATCTCTATTGTAATGACGTCATATCAGAACTGTACTGAGATGTACTGAGATGGGTTTGTAGAGCTCCTAGAGGGAGTACTGACATCATGCTTTAGAATTTATATAAACACCGGATATATCACTAAAACAACAGACTTACTGTTTCGACAATTGCCAAAAACTATATTTTTTTAAAAAATTTATTTTGAATTTTCCTACTCAGCACGCTAGTAAATTTAATCAAAATCCATAAGGTCCATAACCACCTGAGATATTGCCAAAATACCAAATAATAAAAAAGTAAAAAATAAATTAAAAAATATGCAATTTGGAGATATTCCAAGTGTTTGTGGACCGATTTTTATCAAATTCTTTAGCATGCTCAGTGGAAAGATTTCCTTAAATCTGATATGGAATTAAACAGGCCCATCATACATAAATATATTTCCTTTACAATGTTCAAAAGGCACGCCACTGATTTAAGTATAAAGTAAATCCGTTTGCTAAAATCAGGTTTGTGAAACTCCTCGGAAATATACCGACATAAATTATATATCATGTTTTAGGACGTACTCCCTTAATACATACTATTAAATTTCATTAAAATCGGACTATACACATCTGAGAAATTGCAAAAAAATCAACTTAAGTTTTCTCGAAAATTTTGAATTTGGCAATTTGCAATACATCGATTTTACTATTTTAACCATATCTTAGGTGTTTATTGACCAATATTCATGAAATTCAATGGCGTGCTTCGCGGAATTTCCTAAAGTCTGATATATAATTTATGTGAGTCCATCGTCCAAGAAAATAGTTTTTCTTATTTTTCAATTGTTTTTTTTTAACAAATGAGCACTTTCGGCTATTTGGGGAACACCAAATGTAGTGTTTTGGGGATATTTCAGGTGTTTATGGGCCGATTTTGATAAAATTTAACAGAGAACTTCGAGGGAGGATTTCCTATAATATGATGTATAATTTATGAATCCTAGTTCATTATGAGTATGGTTTTTCTTTTCTTTCTGAAATGTACTTTTCAATGAAAAATTTTATGTCACACATAAATTTTGGTATTTTGGCGATATCTCAAGTGTTTTTCCAACGATTTTGATGAAATTTAATAGAGTGCTGCGTAGGCCAATTTCATAAAATCGGATATACAATTTATGTCGATACACTCTCTAGCAGCTTCAAAAACTTGATTTCAACAGACAGACGTACAGACCGACAGACGGACAGACATCGCTTAATCGATTCTCCTACCGATTCTGAGTCGATCGGTATACATTTTGAAAAAATTACAAACTGAATGACAAACTTATAATACCCTTTCACCTATTGCTGAAGGGTATAAAAATCTTTAAAGGTTATATTAAAAATGTATATTAAAAATCAAACGAATCTGTACGATAGTTACAGAATACGGGACATCTTCCACTTACATAATTTATATGGGCAAATATCAAATAGTTTTAATTTTCGGAATTAAAAAAAGTAAACAAATTTTTTGATCGCACACTAATATTTTTGTGGGTTCTATTAAGGAAGCTTAGTGAATGTAAAATAAGCTCGCGTTAATGATTTTACGCGATGCGCGCACAAGTTATGACTTAAAACAAAAATTTCAAATGTGGACCGATTATCTCGAAATTTAGCAAGTTGATTACAGTTGTTACATGAATTATGTATGCAAAAAAATAAACATAAAATTCTCATTATTTTCAGATTTACGAGCGTTTTAGTGATTTTTGTCTCATTTAGTGCGTTCTGATAGAAGAGTTTGTATGGAAGCTATGGTCAAATGTGACCGAATTGAACAAAATTTGGTACAGTGATTTATGTTTACATAAACAGTATTTGTTTTAAATTTCATGAAAAAATATTGATATTTGTGGCTAATATATCAATTCCGGGAAGTGGGACCTATGGGAGGTACCATAAATAATGAACCGATTTTGACGAATTTCAGTAGCCAATTTCATCAAATTATCTTTAAAATTGCGACCTTTAGTTTGATTACAAGGTTTACATGGGGGTCCAGTAGGGTTGCCAGTCAGGCTGGATTCGACTGGATTGTCCAGATTTTTTAGTGCCTGTCCAGTGTCAAGCTAAAATTAAACTTGTCTAGCTAAAAGGTGAAGACTTAAATTTTTTTGAATATTTTTAAAGAAAAACTACTTTTATGAAAAAGAACGAAATAAAAAGTTTTGCAAAAGTTTATTTTTTTTTACTTAAGTGATTTACGCTTGGTGAACCGCCGTGGTATAGCAGGTTAGTCATCCGCCTAGCATACCAGAGGTCCCAAGTTCAATCCCTGTCAGACCCACTTGAAAAAAATTAATTTTCAAAAAGCGGCGGTTCACCTCATAACTCAGCTAGCCACTGGTTATTGAGTATTAGGCTATGAAAAACTTCTCTAACTAATGCATTTGCCGTTCGGAGCCGGCGTTAAAACGTAGGTCCCTTTCAATGAGTCAAAAACAGAATCGGGTGCAGCTCATTGTCTGAGAGAAGTACCCCTTGTTCCAATTGGAATGTTGTCGGGGAATTATATATATATATATATATATATATATATATATATATATATATATATATTTACGCTTGATCAAGTTAATTTTGTAATAAATCAAATAAATTTGTAATATCAAATTTCCTATTGTACTTACTAACTTAAATGGTCTATATCAAAACCCGAGTAACTTTAGAATTCCATGCGCTTCAATCATGTGCGCATATTCTCCAATTCGTAGGTCAAGCTTTGAAAGATTTTCCTCTACTTGGGCCATCCATCGAATTTTCGGAGTCTTCTTTAAGGAGTTCATTCAAGATCGTTTTCGAATACTTTTGCTGCTTTAGTATTTTCATACATACTCATGCTACGCTAGTAGCATGTGTTTTCTATTGAAAATTGTTTCAGATCTGGGACGATTTCATTTTCTCTCAATATCTCTGCGGTTAATTACGGTATTCGCAATTCGGTTTATTAAAAATTGAAAGATTCATCGAAACAAATTATTAAACAAGTTTTTATTATTAATGTCCAGCTAATTTTTGGGTAGTCAAGATTTTTTTTCCTTATGTCCAGCTTTTTCAGGATTCGTGTCTGGCAACCCTAGGGTCCAGCCAGCCAGCAGTCCAGACGGACGGACCGACTGACATCGCTAACTCAACTCAGAAAGTGATTCTAGTGGTATACTAAAAGGTGGGTCTAAGACAAATATTTCTATGCGTTACACACACCCGCACAAACTTATAATACACTTTCCACCTATGGTGGTGAAGGGTATAAAAATTAATTAAATTAATAAAATAAAAAACAGTATTTTATTTTTATTAGTTTTATGTTGATTTTGACCCAACTTATATATTTTCAGGTGTTCTGTCGTTTCATGGTACTATGGCAATTTACATATGCCTTAACACGAAGAATGCAAGTGAACAAAAATATTTTTTTATTTTTTTAACCGCGATTTTCGCGAAATTTGACAAAATGTCAGTCTTAGTGAAAATCTGCTGCCTTGACTTATGGACAAATTTAATTTAAAAGAATTTTTTATTTAAATATAATTTTTAATAGGTGCATATCTTCTTAAAATATAAAATTCTTATTTGGCCCGTCAAATCGTTAACCCTTATAATATTTTGGTGCCCTTCAGATCTAAGGTAAAGCTTTTTTAAGAAAAAGTTTTAAGACCATCCCTGATCAATTTTGAGCTAAATTCGCGATGTGCTTCATTGAAATTTTTTTAGATTAAACCTTAGCGTTCTCAGTTAATAAAGAGATTTTTGACAAACTTTTGATGCAAATCGGGTTTAAATGTCATCGCTTTCATGCCTTATGTGATTTTGTCTCAGTATGCAATCTAAAACTTTTTTGCACGATTTTCAAAATCTTCATAGAATTTTAGCAAACATTGATTTTTTGGTGCGCTTTTGCTTTTTTGTGCTAAATGGCATAAAACTTGGTTTACGCGGTAGTTTGAAAATTTTTATTCATACGAGTTTTTAATACATACTATTAAATTTAATTAAAATCGGACCATACACATCTGAGAAATTGCAAAAAAAATCAACTAAAGTTTTCTCAAAAATTTTGAATTTGGCAATTTTCAATACATCGATTTTACTATTTTAACCTTATCTTATTGGTCAATAAACACCAATATTCATCAAATTTAATAGCGTGCTTAGCGGAAGAATTTCCTAAAGTCTGATATATAATTTATGTGAGCCCATCGTCAAGGAAAATTGTTTTTCTTATTTTTCGATTGTATTTTTTAAACAAATGAGCACTTTCGGCAATTTGGGGAACATCAAATGCAGTTTTTTGGCGATATTTCAGGTGTTTATGGGCCAATTTTGATAAAATTTAACAGAGATTTTTGCTGGCGGATTTCCTATAATATGATATATAGTTTATAATGGCTAGCCAATTATGAGTATGGTTTTTCTTTTCTTTCTCAAATGTTCTTTTTAATGAAAAATTGTATATGTTGCACATAAATTTTGGTATTTTGGCGATATATCAGGCGTTTTTCAACCGTACTGCGTATTAAAATTTCATAAAATCTGATATACAATTTATGTCGATACACAAACTTGATTTCAACAGACTGACGGACATCGCTTAATCGATTCTCCTGCCGATTCTGAGTCGATCGGTATAAATTTTGTGATGAAAAAGTTACAAACTGAATGACAAACTTATCAAACCCTTTCACCTATTGGTGAAGGGTATAATAACACTTTTTTATTGCTTATGTTCAGGGGAGTCTTCAATGACGTAAAATATTTTGGGAAACCCTTAATAATTGGGAAACCTTTCAACCGATATTAATGGCTTATATCTCGTTGGAAAGTTCATTTTGTTATCTTTTATTTTTTATTTTATTTTTTTTGCTCTCTGGTTTACATTTAATTTGTTAATTTTTTTTTCTTATTTGAATGATCTGGATGATCCATAATATCCTAAGTATTTTTTTGAATTTATGAATACAAATATATATATATATATATATATATATATATATATATATATATATATATATATATATAAATATATATATATATATGGAAAAATAATAGTAATAAGTCTGGGCAATAAGTAAATCTTTGGGCCGATTTTAAAATAATTTTAGGTGCATATAGCAGAAGTGTTGGAGAGCATAAGTTTTGAACCTGGAAAGCTTAGCTTTTACTGGGCGGCCCAAATCACTTAAAATAAATATCAAATCACTTCAATTAAATAATTGTCATTTTCCAACCGATTTGAAGAATCATACTATATAACAAATACTTAGATCAAGATTTACTAAAACATTCATATCCTAATCTTACGGTTTTGCAGATTTTCGAATTCAAAAATTAAAATTTTCAATTTTTGTCCCATACTGCACCGTTTTTTTTACTAATATCTGAGGAAGCGCAAAAATTACATTTTTCAAGTTTTTTGATTTTTTATGGAATCTTATTCTACACATTGAAATTTATTATTATTTCCTTTATTATAAAGCATTCCAAAACTCAGTAAGTACAATGCAATTTTATATCAAATAAAATGGTTCAGAGCAAAATGTAATAATTACACATATTTGTAATAAATCGCTACAAAAAATTTTAAAAAGTCAACAAAAAATGTTTTGCTTTTCCTACAAATGGTTGGAATTTAAATCAAAGTTATATAACACAAATAAATTTAAAGCAAAAAAAAATGAATTTCTGCCCTTGTTCTAATCAAAAGACAGAGCAAAATAAAATAATTACTACATATAATTCGGAACAAAACGCGGAACAAATTTATACGGTAAATAACTTTAAAACGAACTGTCAGATAATATAAAAAATTTGTGATAATTATTATTTTTGTAGACAATAGTACTTCAATAACTGTTTTTAAAAAATAATGTGCTAAAAATTTCCAAAAATGGGTATTTTAGATATTTTGCTCTAGTTGCTTAACCACTTTCACTATGATAAAGTACTTTTGAACGCAATTAAAAACACTTTGGTACATAAAAATTATTTTTTTTAAAGCTCGCGAGTTACATATCCATTCTCTAACTTATAGTATTGGATGGTAAAGTGTACGGAACCAAATAGTTTGAATTACATTTTATGTTCCACACTTTGCTAGACAGCAAGGTAAGCATTGCTTACTTTGGTCTTATATTACAATTTTGAATAAATTTATTTCACCTTATTATAAACATGAAAAGATTTTATAAAAAGATTTAGTTATAAGATTAACATTAAAAGAAGAGGTTGTTTCTCCTAAGAGAACATCCAAAAATAAAGTTCTTTTATTAAATAATTTGCGTGCGTTCGCAGGAATTATAGATCAAAATTGAAATTTCCATAAACAATAGGCCTAATTCGACAGACTTTGAAACTATGAGAAGTTATTTTTTAACTCAATTATTAACTTTGTGAAGTTTTCTTTTAGAAAAATATAAATATTTTATATGTTCCTTAAGAAATATTTTAAATAACTAAAAAACAATAAAAATACTTTAATATTAACTTACATAGTAAAGCTTCAAATACTTCTTGCTTGTAGAATTTTAAAAATTTTGTTCTTTTTTTTTAAATATTAAATTAAACAAGTAAGAGTGTTATATTCGGCTGTGCCGAATCTTGTATACCCACCATTAAGTTTTGTAAAATTTAGGAACATATCACATATTTCTCAAGGGTCAGCTAATTCAAAATGTGGACCAAATGTGGTATTGTTGGTAAAGTAATTGGACTAAATTCGTTTGCAATAGCCTTATAGTTCAACATTTAAATGTATCTTAAGTGGTTTGACTAGTATTTATCTATTATAGTATAGTTTAATATTAATAAGCAGTAAAATACTTTTCGATGTGCTTAGTATGTAGTTAAGATAAACATGTTGATAGTAATACAGCAGGTTCATATATTTTGTTAGGAGTTCCTAATGCATCTACCGTACATAAAGTCTGGACATTGGTTGATAGTTATCTGAAATCGTAAGTGCAATCTTAATATCGTCGTTGAAAATCCAAAACTGCGTATCATCAAAAAAATCAAAATCGAGTTTTTGATTGATTATGATTCGTAAAGTTGTCTTACATGTCTCTACCAATTTTTAGATTTTTACTACCAAAAATAACGGTTTTATATCAATAATTCAAAATTGCGTATCAACATGTGCACTATTTTCAAAATTCAAATATGCGTATCATCAAACTTGGGGTAAGATATGAAAATAAAATATTTGAATTTAAAAAAAATATATACTTGAATTTTTGCTTCTCCTGTAAAATTTGAAAAAGTATTGTTACGCAATTTTGGATTTTCAACGACGATATACTGAATGTATCTCCAAATCTTTTTGATTGTAGATATAAAAAGGAGATGTTATATATATAAGAACCATAGCCAAATGTTGACCGACTGTCACAAAATTTTATATACTGGTATTTATATATAGTTTAGTTGTGCAAAATTTAGTGGCCATAACTGTAACAGTTTATAATTTAATAGCTTTTAACTGACGTTTGTGGCGTTTTAGTGGTTTCCGGGAGCGGTTTTTATATGAAAGATATGGCCAAATATGGACCTATTCCTATAAAACTTTACATACTGACCAAAAGTGGCATAAAACTTCTCTGTTCTAAATTTAGTTGTCATAGATTTACAATTATTACAATTGTATTCAATTTATCAGCATAAATGTGATTCCCGGGGCAGGGTTATATGGGAGCTCTAACTAAATGTGAACCGATTTCGCCCATTTCCATTACACAACTTTAATAACATATCAGAAATACTTTTGTAAAGTTTTGTCTCTCTAGCTTTTGTAGTTAAGAAGCTATCTGACGGACATAACCCCCCTTTTCTTTTTGTATTTTTATATGGGAGCTATGACTAAATGTAAACCGATTTTGATGAAATTAAAAGTTCTACATACCCAATTTTATGATCACAGCTATTATACTTTGTTATTTATTAGCAAATAAGCGATTAGCGTAGGCGAGGTTATACGGGAGCTATGGTCAAATGTTAACCGATTTTCTTTGAGATGAAGAATGTTTTACTAAGTTTCATTGAGCTAGCTCCTTTTGTTTAGTCGTTATCGTGATTTCAACAGACAGACGGACATCGCTCAATCGACTTAGAATTTCATAAGGATTCAGAATATACTTTGATTTTTGAGCCAATATTAAGGAAATTACAAACGGAATGAATATCTCAATATACCCCCCATTCTTTTTGATGGTGGGTATAAAAATCTATATATAATAGATCAGTTTTCGGATAAGTACAATTCCATACATAGTATGCAATTTAAAATTATTAGAATGAATCTTAGAGCTGAATCTTTGGTAAGAAACAAATCAATGTGGTTGTAATTTTATCATTTCCAGATTTCCCTGGATTAAGGCCATTAACAGCAGAAAGACGATGTCTTAATGGGAACATGTATTATTTGGAGTAAAAACATCTTCTAAGTGATTAGCAAATGAATCAACTTTTTCAGTTGTATTTTTAGCCTATTGAATATTTTGGAGACGAATTGGCGGTTCATATGCAATTTATAAGTTATTTTCCTTATTAGGGCCTAAGGAATGTAAATATTTCCTTAGATTTGACTCTTTTTGTTTTTTTTTTTTAATGCGAAACACAATTTTTTTTGACACTAATTAAGTTGCATTTTGAGGCTAGGCGAACGAGATTCCTGCCACTGACGTCTAAATTTTGTTTTTTCTCTAAGGAGAGATTCAATATCACTAAAGCATTTTATTATCTATATATATATTACAAATGTGTTTGTAAGTTTGTTTGTATATTTTTTATTGAATTTGATAAACCATAAAAGTTAGAAAGTAAATTCATTACCAATGGCTGTACTTTAGAAAAAAATTAAAAGGATCGGAGCAGGGGATGACTCCTTCTCCGTTATTTTCGAAATGTAGATAAAGTTATACTAACATTCCTGAAATTTTTACAGTGAGGTATGGTGTGACTGGTGGTTAAAATAGGCTAGGTTATGTTTTAAAATCTCAAGTGGACGTGACACCTCTCATTTAACTCTTACATTAAAAATGACAAATATAGGTTCTCGGTCACCTATATTTGTCATTTTTCTGAAATTTTTACAGTATGTTAAGGTGTGACCGATGGATAAAATAGGGCAGATTTTTTTTGAAATCTCAAGTGGGCGCGACCCCTCCCATATAAGTCAAATATTGAAAATGACAAATATGGATGACCAAGCTCCCCGATTTTTGTGAAATTTTCACAGAATGGTAAGGTGGTTAAAATAGGCCAGGTTCTTTTTTTAAACGTCAAGTGGGCGTGATCCCTCCTATATAAGTCAAATATTAAAAATTACAAATATGGATGACCGAACTGACCGAATTTTCGGAAATTTAGACAATATGGTTAGGTGTGACCGATGGTTAAAATAGGCTTGGGGCGTGACCTCTCCCATTTTACTCATATATTAAAAATAACAAATATAGGTGACCGAGAGGCCAAATATGGATGATAAAATCAAAACGATTTAACCGAATTAATTAAAGTTTTAAATGTGGATATTTCCATAAAGAGTGCTCTAAATAAAATTTGTAGTTGGATTTTCTTAAATAAAAATCAAACCTTTTAATATAAAAACTCTACAAAATACGCAAAAATATAATGACATATTATACAAAATCATTTAGCATTAAAATGTTTACTTAGTACTCGGGTTTTGCAAAATTATCGACTTTTTTCGGAAACCCTCCCATTAAAGATTTTACAGTTGCTTCTGATACCTTTTTGGAGCATGTGTTCCACCTGCGCTTAAAATCGGACATGTTCTTGGAAATCTTTCCTGTGTTCTTCAATTCCTTTTTTACCAGAGCCCAATACCTTTCCACAGGCCGAAGTTCTGGACAATTAGGTGGATTTGCCTTTCGTGGTACAAAAATGACATTATTCTTTGAGTACCACTCAAGTGCCTTTTTTCCATAATGGCATGATGCCAAATCGGGCCAAAAAAATGTAGTCACTCTGTGCTCTCTTAAAAAGGGTAAAAACCGTTTTTGTAGGCACTCCTTTATATAAATTTCTGTGTTTATTGTTCCAGATGCCACAAATACTTTACTTCTTTTGCCACAACTGCAAATAGCTTGCCACACGAGAAACTTCTTAGGGAATTTTGTTTTATTTTTATTTTTTGTAGGACCTTTTTTCCTCCCTGATCCAGGTTTTCTTTCAATGCTCAGGTTTTCCTTATACCGTCTGATGGCATTAGAAACCGTTCGAGGGTCAACTTTCAAATTTTTAGCTATTTTTTTAAAAGTCCATGACGGATTTTTTTGAAAAGTTTTAATTATATTTTCACGAACTTTTTTTTCGCAGTCCATTTTGATTGAAATAACTATTGAAAATTAATAATTTCTAAAATAATAGTATCTGACATATCTATAGAAACTAACTTGATCAAAAAATAAATTATTTCTTGCACTATGGATAAATTTTGTCTAAAATAGTAAATGCATATTTTTTTTTAGAACACTCTTTACTATAGGATAGTTTTTCACTTTTTGATTTTTTTTAAATGGACCAAGAATGAGAAAGATAAAATTTCCTTTGTCTTTAAAACTACATCACTTGAGAACGGCTGGACCGATCAGGACATTTTTTTCTACATGTTTTTGTAGCCCAAGTTAGGATTCTACATAAAGAAAAATTTACAATGTCCACTTTTACGTCCTCTTTTTTTGATTTATCTAAAATCGGAAAACGGATATTGGAAATACGATTTGATAATAGTTTGACTAACGATTGTTTGAAGATTTATCATGATTATTTGATGGTTGTTTGACAGTTGTTCGATGATTGATTGACTGATGACTGTTCGAAGATTTGTAATAATTGTTTCACGATTAACTGGCGATTTTATGACGGTAGTTTGGTGATTTTTTGTCGATTGTTTGAAGGTTGACTGACGACTATTCAATGATTTTTATGATTGTTCGATAATTGAATCGTGAAACTGACGATTGTTTGACGGTTATTTGATTACTCTCTGAAGATTGTTTGATAATCTATAAATATAAAAAAATATTCCTTGACTACCACCGTGCCAAATTTTATATCTCCAGTCCTTCAAGAATTATTTCCAAAAAAAGCGTCCGTAAATGACTGTGTAGTGTGTTAAAACAGACAAATGGGAGAATAAAACGCAAAAATCAATACTCGTATTTATTTTTCTAATAAAAAACACTTAATCTTGCCAAAAACAAATATTTTCATGCTTTGTTATTAAAATTCGCTAATTATTGCTTGATATTTCATAATCTCGCTATGAAAATTTTAAGGAAATCTAAGTTTTGACCCCGGTGAAGAAAGAGTTAATATAGTCCAATATTAAAAAAACCTTTCAGCATAGGTTTTTCATAAACTAAGCAATAATATTATTTGTTTTGTTAAAATTTAATACAAGTAAAATTAACGGAGCATCTGTTATAATTTGGCCCAAAAATGTTAATTTTAGCGAAATTACTCAATTTTAATTCGCAGGTACGGCGAAACTGTTCAAGATATCGATGTAAATTTTTTTGAGTTTTATTCTCTCATTTGTCTGTTTTAACACACTGGTGAGTAAATTTGTAATATATGTTGAACAAAATTTTCGAAAAATTAAAAAATGATTTTTGAAACCGACCTGAGAAAAATTTACCATTTTCCAACATGGAAAAAACTAAGTAAATTCGATTGTGGAGCCGCGGAACAAAAGGTTCTTTTTGCATACTTTTTACATTTTGGTTTTTTGTTATTTTTGTAATATTTAGGTTGAAATCTTTCAAATACAATTGAGGAACCATAATAATTTTTTTTATTTAGTAATTAAATGGACATTAAAAAAGTTTTACTAAACAAAAGGTTCTTTTCTACTTTTTTTTAACAAAAGGTTATTTTTCCATAGTAATTAAGTTACATATTGTTTGCCTTATTCGTATAGCTTAGGGTGCTCCTTATTTTATGAAAGTGCGCAACTGACCCTTTACTCCCCCTAGAAATGTTCTAAGTAATACAGAAACATGCTACACAAATTTTTTCGGCCCACAAAGTGGTAAACTTTTTGGAATAGGAAAAAAGGGAGTATTTTCGGTTTTGCCCGAATTACTAGAATATAAAAGAGAACTAAAGAAGCTTTATTTTAAGTCATCAATATTAAAAATCCAAGAAGTATTTTCAAAGATATTGCAGATATTCCCAGAAAATGCGTGTCCTTGACGACTCGCCTAAGGATATGCAGCTAAAAAAATTATTTAAATCAGTTTTTCATTTTTTTGAAAATTTTGTTTAATAAATATAGCAAATGTATTATTTGTATCACAAAACAAACAAATGGCAGAATAAAAACCAAAAAAAAAAATAAGGTCCGTATCATTAATCGTTTTGCCGTACCTGTAATTTTAAATCGAAGAGTTCAGCGAAAACTGTACCAATGTTCAACATTTATAAAAGTAATAGTGAATATTTTTCCTCAGACTATTTATAATGTAAACGGCATTGTTATTTTAATATTGTAAAAGTTGAACACTTTCTTTCCCGGGGTCAAATGTCATAATATAGAGTTTTTCATTTTCCATTGAAAAATTACATAATATTAAGAATTTATTACCAAATTTTGTTCGAAATGCAGAAATATAAAATACTGCATGTTTTTATGTTATGTAGATTACTTCTGGGCGAGCTATGTTTTTTTCATATTTTTATTATTATTATTTTTTTTTTTTGTATCAAAATTTACTTTTTAACTTTTTTTTAACAAAAGTTTCTTTTTTCAAAATAAAAGAGCTTATTTAAAGAGACTTTTAAGATTTAAAGTGGTGATTTAGAGCACAAAGATTCACCTACTGGTAAGTAGCTTACATATATTTCGAGGTTCATTGATTTTTTAAAGTGCGAAATAACAAAAAGTTTAATTTCCCAAAAATGTTGAATGATGCAAAAAGAACCTTTTGTTCCGCGGCTCCACATTTAAGCAAAACTGAACTATTCAATACAAACGATTTATTTAAAGATAAATTATGTCTATTTTTAAATTTGGAAAAATGGAATAACTCCAAAACTACTTCATGTATTTTTGTATTTTTATTTGAAATAAAGCTGTGTTAGGTTTCTTTAATATTTCATTATTTTTTCTTGTAAAAATTGTTTATTTTTGGTTGAACTTATTCAAAAATAAAATAAATATAATTAAACATTAAACCTACGTACAAATGTTAAACGAAAAATTTTGAATTAAAAAAAAATCCCACAAAAGAATAAATTGTTAGAGAAAAAATTCTGTACACAATTCTAAGCAATCCTTCAGCAACGTATAGCACGAGAAGTAGGAATGTCAGAAATCACGGTCAAAAGGGAGAAAGCCTGGAAGTTTTGGAAAATCTGGTCCGCGAAATAAAAATTTGGCAAAAACCATACAACTTAATTTTGTTCGAAACCCTACCACTTCCATTAGAGATATGGCCAGAGAAACTGATGCTTCAAAATCTTTCGTTGAAAGAGTTAAAAAAATTTATAACATGAAGTCTTATTATATACCGATAAACATAAACAGGAATTTGAAAATATTACAAGGAGTAATTGCATCTTTCAAATGGCGATAACTCTAAAGTTCCACCTGCTATGTCCAAGCACTTTGGGAGTTTAAATACACTAGTCTAGTACTTTCTATTTGTGTAAGAATTTTCCTGACCTCAAAATCGTGTTTCACATTGTTATTTGATATTTCGTTAAGTTTTATAAATATGACCGTATGATATATATTTAGCAATTTTTAATGAAATCGATATACATTTCTTACAATTTCTTCTTTAAAAAACCTTTACTTACTAAAAACTACGTATACATACATATTATTTATTTATTAAAAAAATTGTTTTTGCGACATACCTCGAGGATGTTGGTCTTGTGATGAGAATGTTAACATCGAAGATCTATCTAGTGTTGACCGTCCTAGCCAAACCCAATCGTGAGCATTTGTAGTAGGTTCCTTCAAAAATTTTGAATCGCGAATTAATAAATCATTGTTAAATGAAGATTTTGCGATATTCGAAGTATCTAAACCACACTCAACATGAGATTGCTTAAATTTCGAAGCATATACAACGCATGAAATAACAAAAACTACAATTGCAAAGCAAAATGCAGTTAGTAGGACGTACATTCCTACTTCAATTGATGACATGTTTTTTGTAGGACGTTTTGTTTCATAATGTAGTTTGTTAACGAAATGAATGTTTCCCTTGTGTTGTCTTGCTTGAACGGTTGGTTCATGACTAGAATCTCGCAATGGCACACCTGTTTTTATATATTTTAATTAATAAGTTCATTAAATATTAAAATTAATGAAAATAAGGTTACTCACCAATTATATCAGCTAAATCTCCTCTATTATTTGAATATTTAGTTCTTTCTCTTCGATATATTCCATCATTCTGCACAACTTCATGTTTATTTACAATATCATTAGCGTTGTTGAAATCAACTTCCACGACAGCTAAAGCACTTGCCAGAGGTGATCCTTTGTATTTTGATTGTTTTGTTGATACAATATTGCGTCGAACTTGACAGTCTTCTGCTAAAAGTAATGTAACTCGAAGCAAATTCCCATTACCCTCACCAACAGCAATAACACGAGGGTGATGAGAAGCTAGCATTGGAGCAAATGCCACAACTTCTGTGTCTAAACTTTCAACTAATAGGAAATAGTCATCAACAGATATATCCCTAAAAAAATTATATTTTTGTACATTATTGGTATTTGCCAAGGAACGTAACGGTTATAAGTTTTATCAAATAAATTCTTTAGTATTAGTTATTTTGTGGCTTAAATTAAAGTTATTTTTAACCCTAAAATAAAATTTAGGAAAAATTATGTTCGTCAAACTTAACACATAAAAAAGTGTTTTTTATATGTTTAAATGAGTTTTATTTTCTAACGGAAAAAATAAAATTCCTTATGAGTTTTTTACGGAAAAATTAAACTCCCTTTTAAACAGTTTCATAGCAACTTTCAATTTTCCGTTGAAAAATAACCGTTAACAGTAAAATTCAGTTTGTTTTCTCAAGATCATTTAATATTCTTCATGAGTACTTCAATACGAATCTAATGATATATGACACCATAGGTGTTCTATGTCTGCAACATGGAGTTTTTTGGGGTCCCATTTTCAAAAATATCTGTTATTTACGGTCCCTGGTATTTACTTATATACTAAATTAATAATAAAAATTGAGTTTCCTATGCATTGAATGCAATTAATAAATAGTATTTTATTTATTTATTTATTAAATACGAACAAATGTTATTTATTCAATTAATTATATTCAGGTATGTGCTAGATTTCATTCGATTTAAAAAGTAAATCGATTTCTCAAATCGAGTCGGTTGTGATGAATTTCGATCGATTTCATATTTCACTTCTTGATCTATTCAGTTTAGTTTACTATAAAAATGCAACTAATCTAAAAATACAACCCTGATAACACTGCGTTACAATTTCAAGCTATATACAAATGAAACTTGAGGTCGAATATAGCAAAACTGCATAATCAGTTTTTCAGTAGGATATCATTTTTTCTTTTTAAAGGACTTTAAACGTTTAAGAACATGCAATTTTTATTTAATTATTTTATTTTTCTTAAGAATCTTTTTAAAGGAACATGGATATCAGGCAAAAGATGACACTCCAAGGATTGTAAAAAATAATTTAATTTCATCCGCCAGGACGAAAATTAAAAAAAATGTCCTTGAAAATGTCCTTTTATATCCTTGAAAGTTTTGAATACATATAGTTTTTTGAAATATTAATTTAAAGCCCTTTTTTAATTTATCATTTGCCAAAATTTTATTTGGTTATGCTTATTTTTTAGGAGTAAAAGTTTAAAAATCATATGTTTAAATACTCTTTTAAACAGGTGATATATTCGAAATTTTAAAGTGTTTGTATCAAATTGCACCTAAAGGTAACCATGACCACATAAAACTAGAGACTAAGTAAAATAAAAATGCATACTCAGTGTTTTCGAAGGACATCATATTTACTTTTTTAAGGACATCAAAGTTTAAATGTTAAGCAGATTTAATTATATTATTTTTAAAACATATGTACATATATGTATGTATGTTTAGTATGCTAACGATAATATGATATTCCAAAGAAATAAGAACAAATACTTTGATTTGACAATCAGAGACAAATTTTTAAAACAGGTCCTTTGAAAATTTTATGCTTTTATATTGTTTATATTATATCAGCTTAGAAGATTATTCAATACTAATTTTTGAATAATTGTTCTTTTATATAAAATATAAGCTACATGTGGTTTATTTAAATATTAGCTGCCCGGTCTGCTTTGCTTCTCCAATTGTAATATTTTTTCCTCATTCGTAATGCACAAATTGGTTAAGTTAAAATGTATTTTTACTTGTTTAAAAAATTGCATAGACTAGAAGAATGTGATTTCAATACTCAAGACCAAGATATAGAATTAGTTAGTATGAACTGCCAAAATTTTCTGATGTCGGAATATGTGCCAAATATGGATAACTTGACCCCTCATTTAGCGACTAGGGCAGATTTTGATGATCTGGTACGTTTTTTTATATGCTTTTTTTTATTATTGAATCTTTCTGAATAGAAAATAGCAATAAGTAATCAAATCTTAATCTAACATAAAATTATATAGAGGTTGCCAGTGCAACCCTATTTAAAATTTATTCGAATTAAAAGAAAATAATTGAGTGGCTAGGTCCAAGGTATCCATCCTTCTTAATCGTTGGTGACCTTCAAATTGCAAAAGCTGCCTTGCAAGTTTATTTGGGTGAACATGCAATCTTCTTGGACAAGGGGGACATTTAAGTCTTTATGGATATTATTTTTTTATTAAACGTAAGATCTTTGATTGTCTTCTCTGTAATTTGGCAATGTCCGAAGCAGAAACCGTTCTCCATAATTGAATACCATACGTCCATATTGGTTTAATTATTGATTTGTACAAAAGGATATTGTAGTCTAACTCCAGAGCAGATTGTGGGCCAATAAGCCAGTTTAGTTCAGCTGAATTCAATTTAATCTGAGTTAACATGCATTCAATGTGATGGAACCATGTGAGACGGCGATCTAAATTTACACCATGATACCTAACGTGTGAACACTCGGGAATCGCCACATTGCCACAAGGCGGAACAGTATTGTTTTCCTTCAAAGGCTTTTCTGATCATTGTTGTTATTCTGTGTACTTGTTCAATGGTACCATGACATTCGCGGAAACCGAATTGATGTTCTGGAATAATATCCATCCAATTACGAATGTGGCCAAAGTGCAAATAAGAAGCTTTTCAAACAATTTCGATAGAATTGAAAGTAAGCTTATAGGCCTATAAGATGAAACTTGACTTGACATCTTTTCCTGGTTTGGGAGTCATAACGATTTCTGATACCATCCCGGACATTGGAAAATATCCCAAAATAAGAATCGCGTTATAAATATACATTAGAATTCTTACAGCCGAATCGGGTAAGTAGATAATCATTGACGAAGAAATTCTATCAATGCCAGGAGACTTTTTTGTATGAAGCGACGGGAAATAAGAGCTGTGGTATTGAGCAATAGAGGGTGGTTGAGGAACTTAATTTTTATTAAGGATTTTGTCAACGGACTTCTGGTACGTGATACAAAAATGTCACATTGAAGTGCTGAAATTTAAGGCTCTAGTTTGCAGTTTCCACAGATTTTCGAGTTACTGAAGTTCGAAAACACGCACATGAACTTTCAATTAATGAATGTTTTGCATTAGATAAAAGAACCGGAATCACCTATGCGAAAGAAATTCAATATGTTTTCGATTTCATTCGTCATCTTTACATCCCTGATGAGTGGAAATTATTTATTGATGGATCAAAAAAAGTTAGAAAGGAATGCTACTTCATATATATTCCTCAATTCCTCATGTACGCTACTGAAGTAAAGAAAGCTATGAAAGTATGGAAATCATTTTTTTTTTGATCTTGTTTTATTTATTGTATCTTTATTCACTATGAACTAACAATAAGTAATCAAATCTTTAAATATAAACTGCTTAATTATTTAAGTCCATTTGTAACTTCATAATTCTTTGCGTAAGTAGAATTTTTTACATTATTAAAAAAATTCCTTAGCTGCTGTACAGGTCGCTAGTATACCTCTTTCTGAGTCGGACCGTTTAGTATATTTCGAGCTAGTGGGTTTGGGTGACATGCCAATTCATTGATATAATTTACAACACGCTTGGCTATTTTTGTTTTGACCAACGGAATTTCAAGGTCTTTGTGTAAGTTGGTTAGTAGTAAGTTAGAAGCACTGACGGAAGTGCAAAACGAAACCAACCATGACTGTTTATTCAACGAAATTTCAGACAGCCCACCAACATTACAAGAAGTGAAGAATGCAATTAAAAGCCATAAGCGCAACAAGGCCCCGGGCAATGACAATATCTCAGCGAAGATGCTTTTATGTGACGTTGAACTATCGGCGAGACTGTGACACCCATTTGTGCGCAAAATATGGGAAGAGGAAGTTCTGCCAACCTCCTGGAATGAAGGTATATTAGTGAAAATACCAAAAAAAGGGTGACTCCAAAGACTGCAATAACTACAGGGGAATAACACTTCTTCCAATACCGAGCAAAATACTAAGTCGAGTGATTTTGAATAGAACGTTTGACGCAGTTTCTAAAACACTACGTGAAAATCAGTTTGGGTTCCGAGAGAATAGATCTTGTGTTGATCTAATCAACACAGTAAGAATAGTACTGGAGCAATGTAATAAATTCCGCACACCCATTTACCTAGCGTTTATCGACTTTATGAAGGCCTTCGACAGTGTCAACAGGAGCTATCTATGGAGAATTTTAGAAAACCGTAACATGCCAACGAAAATTCTGAACTTAATTCGGGCAGTGTACGTGGACTTTAAATGCCGGGTTTTACATAAAGGTAAATTGTCTAATCCGTTCGAAGTTACTACTGGAGTAAGACAAGGATGTATCTTATCTCCCATACTTTTTATCCTTGTCATCGACAATATAATGCGCACGGCACTGAATGGTACACGTGGTATCCAATGGACACCCTTTAAACAACTTGAGGACTTGGAATACGCCGATGACGTATGCCTTCTAAGCCAAAGCCTAGGTCACCTTCAAGAAAACACTAGCGCTATTACTGTTGAATCTCGGGCAGCTGGGCTGGAAATCAATATCTCCAAGACAAAGATTATGCCTGGAGGCTATGGCGCAAACTCGTAGCCACACATCAATGTGGATAACGAGGTTATTGGATGTGTAGGTACCTTTAATTAGCTTGGTAGTTTGGTATCTACAAAAGGTGGCGCCGACGAGGATATTGAATCGCGTATAAATAAGGCAAAATCAGCATTCGGCATTCTACGAGCTATTTGGAAATCTCGGAAAATATCAACAACAACTAAGTTACGAATATATAACTCGAATGTCAAGTCCATCTTGTATTACGGCTGCGAAACTTGGAAACGCACAAATGCCATCGATAAGCGCCTACAAACCTTTGCAAACAAGTGCTTGCGGCAAATCCTTAATATATGGTGGCCAAATCGCATAAGAAATAAAGATCTACTAAACGCTACAAACCAAATTCCTTCTTCTATAGAGGTATGTCAACAGAAATGGCGGTGGATAGGCCACACACTTCGAAGGCCAAATACCAACATTGCTCGACAAGCGCTTCGTTGGAATCCACAAGGAAGCGGCCGTCGTGTTGGTGCACCTGCTAGAACGTGGAGAAGGTCAATTGAAGCGGAGTTACAAGCAGCAAACTATTCATGAAATGATGTATGCCTAACATCTCGCAATAGAGTTCGATATAAAAGGATGGTTGAGGCCCTATGCTCCACTGGGAGTCAAGGATAACAGAAGAAGAAGAAGTGTATGTTGGAGATTTTAATGTACCACGGGGCTCCAGTAATTATTCTTAAAAGTTTATTTTGCCGCCCTTGTATTTTCAATATTTCAATATTTTACTCTGAGGCAGTGCCCCAGAATTGAATTCCGTAACACCATATTGGTTAAATAATGGGGTTGTATAGAAGAATTTTGCAATCTATGGTAAGTTTAGAATTTTTACCAATTAGCCAGTTTAGTTCGGCTGACTTAAGTTTAATTTGGGTAAATTTGGCATCCACGTGACTTCTCCACGTAAGCCGTCATTCCAAGTTAATACATAGATATTTCACTTCTGATTGTTGGGGGATAGATTGGTTATTAATTTTAACTGGAGGGCAAGAGTCTCTACGCAATGTAAAGGTGATATTTATTTATTATTTATATTTATCGATTAAGCCATTTTTCTATTTAAAACATGTGGTTCTGTAAGTTCTTAGATGCTTCCACTGGGTTTTCATTAATACTTAGAATGGCAGTATCATCTGCAAATGTGGACGTGTTTGTATAAATATTTGTAGGCATATCAGAGGTTCACCTCATAACTCAGCTAGCCACTGGTTATTGAGCACTAGGCTATGAAAAACTTCTCTAACTAATGCATTTGTCGTTCGGAGCTGGGTTAAAATGTAGGTCCCTTTCAATGAGTCTAAAAATAGAATCGGATGCAGCTCATTGTCTGAGAGAAGTACCCCTTCTTAAAATTGGAATGTTGTCGGAGAATTATATAGCATTTTCAGTTTAAATTAAACCTTTTTCAAAATGAACGAAACCTTTTTCAAAATAAATGAAACCTTTCTCAAAATGAACGAAACCTTCTTCAAAATGAACGAAACCTTTTTCAAAATGAACGAAACCTTTTTCAAAATAAATGAAACCTTTTTCAAAATAAATGAAACCTTTTTTAAAATGAACGAAACTTTTTTCAAAATAAATGCAACTCTTTCCAAAATAAATGAAACTCTTTTCAGAATAAATTAAACTTTATTCAAATTAAATTAAACATTTTTTATATTAAATTAAACAAGTTTTAAAATCAAATAGAAAACAAAAGAAAAACATATTAAACATATTCATTTTTAATTACTACTTAAAAAAAAAAAATAATTATATAATACTAATTAAAATTAATGAAGAATTTGTCCACTGGCCGCTTTAGGAATCATCGTGATCATATCCATAACATAATTCGAACAATCGTTTTGATTAATTTGTTCGACACTTTCCTCAATTACACTTACTATGTTATGCTCTGTGGTAATGTCACTTAATAATGATCGGGCGTGGAATTTCATCTTAGAAAATGCTTTCTCTATCGGGTTCAGCATAGGAGAATAAGGTGGTTGTTACGTCATTCTGACGATTTTTATTTTATTAATATTAATTAAATTTAAAACAACAATTTAATGAAATTCATCCTTTACATAACTGACTTTATGTCAAATTAAATTTTAATGTCATTTGTCCTCCATATTGAATTTTAAATAAAAAGTCCTTCTTGTTCAAAACTCGAAACATACCGGTTGTGTATTTATTTATCTTCGCGATTTTTAAATTATTAAAACAGTGCCCTTTTTATAAAAAAAAAACATTTAGTTTGCTAATTACTTTTAATTTTGGCAAACCGTCCTTAAAAAATATTAAGGAAAAACGTTTTGGCGCCCGAGCAGGGACATTGTTTTTAAAAATAAATTAAATTCGCGATTTAACACAATCGTAATTAATATTTCCGTGCGTTATTACTACCCGGTAAAAATAATCGTTTTATAAATAAACAAAATTCCAACATCATCTTATTTCTACATCATCATCAACCTCAGGACTTATTGTGATGCCCAGCTGCAACTGCATACTTTGCCAAAAGGAACGTCAACAAAATCCTAACCAGGTATTTAAGAGCAAATAATTTGTGTGAAACTTTGCAATTATTTTTCTTAAAACGAAAATTCAATTCAGAATTAATCTAAGCAAAAGTTTTATTCCACACGAAAAAAATATTTGTTCTTCACATCAATTTATTTACCGCCTAAGTAGTGAAACACACACACATAGTGATATTAAAGTGATAATTTATTTAAAATTCACAACACAAAATATCATTTATAAATTGCCAAATAAAAATAAAATACACCACAAAATAAACACATTTCGCCTCCTCGCCGCAGTTTTTGCCATCACTCGTTGCTCGTTCTCTTTTTTATCCTTTCTCGCGGGTTTTCTATTAAAAAATCATTAAAAGTTTTATTAAATCGAAAAATTACTTACATTTTTCCAATATTTACATTTATCTGCTGTGCTTATTCCTTTTATTTACTTGCTTGTCAAGTTATTTTTACGTTTGTTTTAATTCATTTTCTTTATTATTCGCTAGTAATTAATACAATCGTTTACCAACACTGGGCTGATCAAACACGCAACCCAGTTAATCTATTTGTGTGAACAGGCGAGTAAAGTAAATAAACATTAAATTAACATAAATAAAAGTGAACAAATTAAATAAATAAAGTTAAAATATTGAGAAATTTTTTATTTTAAGGAAAAAGTGAGAAAGTGATTTAATTAAATAAAGAGGTAAAATAATTATAATCGGGCGAACATTATAAAAAGTGATCGCGAGTTAAATTATAAATAATTGCTATTTATTAAGAGGCTGTGGTGATTTTTATTAAGAATAAATTATATTGTGTACCTACTTAAATCGTGCTTTGCTTGCGGTGTAACCCAGCAAACATTTTCTTGTAAATTAAAGCTTAGTTTTATTTTTTATAATATTTTCATAAAATTTATTGCAAATTTAACTGAGAATCAAGAAAATAATTATTTTTGGAATAATTAATTATATTTCGGCTTTAATTTTACATTTATTTAGCATTTTTGTACACAATTAAATTCAAATAGTTGAGACTTAATAATTTTCTGTGCTTTTAATTAGTTGTTTCTGCCATCGCATTGAAACAGAGGTTGATCTCGGAAAATAATTTACTTATTTCTTTGTTATTACAACAAAATTCTTCGGATTCCTTGAGATCCTTCCAGAAAATTAACATTTACTAATACTTTTTAAGTATTATAACTAGTCCCTATTTATATCCATTGAAAATTTAATTAAACCTCGACTACAAAATGGCTGGCGGTAAGAAACAAAAAAGTTCCGCTCCTAGTCTAGAGAGTTTATATCAACAGAAAAATACAATTTTGACCAACGTTGCGAGAATTAGGCGTTCTATAAAAGAAAAAACTATTTCCTTCAATCAAAATGAATTGCAATGTCGTTTAGAAATATTAAATTCCTACATTGAAGACGCAATGGAAATCCAGTCAGAAATCGACATTTTAGATCCATCTAATGATGAAAGAGCTGATTTGGAAAATTTGTGCGTCTCTACAAAGAGTATGCTTATGGGGTACTTAACTCCAAGAGAGCATAGTTTCGCAGAAACTACTTTCGGCTTTCAGCCTCATCATAACCGACTTCCAAATATGAAGTTGCCTAAATTCAGCGGTAAATATTCCGAATACAAAAATTTTATAAGTTTATTCGAGAGTCTGGTTGATAGCGATCCGACTCTGACTGAGATTGAAAAATTTAATCATCTTATATCATGCCTATCAGATGAAGCTTTAGGTACGGTAAAAGCTTACCAAATAAGCGAACAAAATTATTCCAAAGCTTTGAATAGTTTAAAAAAGGTTTACGACAATCCATGCTTGATATTTTTCGATAATATCACCAAATTGTTTGAACTTCCGGATATGTCTAAACCATCTGCTTCAGCTTTGAGGTGCATGATCGATACGGTTTCGGCAATATATGGCTCGCTTTTGTCAATTGGTGACGATAAAGCGATTACAAATGCCATTATTATACATTTAGTAATGACGAAAGTGGATCCAATCACTAGGTCCAAGTGGGAAGAGCAACTTAATTACGAAAAGTTGCCCTTATGGAGTGATTGCGAGGATGCCTTGAACAAGCGATATCAACACATTTCAGCTGAAGAAGCTTCGTGTTCAAGAGCAAAACCTAATCCAAATTTATATAAGAAACCTGATAGTTTCTCAAAAAAGAAACAAAATTCGTCATTTTCATGCCAAACCGACAATCAACAACAAAATTCTAAATGCCTATTTTGTAAATCGACACAACACTACTTATCAAACTGTCCTTCATTCGCTGCTGTACCTGCACAGCAGATTCGATTTCGTAAAAGGTGTTCCTGCCTGTATCAACTGTTTGAAAAAAGGAGCAAATGAAAATACAATAAACAGTTCTGATCCTAATCAGCCTTCAACTTCAAGAGCTTCCGTAAATCATTCGTCTTCATTGGAAGATAATGTTATTTTAGCCACAGCGTTAGTTAAAATAAGAAATAATTCTGGACAATACGTCATAGCTAGAGCTTTATTGGATTCCGGTTCACAAATCAACTTTGTTACCGAGGAACTTTCGCAGCGACTACAACTACAAAAGGAACAAAGAAATCTCAGTTTAACTGGCATTGGAAGAACGAATTCTTCCACCAAATACAAGGCTCAGGCAAATGTGAGATCTCGAACGAATTCCCATGAATTTTCGTCAGAATTCTGGATTCTTCGATCGATTTCCAATTACCAACCAGATCGAACGATTTCGACTTCAGGATGGAACTTGCCTTCGAATATTGAATTAGCTGATCCATACTTTTATAAACCACAAAAGATTGATATGTTGATCGGCGCTGAGATATTCTTTGAATTATTATGCGTTGGTCAAATTAAACAAAATCCAAACATTCCAACACTTCAAAAGACGTTACTTGGTTGGATTGTTTCTGGAAAATATAAAGAGCCAAGAGAAATTTATAATAATTGTTGCCATTTAAGTCAAATTAAAGATAATGACGAATCATTAGATCTTATAGTTCGTAGATTTTGGGAATTAGAAGAAATTCCTAGAGAGGCAAATATACTTTCTATAGAACATCAAAGGTGTGAGGAACATTTTTCAAAATCTGTTCAGCGATTGCCATCCGGCAGATTTAAAGTGGCGCTACCTTTCAAAGCAGATACAAAATTGCTTGGTCTCTTTTTTGAAACAGCCAGAAGACGATTTTTATCCTTAGAACGTCGGCTGTCAAAAGAACCACAAACGAAAGAGATGTATAACTCATTTATGAAAGAATACATTAACTTGGGACATATGTCTATTGCAGATAATAAAATCCCCAATACTCCTCATTACTTTATCCCACACCAATGTGTTCTACGACCGCAAAGTACTTCTACTAAGCTTCGTGTAGTTTTCGACGCCTCTTGCAAAACATCTACGCATCATTCGGCTCCATTCCTGGCAATACGATGTCTAACACATCTGAGCGAATTGTTCGAAAAAACGTTACCAATCGGATCTAAAATAATTAAAAGAGACTTTTACGTCGATGACTTGCTAACTGGCGCCGATTCTATTGAAGAACTCAATATTATCAGGTCCCAAGTCACTGATATTTTGCAATCGGCAGGCTTTCATTTAACTAAATGGTTTACGAATCATAACAAGCTGCCAGATTCTACTACAACGGAAAAATCATTACAATTAGATCCGGATCTCACGAAGCCATTAGGCACATACTGGCGTCCAAAGAGTGATGTATTTAAATACCACTTAGACAAGTCCTTTCAAGATTTAAGAGCGACAAAGAGAAACATATTGTCAGTTTCGGCAAGACTTTTTGACCCTCTAGGACTCTTGGGCCCTTTGGTAATAAAGGCTAAAGTTCTTCTTCAAGAACTATGGCTTATGAAGTTGGATTGGGATGAATCAATCCCCACGCGTTTAGATACATCTTGGGAGAGTTTCAAGTCCAATTTATCGAAAATTGATGTTATAGAAATTCCCAGATATGTTTTAACCACTTCTAAAACCAAATGTCAAATTCATGGGTTTTCTGATGCCTCAATGCGAGCGTATGGCTGCTGCCTTTATATACGGAGTAGAGCTTCTAATAAAACTTCTTGTCGGTTATTAACAGCCGAATCAAAAGTCGCTCCTCTGAAGACCAAATCTCTTCCGAGACTTGAACTATGCGCAGCCCATTTATTGGCCAAATTATGGTCTAGAATAAAACCCATGATATCGTTTGAGATAGAAAGCGTAACATTATGGACGGATTCAGAAATTACTTTACACTGGATTCAGACTCATCCATCGACGTTGGCGACATTTGTTTCAAATCGAGTTTCTGAAATCCAAGAACTATCGGACCAAGTTACATGGCGACATGTTCCAACTAAGGATAATCCGGCCGATATAGTTTCCAGAGGCAGTTATGTCGATGAATTAATTAATTCTATTTGGTTCACAGGCCCTAGCTTTTTACTCCAAGAGAGTAACATGTGGCCAATTAACGATCATTTTAATCTGACAATCGAAGAAGAATCATTAGAAAAGCGAAAAGCAAACGTATTTCTCGCGGTAGAGGCAAACGATAACCATATTTTGAAGGTGATTGAGACATATTCATCATATACTAAAATGATTCGAATATTCACATATGTCTTTCGTTTTCTTTATATCGCTCGAGGACACAAGTGCCGCAATTTGGGAAAACCTGAAGCGAGAGAAATGAATTGGACGTTTCTTCACTTGGTTGAATTCTTGCAAAAAATTAATTTTGCTGACGAATTGAAAAAGTTAAGCAAATCACAAATACTGCCTTCAAATTTACAACGACTGAATCCATTTGTCCATCAATATAAAGACGAACATCGCTCGTTTTCACTACTTAGGGTCGGCGGGCGGTTGCTTAATTCACCAATTGCATACGATGCGAAGTTTCCCCTCTTGATGTCAAAGAACTCGCATTTCATCACCATTTATTTAAGACATTTGCACGTTACAAATTGTCATGCTGGCGCAAAAGCTTTAGTAGCCATTTTGCGAGACAGAATATGGTTGATAAATGCTAGAGAAGAATGTACGAAAGTAGTTCGCAAGTGTCTACATTGTTTTCGATACAAACCTAAATTAATGAATCAAATAATGGGGAATTTGCCCGCTGATATGGTGAGAGCTCTACGCCCATTCAAAATATGCGGCGTAGACTTTTGCGGCCCAGTTAATGTAACGCTTAAAATTCGAGGCCGTCCACCCGTAAAAATGTATATTGCTATCTTTGTGTGTTTTACCTCAAAAGCTATACATATTGAATTGGTAACTGATCTCTCTTCAAATTCTTTTATTCTTTGTCTTCAAAGGTTCATCGGCAGGAGATGTCTACCGGAGAAGGTTATTTCCGACAACGCGACCAACTTTGTAGGTGCCAGTCGAGAGCTAGAAGAGCTTCGTCAAGCAATGCACAACAATGCCGAAGACGTGGAACGGTACGCTGCCAACAAGGGAATCAGCTTCCAGTTCATCCCACCACGAGCTCCACATTTCGGAGGCCTATGGGAAGCGGCCGTCAAGTCTGCCAAAGGTCTGCTAGTCAGGACAATAGGCAAGGTTCTGTTAACCGTAGAGGAGCTACAGACGGTTCTGGTAGAGGTAGACACAGTCCTGAACTCCAGGCCCATCGCCCCACTCAGCAACGATCCCAACGACGGAGAAGCGTTGACTCCAGGGCATCTGATAGTCGGAGAGAGCCTAGTAGCGCTGCCGCAAGGATTGCATCCCGACGATCAGGGCAGGCTGACGTTCTCCAAGAGATGGCGGCTTATCTGCGCACTCAAGCAGACGTTTTGGCGGTCTTGGGAGAGAGATTATGTCCGCAGCCTCCAAACCAAAACCAAGTGGGCGGAGGTAGAAGAAGATCTCGCCTCGGCAAGGTCGTCGTCGTCCACGAGGACAAGACTCCACCGCTGCACTGGCTGACCGGCCGAGTTCTGGAGGTAATCCGCGGCGCAGACAGCAGAGTCAGAGTAAGAACGGTGAACTAACACGACCTATACACAAACTGGCTCTACTTCCTCAAAATTGAAGACCGTTAGTCCTTCAATGGGCCGGTGTTACGTCATTCTGACGATTTTTATTTTATTAATATTAATTAAATTTAAAACAACAATTTAATGAAATTCATCCTTTACATAACTGACTTTATGTCAAATTAAATTTTAATGTCATTTGTCCTCCATATTGAATTTTAAATAAAAAGTCCTTCTTGTTCAAAATTCGAAACATACCGGTTGTGTATTTATTTATCTCCGCGATTTTTAAATTATTAAAACAGTGCCCTTTTTATAAAAAAAAAAACATTTAGTTTGCTAATTACTTTTAATTTTGGCAAACCGTCCTTAAAAAATATTAAGGAAAAACAGTGATAAAAATTTAAGTGTACAGTCACTATTATCCACTATATTTAGAATTTCCTGGGTTTTATGGATTCTGGCATTATCCATAATTAAAAATGAATTTTGTAACTCTGGGCTGCTTTCAATTTTATCCAGGAGCTCTCTAAGAAATATTTGGAAACGGGCTGAATTTACAGTGGAAAGGGAAAAAACTTTATGATGAACAACACCAGCATTATTTATCGCAGCAATTAAAGTAACGTTCCTTCCTCTTACGGTTGGCACAACAACATGAGCTCTTTCACCTACCTTAGCACGTGCTTGTGAACGCCGTAAGTGTAAGTTAAACCCGCACTCATCTATAAAAATCATTTTTTCTTTTTGTTGAGGAGACCAAATTGCAAATTCTGAAGCATACTGTCGACGGTTTTCAATAGCAGATGCGCTATTCATACGGTCCATTTCAATGGAAGCCATTTTCAGCGTTATATTGAGTTCTTTTAAGCCGTTGAAAATTGTATACAGTGCAAGCGTTACATTAAATTGTTCAAATAACTTTCTGCGAATATTTTTCAAAGTTATTCCCGGCTCACTATCCACAATCGTCTCAATTTTTTCCAGGATTTGGGGAACTAATTTTTTTCCCCTATTATTTCCAAGAGGTAGTTCCACTAGTTCGCAGTCATTTTTTTATATCGCGAAATAATAGTTTTGGTGCTGTTTATATTTACTGACGTTATACGAGATACTTCCGCGATGGTATTCCCCTCCTCATACAATTTTATAATCATTAGTTTCACATTTTTTGAAATGTTGGCATATTTTCCTCTACGTCTTATTGTTTCACTAACTTCTGTTTCTTCTGAATCACTCATTTTCAACTTTTGACTATGAATCTGCAATTAATACTATATAATTTTGTATTCAACCGTTACCAGACAATAACAACAATATAGGTCATTTACAGTAATCGGTTAAAAAATTTGCAAATAAAAAAAATACAACAAAATATGATAAACCTACAAATTTTAAAACTGGTTTAATTTAATTTGAAAAATGTTTCATCGAATTTGAAAAAAGTTTCGCTCATTTCGAAAAAAGTTTCATTTATTTTGAAAAAGGTTTCCTTCATTTTGAAAAACATTTCATTCATTTTGGAAAAGGTTTCGTTCATTTTGAAAAAAGTTTTATTTATTTTGAAAAAAGTTTCGCTAATTTTGAAAAATTTCATTTATTTTGAAAAAGGTTTCGTTCATTTTAAAAAAGGTTTCGTTCATTTTGAAAAATGTTTCGTTTATTTTGAAAAAGGTTTCATTTATTTTGAAAAAGGTTTAATTTAAACTGAAAATGCTATATATATATATTGGTCAATTAAAAAAAAAAAACGTACACGAGTTTTTTTGCTTATTTTTAAAGTTTTTTCAATTCGACTGTAAGAGTGACAAATTTATATAGAAATTAATGAAGAATCCGGTGGTACTTTTAGGCTCTCAAAAAAATTAATATTTTTTCATTTTTTTAAGGTTTTCTATGATTTCTATCTTGAGCGTCACACACCAAATGTGTACATATTCTCTATTTTTAACTCGCTCACGCTGAAGCATTTTTTTCGGCAAATCACCTCTTTTCATCCATTTCGCGTTGCTATTTGAAAACAGAATCAGTCAGTAACAATAAAAATTTATCTCAAATACACCACGATTATACCTTTCTTTCTTCTTTCTTTTATATTCCTCATTACGTGCTTTATCGAGCTTTATTTTTTATCGATATCTCCGAGCCCTTTCAGCCGCCGTTAATTTTGTTGTTTTACTCTTGAGAATTAAAAAATAAAATCAAAATTAAGCATTTTAAGCTACGAAGCAATATAAATCAAAAGTGATACTCATGAAATTTTTGCCTATTTTGGTTCTTATCGTAGGCAATTTATTTCTCAAACTCACAAATCATAAAAAAAATGAGTTGAAATCATGTAAACAATGGTTGTCTGCTTCAATTTTTTACGTTTAATATATTCACTTTTAAAAAAATTAGCGTGATGCTCATGAAATTTGATCGTGCCCTTACCCTTACTTTTTTAACAGATTTTTTTTCGTTTTTTCACTTTTGGAATAACTAAACTTTGTACTTTCCTTACGTTATTTACTTTATTTAAATGGAAATTGAAAACGAGTAATATTATTTGATTTATAAAAAAGTGATGCTCAACGCAAATTGTGGGGACAACTTTTGTTTGCAACGCCAAATTCTTACTAATTAAGTTTTGACGACTATTACAAATCAAAACATAAGAAAGAAAGGCAACTATTCGAAAACAGTTATTAAATGTTTCATATTTATTTTTTCCTTGATTTTATTTTATTTTGTTTATTAAAAATTCTAACGGCGGACACATGCTTTTGTATGGAAGGAGTCAGAGGGAGAAACAAAACACTATCCTGAAAAAACAAAAAAACAAACATACAAATTTGAGAATTACGTTTTTTTGTTACATATTCCTTGCTGTTCAATCTCACATTTTTGTTTTTTTTTTTGTTTTTTTTACTTAAAATAGTAGTTTAAAGTGCGGGGACACAAAAATTGCGTTTTTTTTTGTAAATTGACCCATATACATATCAGAGGTGTATATAATATAATGAATTGGTCCTAATATGCAACCTCGGGGAACACCAGCTTTAATAGGTTGTGTAGTACTTAAGAAGTCTCCTTCTTTAATAATAAATTTGTGATGGGTTAGCTAGCTATCTAGGAGCATGTATATGTCTATGGGGGAAATTTGCTTCAATTTGTAAATTAAACCTTCATGCCATACTTTGTCAAATGCTTGTGATATATCAATGAAGAGAGAAGAGAAATATTTCTTTTCTTCAAAAGTTTTGCGAATTGTTGTTACAAGTCTAAGTGTTTTTTCAATTGTTCTATGCTTTCTTCTAAATCAGAACTGATGATCCCAAATTTGCGTTAATTTGGTAACCAACCTTTTTTCAAACAGCTTTGACATATTAGATAGAAGACTTATAGGTCTATAGAAGAAGAAGAAGGTCTATAGGACTCTACTTTTGAGTGATCTTTACCTGGCTTGGGAATAGGGTTGCCAGTCAGGCTGGATTCGACTGGATTGTCCAGCTTTTTTAGTGCTTGTCCAGTGTCAAGCTAAAATTAAATTTGTCCAGCTAAAAAATGAAGGATTGAAATTTTTTAAAATTATTTTTATGAAAAAGAATGCAATAAAAAGTTTTGCAAAAGTGTATTTTTTTATTTTTACTTTATCGTTCCATGCGTTGATTAATCGATTTCTTGATCAAGTTCATTTTGTAATAAAATTACCCTCCATCAAATTTTCCCATTGTACTTACTTTACTTAAATGGCCTATATCAAAAACCTGTTATGTGCGCATATTCTTCAATTCGTAGGTCAAGCTTTGAGAGATTTTTCTCTACTTGGCCCTTTCATCGTATTTTCGGACGTCCACTTTTACGAGTTCATTTGGGATCGTTTTCGAATAGTTTTGTTGCTGGAGTATTTTCATACATTCGCACAACATGTCCCAGCCAAAGCTGCCGGTGCTTTTTGATGCATGTCAATGTCGGTATTCATTGTTGATGCAAAATGGTCCAAAGATTTTTCGTAGAATCTTCCTCTCAAAAACTGCAAGAATAGCTTCCTCAGCCTGTGCAAGTGCCCATGATTCAACACCATATAATAATACGGGTGGTATAAGCGTTTTGTAGAGCCAGCTTATGCCAAAATAGCATTTGTTGCCAAGTATGATTCTACGTTTGATTTCGAAACTTACGTCGCTATTTATGTTGAAAGCGGTAACAAGGTAAACAAATTTTTTTACAACCTCGTAGCTATAATTATCAAGGATTACATGTGGTCCAATTCTTGGGGATTGCCTGCTTGTAGAAGCCAGCAGTTTTTATTTGATTCATTGACCCATTTTATTAGATTTCTTCCCGATACTTGAAAAGGCGGCTGTCAAATCGCGCAATGTACGTCCCATGATATCAATGTCATCGACAAACGCGAGTAGCATGTATTTTTTGTTAAAAATTGTTTCAGATCTCGGACGATTTCATTTTCTCTTGATATCGCTGCGGTTAATTACGGTATTCGAAATTTGGTTTATCAAAAATATAAAGATTCATCGAAGAAAATTATTTAAGCAAGTTTTTTATTATTAATGCCCAGTTAAATTTTGGTTGGTCAAGCTTTTTTTCCTTATGTCCAGCTTTCTCAGGATTTGTGTCTGGCAACCCTACTTGGGAACCATAGTTATTAATGAAACTTTCTGTTCTGGAGGATAATATTTTAGATGTAGGGTTGCATTGAAAATAAATGTTATTATTCTAACTACTACTAATGGTAGCTATTTTAACATTTTATTGCTCACTTTGTCAAATCCAGGTGCTTTTTCGGGGTTTAAGTCAAGAATAGATTTTATAACCTCCCGAGTCTCAAACCTATTCGTTGTTCTACGTTGCTGTACAACAGGGGGTAGCTCCATCATGTCATTTGATAAGTTGGGGGTAAATTCATTTTGCAATTGGTTTACAAACAGATTACCTGTCTCTGAGTCGCTACTTGCCCAGCCTCCACTCGTAGTTCTCAAAGGTGGTTTACAAATGACAGGACTTTTATAGCTTTTAGCAGCTCGCCATAATGAATAGTCCGATTCTGGGGTCGCATCTAGTCCTTTTAAAAACGTTTCCAGGAATTCAGCTCTTTGGGATTCTAGTAATTTGCTTAGTGATTTTATGCAATTTCGGAATCTATTTTTAGATTGGGGGGATCTATGAATTTACCATTCTCTTTGAGCTCTTCTTTTTTCAGCCAAAAGCCGTCCGACATCGGCTGAGTATATTCTATTACACCTGACTTGTCGAGAGGGGAATGCAGCATGTTGTTGGGGTAGCTTGATGTGAGAGGGTAGTGCACAATATTACCTTGTGGTTAACATAGTATGCCGTTGACGGGGAAGGGTAGCATGTTGCTGGCGGAGTTATGCAGCATATCATCTGGTGGGTAATGCAGCATGTTGTGGGGTGTTAATGTAGCGTGTTGTAGGGGGATTATGTAGTACATTGCCAGGGGGCTAAAGTAGCATGATGGTTGTAGCATGTTGCCGGGAATCAGCGAAGCTTGTTTTGGGGGTATAATGCGGCATATTGCCGGAGGTAAAAGCGGAGTTTCGTATGGGAGAAGGTGTGACATGTTGCCGGGGGGTAATGTAGCAATGTTGTGGGGTTGTAATGAAGCATGTGATATTGGGGGTTGTGTTGCAAGTTCACGGGGGTTAGGTATTATTGTGAGTGAGTGGGGAGATGTGATATACTGATTGGGGAGGACTGTTGCATATTTAGCAGCCAATTTAAGATTATTTATCAGATATCTGATAGAGAGATCTACATCTTCCGGTGTATGTAGCGGAATGTTTTCTGTGCAGTGAGTGCTGAGATATTTCTTCTATTAAAGCCAATTTATCTTAGTACCTACCATTGCTATGTGTATAGTTGGGGAATGGTCCGAGGAAGGTTCCAAAGAAGGTTGAACTTGGATCATTTCTCTTCTGATACTTTTCGTTACTCCAAAATCGATAATGCCCTTTGCGTTTTAAAAATATTTTAATGCAGTTCATGGTTTATTTAAAATGGCTTGCAATAACATTGATTGCATTTTGATCATTTCTTGCAACATGCTACTCATTGTGTTTGTAAAATCATTTACTGACTGCACTAGAGTGTTAATTGTAGACTCTAGCCTGCTGAAGTTCAAGTTTGCATTTTCAGAACTTGTAGCAATGTTTGGTTAAGGTTCGAATTTGGTTTTGGTGAAGGATTTTCAGGAGTGCTATTTGTTTTTAAAACATTTGCCCAGAAATTCTTGTTAGTTTCAATCTGTGGGAACTGTGGATTAATTACTGGATGAGTGGGGATTATATTTTGCATTTTTCACAAACGAATAAACAAGGCAACCTCTGTATTTTGCAGTATGATTTCCAACACATTTGCTACATTTTTTTTTGTGTTTGTGTCGTTTTTTGGTTTATTACATTGCGCTGATCCGTCGAACTCTTCGCATATTACACAAACAGGGGGTAATTTCCAATAAGTCCTAGTGTGAGTGAATTCCTGGCAATTTGAACACTGAATTTTTATTTTACGGTGCAGTAGGTATTTTAAACTATATATTGGGTGTGAATCATTTTTTTTTTTCAATTCACTCGGAACATTGGTTGGGGGATATTTTCTCTATTTCTCATGTTGGTCACATGCTTAACTTTAAACCGATTTTAATGTAAGCATTCTTTTATTTCGTCTGACGCGACGCCTTTAATGACCACTTGTAGACCTTTGCTGCTTTTAAATTGGTATGTGTAGAAGCTTTTATTGCGGAGCACGAATTCGTTAACTACATAATTTTTTGTTTCACTTATGTTGCCGTGCTTAAACGAAACAACATTAAAAGCATTTTCACCGATTAAGGAAACCAAATTATTAATTAAAATATTTTTTTATTACTACTGGTGATAACTTTTGCATACTTACAGGCGCGTGCGAAATTGAATCACTATTAATTACCATATTGTTGTTATTTGTTGTCATCATATTTTGTTTTGGTATATAGTCCACCCTTGTCAAAGATTTGGGGAACAAGAAGAAGCACGGCTAGTTAATTTGGCGGTTAAGTACGCGATATCATCAATTTTCAGGGACCGAAAATAATAATTATTCTTGAATTTTCAAAGAAAAAAAGCAATCATATGGAAATATCGCAGAACTAATTTGAAAACATAATTTTGCTTCTTTTCCACTATATTTTCAGAAAATGACATTGTCAAATTCTGACAAATATTTTTTTTGGCAAAAATATTTGTCAAGATCTGACAAATATTTTTTTTGGTAAAAATATTTGTCAAAAATTGATTTTTATTTTATTTGTCAAAAATATTTGTCAAGGTCTGACAAATATTTTTTTTGGCAAAAATTTGATTTTTATTAATTTTTGACAGAAATAATTTTTATTCTGATTTACATTTTTTTTGTCAAAAATATTTGTCAAATAAAAAACGCAAAAAAAATCAATACAGAATTTAAAAAAAATTCAAAAATTTCCCATAATAACGGTAAAAAAAATTTTCAATAAAAACAAAAATTTTTAAAATTTCCCATAAAAACAGGGACCGAAAATAATAATTATTCTTGAATTTTCAAATAAAAAAAGCAATCATATGGAAATATCGCAGAACTAATTTGAAAACATAATTTTGCTTGTTTTCCACTATATTTTCAGAAAATGACATTGTCAAATTCTGACAAATATTTTTTTTGGCAAAAATATTTGTCAAGATCTGACAAATATTTTTTTTGGCAAAAATATTTGTCAAAAATTGATTTTTATTTTATTTGTCAAAAATATTTGTCAAGGTCTGACAAATATTTTTTTTGGCAAAAATTTGATTTTTATTAATTTTTGACAGAAATAATTGTTATTCTGATTTACATTTTTTTTGTCAAAAATATTTGTCAAATAAAAAACGCAAAAAAAATCAATACAGAATTTAAAAAAAAATCAAAAATTTCCCATAATAACGGTAAAAAAAATTTTTCAATAAAAATAAAAATTTTGAAAATTTCCCATAAAAATGGGAAATTTTAAAAATTTCTTGTAAAAGAGGGAAATTTTGAATATTCTTTTTTAAAATGTGAAATTTTGAAAATTTCCTATATAAATGGGAAATTATAAAACTTTTCTGTAAAAATGGTAAATTTTAAAAATTTCACCTAAAAATGGTAAATTTTGAAAATTTCACCTAAAAAAGGAAAATTTTGAAAATTTCCCATAAAAAAGGGAAATTTTGAAAATTTCCCATAAAAAAAGGGAAATTTTGAAAATTTCCCATAAAAAAGGGAAATTTTGAAAATTTCCCATAAAAAAGGGAAATTTTGAAAATTTCCCATAAAAAGGGAAATTTTGAAAATTTCCCATAAAAATGGGAAATTTTGAAAATTTCCCATAAAAAAGCGAAATTTTGAAAATTTCCCATAAAAAAGGCAAATTTTGAAAATTTCCCATAAAATAGGCAAATTTTGAAAATTTCCCATAAAAAGGCAAATTTTGAAAATTTCCCATAAAAAAGGGAAATTTTGAAAATTTCCCATAAAAAAGGGAAATTTTGAAAATTTCCCATAAAAAAGGGAAATTTTGAAAATTTCCCATAAAAAAAGGAAATTTTAAAAATTTCTTATAAAAAGGGGAAATTTTGATTATTCTTTTTTAAAATGTAAAATTTTGAAAATTTCCTATATAAATGGGAAATTATAAAACTTTTCTGTAAAAATGGGAAATTTTGAAAATTTCCCATAAAAAAGGGAAATTTAAAAAATTTCCCATTAAAATAGGAAATTTTGAAAATTTCTCATAAAAAAAGGGAAATTTTGAAAATTTCACATAAGAAAGGGAAATTTTGAAAATTTCCCATAAAAAAGGGAAATTTCGAAAATTTCCCATAAAAAAGGGAAATTTTGAAAATTTCCCATAAAAAAGGGAAATTTTGAAAATTTCCCATAAAAAAGGGAATTTTGAAAATCTCGCATAAAAATGGGAAATTTTGAAAATTTCCCATAAAAAAGTGAAATTTTGAAAATTTCCCATAAAAAAGGCAAATTTATTTTTATGGGAAATTTTCAAAATTTGATTTTTATGTCAAATGTTCAAAATTTCCCATAAAAAAGGCAAATTTATTTTTATGGGAAATTTTCAAAATTTGATTTTTATGTGAAATGTTCAAAATTTCCCTTTTTTATGGGAAATTTTCAAAATTTCCCTTTTTTATTGGAAATTTTTCAAAATTTCCTTTTTTTATGGGAAATTTTCAAAATTTCCCTTTTTTATGGGAAATTTTCAAAATTTCCCATTTTTATTGGAAATTTTCAAAATTTCCCTTTTTTATGGGAAATTTTCAAAATTTCCCTTTTTTATAGGAAATTTTCAAAATTTGACTTTTTTATAAGAAATGTTCAAAATTTCCCTTTTTTATGTGAAATTTTCAAAATTTCCCTTTTTTATGGGAAATTTTCAAAATTTCAGTTTTTTATGGGAAATTTTCAAAATTTCCCTTTTTTATGGGAAATTTTCAAAATTTCCCTTTTTTATGGGAAATTTTCAAAATTTCCCATTTTTATGGGAAATTTTCAAAATTTCCCTTTTTTATGAGAAATTTTCAAAATTTCCCTTTTTTATGGGAAATTTTCAAAATTTCCCTTTTTTATGGGAAATTTTCAAAATTTCCCCTTTTTTATGGGAAATTTTCAAAATTTCCCTTTTTTTATGAGAAATTTTCAAAATTTCCCTTTTTAATGGGAAATTTTTTGAATTTCCCTTTTTTATGGGAAATTTTCAAAATTTCCCTTTTTTATGTAAAATTTTCAAAATTTCCCTTTTTTAGGTGAAATTTTCAAAATTTCCCATTTTTACAGAAAATTTTTATAATTTCCCATTTATATAGGAAATTTTCAAAATTTCACATTTTAAAAAAGAATATTCAAAATTTCACATTTTAAAAAAGAATATTCAAAATTTCCCCTTTTTACAAGAAATTTTTAAAATTTCCCATTTTTATGGGAAAATTTCCAATACTACGTTTTTATGGGAAATTTTCAAAATTTTTATTTTTATTGAAAATTTTTAAAATTTACCGTTATTATGGGAAATTTTTTAAAAAAGGGAAATTTTGAAAATTTCCCATAAAAAAGGGAAATTTTGAAAATTTTTCATAAAAAAGTCAAATTTTTAAAATTTTCCAAACAAAAGGGAAATTTTTAAAATTTCCCATAAAAAAGGGAAATTTTAAAAATTTCCCATAAAAAATTTATTTTTTTTATGGGAAATTTTCAAAATTTGACTCTTTTATGAGAAATTTTCAAAATTTCCCTTTTTTATGGGAAATTTTCAAATTTTCCCTTTTTTATTGGAAATTTTCAAAATTTCCCTTTTTTATTGGAAATTTTTCAATTTTCATTTCAAATGACAAATAGTTTTGACAAAAAAAATTTAAATCAGAATAACAATTATTTCTGTTTAAAATAAATAAAAATCAGATCTTGACAAATATTTTTGCAAAAAAAAATATTTGTCAGACCTTGATTTTATTTTTTTGACAAATAAAATAAAAATCAATTTTTGACAAAAATTTTTGCCAAAAAAAATATTTGTCAGAATTTGTCAAATATATTTGACAAAAAAAAATAAAAATCATAAAATAAAAATTATTTCTGCCAAAAAAAATTAAAAACCGTAAAATAACAATTATATTTTGATTTTTATTATAAATGTCATAATTGTAACGGTCCCTGAATTTTGTTTGTTTATGTTTTGTGAATCACTCTCTGAGACGTTCACTGAGAGATACGCATTTCTACCTTTTAATCTTAGTCTTCGCTCACTTATCTTAATACTTGATAAACTCATTAAGAGAGTTCTCTTTTATTTTTATCACTTTGGCTCTTATGTTTAACAATTATTTTGCTTTAACACTAAAGGAATTTTAAAAGAATTTTTATGATTTTAGCATAAACAAGTAAGAGTGCTATATTCGGCTATGCCGAATATTGTAACACCAATGGTGTTACAAAAGTAAACAGAAAGAGTTTTTGATCAATTACAAGTATGTATGTTTCTGAAGACTGATTTAGGTGAGTCCTACAAAAATACTAATATATGTATATTGATTTTCTGATTTGATTTTTTGTAAGTATGTTCTAATACATTTAGTTTTTGGGCGATATATGAATAATACTTTAACAAGTGAATAAATAACCTTGTTTTATATTGGGTCTAAAACATTGTGGAGGTAGATTGAAATACCATTTCAGAAATTATGCAATATTGTAACATTTCGTTGTATTTATGCATTTAAATATCTTTAAAGTTAGAGGACCGATTAAATGGTTGCTTTAATGAGAATATTTAGCGGACCTATTTAGATTAGACTTTTGGCAACAACACTTACGTAAGATATATAAAAGGTCATCAAAATGTTCAAAATTAACCTATTTAGATTAGACTTTTAGCAACAATACTTACGAATGATCACTTATTTAAGACATATTTCGGTATGCTGAAATCAAGTTTGACGAGCTTCTAGATGGCATACTAACATAACTTGTATGTATAGGTAATAGACGTTTAAGTTTTCTACGAAGTACACTATTAAATTGCAACATATAGTTCCACTTACAACTGAGATATATCCAAAACTCGAAGTTCAATGCTAAATTAAAATTTTTTATTTTCTTTTAAATTGTATTGTTTTAATTTGTTTAAAGTTCCACAATTTGCGAATATTATACCGATATGAATTATATATCAGATCTTAAAAAATCCTCCCAAAGCAAAACGATATTCAAAATAGGTACTCTACATTCGTTGTCCCGAAAGTGACAGAATTTAATTTTTTTTAAATAAAAAATTAAAAAAAAAATTAACTGTATAACAAATTTTACAAAACCATTTAATGCAACACACTATTGAATTTCATCAAAATCGGTAGATCAACTGAGATATCGCCAAAGCAAATGATATCGATGTACCCAAAGTGACAAATTTTAGAAAAAAAATTTGTAAAAAACAATATTTTTTTTATAATTTTTCGAAATATATATCAGATTAAAGAAAATACTCCAACGCAGCATGCTATTAAATTTCATCAAAATCGGTCTATAAACGCCAGAGATATCGCCAAAATTCAAAATTCTATGAGAATTTAATTGTTTTTTAAACTGTATTTTTCCAAAAAAAAATTAAATTTCTTAAAAAAAATGTGTTTAATAAAAAGGTTTTTTGAACTTCTTATCAAATTTTAGGAAATCGGTAAATCAATAACCGAGATATAGCCAAAGCAAAACGTATCGATGTACGCAAATTGACAAATTAAATTTTTTTTAAACAGTATTAAAAAAAAAATAAATTATATATCAGATTTTAGAAAAAATTCCAGGCAACATGCTATTAAATTTTATCAAAATCGGTCTATAAACACCAGAGATATTGCCAAAATTCAATAAGAATTTAAGAAAATTTTTTGTTAAAAACCTGTATTTTTCCAAAAAAAAAAAATCAATTTCGTCAAAAAACTGTGTTTTTTTAAGTTTTTTGAACTGTATATCAAATTTTAGGAAATTATTTAACGTAGCACACTATTGAATTTTATCAAAATCGGTAGTGATTTGTCAACCAAATGGCAACATTGCTAATTTCTATTTTTGTTGGCGATATTAACATGTGTTTTTGCAATATATACACTAAAGCGTCTCGACTTATATGGAACAGTTCGCCGTACAGTACCGAATATAAAGTATTGTTGTAAGATAGTTTCGAAAAAAATGTTTTTAATTTTTTTTCGCCGCACATTTTTCGTTATATCTTCGTCATTTACAGTCGGATCTTAAAGTGTGATATATATGTACATGTTTTCGTCTTGAGGAACCCAATATTTTGCTTTAATACTCATACTCAGATATCCAGTTGTTATATTTATTCATCAGACCTCAGTTCCTACCACCCTAATGTACCACACTAATATTCCAACCGAATTATTAAAAGCAAGAAATTTTTGTTTTGCCGCACATTGGGATCGCCGTAAATTTTTCGTTACATCTTCGAACGACGTTCGTCGTCACATAGAAAAAAACGCCAACTTTTTCCACCCTGAGAATATTTTGTTGTCGATGATAACAGACCAAGATCCGCTAGTACGTTCAGATGGATATACAAAGATTCTATCAGCCAGAAACGTAGCAACGTCAAATGTTCGGACTACAATTTCAGAATTTTATAAACTTCGAGAGCTAGAAGCATTACAGTTTTCCAATGAATTAATCGAAATACCAGGTCTTTCTTTTGATAGTTTTATTTGCTAATTTTAATTATTTTTACAGCTTATCTATGACATTCACAAAACACAGAGCGTTTTGTTCATGTAGTACATGAATATACCATGGCTGTCACCGGGGAGCAACGCATGGGCCACATTTGATCTAAATTCAAGAGTCGTCAAAAATATAGCAAACTTGGATCGTTTCAAGACATGATTAATTAAAATTTTTAACTTTACATTAATTTTTTTAATTCTTATTATATTCTTATTATATGAGAAGATTGTACTTGAGGTCAATGATTATGAACACAAAACATTGGCCTTCTTTAGACAATAACATGATAAATAACAATTAAAAATGCAACTGTAAATGGCAAAGATATAGCGAAAAATGTATTTTGGCGACCCCAATGTGCGACAAAAACAAAAATTCTTCGTTTTTATAGTTCAAATGGAATTACCGAAAAACTTAGTAACGGTTTAACGATTTTTTAAGAGCTTTAATTTTTTAAGAGCTTGAGGCACCTACAAAATATTAGGTGGTGTACGAACTTCGAGACGCCCTAATATACATACTTGGTCCAATTGTTTTCATACAATGGTATTAATTGTTATTTGTTTCTTTCCATATTGAAGGTTTTTGTTTATAGTTTTCCTTTTAAATTAATTATTATTTATACAAAACTTAGTTAACTTCCTATTTAAAACTTGTTAATATTTAAGATATAAGGCATTATTTTTTTTAGAATGTAATGCAAAAAATTGTAACATTATATTAAATAAAAATTAAATTAATATACAAATTTTACAAATATTTAAGTATATAATGTATACAATAGGGCGTCTCGAAAAAAAAGTTCGCCGTACACCGAATATAAAGTATTGCTTTGACGCAGTTTCAAAAATTTTTTTTTTAATTTTTTTTCGATGCATATTGGGGTCGCCAAAATACATTTTTCGTTATATCTTCGGCATTTATAGTCGGATTTTAAAGTGTGATATATACATGTTTTTGTCTCGAGGAGACCAATATTTGCTTTAATAGTCATTGATCTCAGATATCCGGTTCTAGCATTTATCCATCAGACCTCAGTTCCTACCACCCTAATGTACCTCCCTAATATCAGAACATTAAAGCTCTTCAAAAATCGTTAAACTTTTACTAAGAAGGTTTTTCAATAATTCCAACCGAACTATTAAAAACAAGGAATTTTTGTTTTTGCCGCACATTAGGGCCGTCAAAATACGTTTTTCGTTATATCTTCGTCATTTACAGTTGGATCTTTAAGTGTTATATACCGATGTTTTTCTCTAAAGAAGGCCAATGTTTTGTGTTAATAATCATTGACCTCAAGTACACTCTTCTAGTACTCACCCATGATATCTTAACTCATACAATGAGAATTGAACAAATTTGTTTAAAACTGAAGATTTTTAATTAATTATGTCTTGGAACTATCCTAATTTGCTATATTTTTGACGGCTCTCGAATTTAGAACAAATGTGGCCCATGAGTTGCTCCTCGGTGACAGCCATGGCAGATTCTTGTACTACATGAACAAAACGCTCGATGTTATGTGAATGGCGTAGATAAGCTGTAAAAATAATTAAAATTAGCAAATAAAACTATCAAAAGAAAGATTTTTGTTTTTTAACGTGGTATTTCGATTATTTCATAGGAAAACTGTAATGCTTCTAGCTATTCTTTCATATAGAACTGCAAGCATAGCGGATCAGTCAATTCAAATTTTTTCCAATTAATCATATCGAAATATGAGTCACGCCCGATGTTTATAAAATTCTGAAATTGTGGACCGAACATTTGACGAATGCCTACCGTTGATTCATTTCTGGCTGATAGAATCTTTGTATTGCCATCTAAACGTACTAGCAAATCTTCGTGCGTTATCATCGACAACAAAATGTTCTCAGGGTGGGAAAAGTAGGATATTCTATGGGCCGACGAAGGACTTATTGAACGTCGTCCAAAGATATAACGAAAAATTAATTTTAGCGATCCCAATATTCGGCAAAACAAAAACTCCTTGTTTTTAATAGTTCGGTTGGAATCATAAAAAAACTTCGTTAGTAAAAGTATAACGATTTTTTTATTGAGGTGGTACATTAGGGTGGTAGGAACTGAGTTCTGATTATAAATACAACAACTGGATATCTGAGACCAATGGCTATTTAAGCTAATTTTGGGCTCCTTGGAACAAAAACACTTTAAGATCCGACTGTAAATGCCGAAAATATAAAGAAAAATGTCTTTTGGCTACCCCTGTGTGAGGCGAAAAAAAAAAAAAATTTGTTTTGAAACTGTCTTACAACAATACTTTATATTCGGTGGTGTACGACGAACTTTTGTTTTCTTCCATATAATTCGATGCACGGGTAGTGGTGTGACATTTCGTCTCTTCAGTGTTATTTTTTTTTTTTTTTTGGTTTTGGCTATTAAGCTGTTTTCCCCTGGTAGTCGCATATTTTTTTGATCGTCGGTCTCGTGAACTCTCTTTAGGCAATGCGTCGTGAATTTCTTTCATCCTCCTTCAAACTGTAGTATAATATTTCTATGATTTTCGATATCTTGAGCCCTAAGAGAAGAGTAGCGTTCTCTTTGGGCTGAACAGCATATGTTTGATTCATCTTCCATTTCTATTGTGCGCGTCATCCACCTTTCTGCTGTTATCGTTTTACAAACTGATAATGCGTGTTTGTTTTTTATATAAACAAGTTTTTCTTCTTATTCGCATGTTAATTTGCATCACTTAATTTTATTTTATTTTTTTAATTGAGTAATTGACTCCATTTTTGTACAAACACTGGTTTCTACACTTATATTAAATAAAACACAAAACAAATATAGTCGGTCAAGCCCGACTATATGATACTTTTCACTAGGTTAACTATGGACCAAATTAACAAGTTTTTCTTAAGTCTTAAAGACATACACATTAAGCTGAAATCTTTTGTACTAATTGTATGACTTTTTTAACGGAATATTATGAAAATTTGAGCCAAATCGGGCAAAGTTCTATGGTCGCGCATCGGTTCCAAAGTTTAAGAGCCCATTTGTAATGGGAAAAATGGTATATTTTTTGAGAAACTTTAACCAAAAATAAACCAGTTTTACAAGAAAATATCTAAAATAGTCAAGAACAAAAATACATTATGTTGTTTTGGAGTTATTCCATTTTTAACCAGAAAATGCATGTCCCTGAAAACGTGGCTAAAGATATGTACCAAAATTTTTTTGTAAGTGAAGAAATTTCAAAGTTGTACATGATTTATAATTTAATTCCTTGTAAATATTAAATAATTTAGTTTTTAATCCATTTTACTTAGTTTCATGTTGGACAATTATATGTTTTTCTCAGGTCGGATTCAAATTACAAATTTAGAATTTGCTTACCAGTGTGTTAAAACAGACAAATGGAGGATAAAACACAAAAACGGTCGATATCTTGAACCATTTTACCGTACCTGTGATTTGAAATTGTGGAATTTCGCGAAAATGACAATATTTGGTCATAATTTCAGTTCTCCTTAAATTTAAATTTTAAAATTTTACTTGTAAAGTTATCTTTAAAAAACTTTTAAGTAGCTGATTTGCAATTAACACAGCTTTTTAAGTGTAGATATATTCTGATATTTTTCAGACCGATGTATAAACTACATCGCTATTATAAATTATTTTTTTAATTACCTTGGTTTATATTGTGGTTTAAATAACTATATACACATATATTCCATATACATAGTTTGTGATTCGTGAACTCAGAAAGCGTAAGACTTCACGGTTCTAAAAAGTTTATAAATATGCACTTTTATCTGAACACAGTAAACCGTTGAGTCCCTTTTCAATAATATTTGGTAAATATTGTTCCATCTTTATATACACATGATTAAATTCATTAATTATGTATGACGGTTATAAAAAAATTCTTGGTTAGTAATCTAAAACTCTAAGCGGACCGATTTAGATCTAACCTTTTGCAATAATATTTGGGAGTAATTGTTTCGTGAATCTGTACAAGACTTAGAATGGCTCAAGCCTTAATGTACATGGAATTAGTGAGATATAAAACGTTCGAAGGGATATCAGACCTATACTAGAAAAACTAATGGTTATTAACGTAAAATATCTATATCGGAAAAGTAGTTATCATTTTAATGTTAATGGGCTTATTAAGATGAATACGTAAACGATTACATTTGAGAAGTAATATTCTAGCCTTAGTATCTAAACTATATTTCATACATGCATTTTTAATGTGCATATATCAGAACTATATTAGAAATTCAGTGGTTAACCAAGTACATCTCCCAAGTAAGTAGACCGATTTTAATGGGTTCTTTCTAAACAATATTTAAAAGTTATCTTTTATCGAACCATTTCAGAATTTATTAGGTTTAGATGTATGTGCAAAATAAATTTTTAAAAAGATTTTAGGCCGTCAATTTGAGCAAATTATTTTCTGTGTAAGTCCTAGAAAAATAATCCTCATTCGATATACAACAATTAATTCAAAAAGTCACAAGTTCTATCGTATTTTATTAAAAAATGTTATCTTGATTCTGGTCTCTTGGCGATATCTCTATTGTATTGAGTTATATCACAACTGTACTGAGATGTATTTAATGTATGTTCTGAAAAGATTACCTACAATTTGATATATAATATTTTAACATATGTATGATATCATGTTCGAATGTCAGTTTGTGGAGCTGCTGGATAAAATACTGACAACAAATTATATATTACATCTTAGAATAAAAATAAACACAAGAGATATCACTAAAACATCAGACTCGCTGTTCCGCAAATTGCCGAAAACTATATTTTTTGAAAAAATATATTTTGAATTTTATGTCGCATTTTAGGAAATTTTCATCGATTGTAGGGTTTTGGAGATATTCCAGGATTTTATCAAATTCTATAGCGTGCTGAGTAGAAAGATTTCCTTAAATTATACAGGCCCATTATACATAAATATATTTCCTTTACAATGTTCAAAAGTCAGACCACTGATTTAAGATATACGAGTATAAAGTAGGGTTTGCAGTTCGGTTTTAACCGAAACCGAAATCTCGGTTTTTTATGCCTCAAAACCGAAACCGAAAACCGTTAAAAAAAACCGCGATTTTACCTATTTATTTTTCATAATTATACCCTTTCACCTATTGGTGAAGTTTGTGATTCCGTTTGTAATTTTTTTATTAGTGATCGTAGACCCCATAAAAAATACCGATCGACTCAGAATCGGGAGGAGAATCGATTAAGCGATGTCCGTCTGTCCATCCGTCTGTCTGTCTGTCTGTTGAAATCAAGTTTCTGAAGCCCCTTGAGGATGGACCTACATAAATTTTATATCATAGTTTAGGAAATTCCCCCGCCAAGCACGTTATTAAATTTTATCAAAAGCGGTCCATAAACAATTGAGATATCGCCATAACACTACATTTGATGTACAGCAAATTGCCCAAAGTACGTGTCTAAGAAATTTTGTTTACATTTTGTAAGTATTGTTTTAGCGATATCTCAAGTGTTTATGGACCAATTGTGATGAAATTTGACATCGTTCTTTGTGTGAGGATTTTCTAAAATCTATACTCCACAAATCTGATTACGAATACCATTCAAATTGTACCGATCAACTCGGCAGGAGAATCGATTTCGCGACCTCCGTCCGTCCGTCCGTATGTTTGTCTGTCTGTCTGTCCGTCTGTTTGTTTGTCCGTCCGTCTGTTTTTTTGTCTGTCCGTCTACCTGTCTGTAATTTTGTCTGTTGTAGTCAAGTTTTTGGAGCTCCTGTTTTGTCGATATCTCAGGTGTTTATTTTGATGAAATTTAATAGCGTCCTTCGCAGGGGATTACCTAAATCCTGATGCATTCGGTAATTTGTGGTTGTTCACACGGTGAACAAAAGTAAACTGTCACCCACCCAACACTGGTGTATGACAGTTTGCAAAAGAACTGCAACTAACTTCACTTGCGAACTCAGTGGCAAATAAAGAAAATAGAAGAAGTAAAAGGCTCAGTCGATTTGAGAACCTAAACCCGATTGGTGAATCCGAAGTAAAAAACCCGAAAAGTGAAGAAAAAGTTTCCTATAATTTAAAAATATAAATACTTAAAATTTATATATTAAAAATGTTTGCCTTAAAACTATATATACATATAAAATTAAAAATTTGAATTAAAGTTAAGTGTAATTAATTTTTCTAAATAACTAAAACAATTTTCTTTAAAATTAAAAACCAATAAAACTTATAACCTAAAATTATATTATTATATTACTTAAATTCTAATAATTTACTAAATATAAATTAAAACTTACAGTTTAAAACCAAATCTATTGCCTAAAAGTTTAAAACCTAAATCTATTGCCTAAATATAAACTGTTAAAAGAAATAAAATACTTACCTTAAAATTTTGCCTTAATAGTGTGAATAAAATTATCCTAATTAATTGTGCTAAATTAAACCTAAATTTAAAACCCTAAATCTAATTCTTAAAACCCTAATTATTGCACAGAAATTGTTCAATCTAACCCTAACCTAAAATCCTTTAAATATATATAAAAAATACATAACTATATACTTAAATTAAAGGTTCAATAAACATATAAATACTTTTATAATGTTTTAAAATTTATATGTTTTCTTATTTATTTCGGACCCTATTGCTATTTCCCTCTAACCCGTTTTTACAGTGGTAGATATAATTTAGCGTTTAAGCGATGGTGTTTTGATCGACAATGATAAAATTCAGGGTGGGACAATATCCTAAAATTTTGTGTAAAATCCAGGAGCTCCACAAATCTGATTTTAGCAGACAGACACTCTGCCTTAATCTTAACTTTGTGTCTGACTTTTGAACATTATGATAACATTTGAGAATGTATTATATTTCAAATTATAGGTAATCTTCCTAGGAAGTACAAAAGTGCAGCTAACTACATGATATCCGTTCAAAACCTACATATGTATATAAGTATCTCACATATCAACGAAAATTTAAATTTTTTAATTGCAATTGGGAGAAATCCGTTCACGTTTGACAATTGATCCCGTATAACTTCGCCTAAGATACAATGATGACATTTAGTATAAAGACGTTGTACAATATTGATATTCAGGGCGATAGCGCCTAAAATAAACTTTCTAGAGGGACAATATTTGACAAAAGTATTTCTGATCTTTTGAAAAGTTCGATATTGAAAATGGGCGAGCTCTATTCACATTTAGTGGAACCTTCCATATAACCCCGACCGGGAATCGATTTAATGCTGATAAATTAAATCACATTAAAATTGCACAAGGAACTAGAGCAAAACTTTCCAAATATCCATCGGACAGATCGAACGAACAATACATACCAAATATTATTGATGAAGTGTTCATTTTAATTAATTAACTAACTTCAGATTAATAAGTAAATCTTTAATAACTTTTCCGACAAAGCTGATATCCATCCATTCAGAAGCTATATATTTCACGTATGTATCTAAAACTAAGAGTGTATACCCTATAATTTTAAGGCTTATCATTGTTAAAGCTTTGACCTAAATCAGTCCGCTAACTTCAGAGTTTTACATAACTAATCAAGAACTTTTACTAGTTGGATAATTCGTACGAATTAAAGTGCACAACCCTCACTGGGCACTGTGTTTTTGGGTTGCATGCCAGAATACTTAAACTTCATCAAATCGATGTGCTATTGCAAATGTAAGGGCATCTACATTTTGAAGCATCTTTTCTGCATGGTTTATCTGGTCTATCGAACTTTATTAAATGTTCGTAAAATATGTGTCTATTTTATTTCGAAGCTACTGGCTCGCTTAAATATGCATTCTCTACTTGTAGTCTAGTAATCATTATCTTTCACAAAGGGACCACTTTAGAACCCAAGTGAAGCTTCCCTAGACATCAGCCACCTGCCCAACCTTACCTTTGGGTGCATAACTATTCTAGATGAGGACGCCACCGAAAAGCTTTTCTTTTTCCGACTCTTAATTTTAAAGACTCTTTGCATATAATACTAGTATAACCAAATTTTGCTAGGAATTACATTAAGTACTTTTGCAACACCATTGGTGAAGGGTATCCAAGATTCGGCAAAGCCGAATATACCACTCTTACTTGTTTTTTGTTGGTATTATTCAGAAATAACATTAGTTTATCATAAATTTGCACATAATTTGTCTATGAAATGAAGCAAAAGAATAAAAAAAAGACAAAAGGTGATTGTAAGGCACCTTTTTTCGAATGAAATTTTATAACCTACAAGCAAACGCAAGAAACCATTACGCAAAAGCTATTAAAGTTTAATATTTCACTTGATACATACACACATCGTAGCATTTACTATAGATGAAACAGCAGTCAGTATCAAATTTGGATCTGAAAATCAAACACTGCCTCATTTATGGTTGGCGCACGGAATTCATCTTGCAGTCATTGATGTTTTTTATGAAAAATTTGTTATAAATCCAGATTTGGAAGAATTTGAAACCGACGAAAGCGAAGACAATTTTAAAGAAGACGACGATGAAACTTTGAATCATTTAAAACCGATTGTCTATATAAATTTTAACCTACAGGCTGTAAAAAAAACTGTTCGGTATTTCAAAAATTCGTCAGTGTGTCATAATATTTTACAAACAAGCGAAAGAAAGTATTCATGGAAGTTTGGAAAATCTGTGGTTCTTAGATTCTATCGACTTTTAAATTGTAAATTCTTTTAAAGATTCGTTGCTATTCGTAAAAATTACTGTTGAAGCAATTTGTCGCTCGGATTCAAATATTATACATGCTAAAGGCGCTATGCAGTGTTTCTAAAATCAACAAGACTTATTAAAGAAATCCCTCATATTAAAAAACCTGAATTAATTTTCTGATTTTTAGTATTAAATTATAAATATGAGCTTTTATAAATATACTTTATACTTTGTTTTAATAAAATAATCTAAATTTCACTACAAATTTAAATCAAAATAGTTTTATTTAAAAAACCGAACCGAAACAGGCCGGTTTTGGGTGTTTTAAAACCGAAACTGCGGTTTCTCATTTTCACGGTTTTTTGCAAACTCTAGTATAAAGTATATCCGTCTGCTGAAATCAGGTTTGTAAAGCTCCTGGGAAATATACCCAAATAAATTATATATCAGGTTTTAGGACGTACTCCCTAAATACTATTAAATTTCATTAAAATCGGTCCATAAACACCTGAGAAATTGCAAAAAAAATCTCAAAAAATTTTAATTTGAGAACAATCTACAGATAAAAACAAACCATATTGTTGGTATCATTTTTAGTTTGGTCGGAAAGCTACCAAGTGTGTCCAGACTTGTACTTTCTTTGCACAAATTATGCGGAAAACTAATAGGCACCTCGTCCTTGATGACAGATGGGTATGCCGATATAGTTTTCTACAAGACAAAATATCCAATTGCACTTTTCTTGTTAATACCGGAGCAGACGTTTCAGTTTTTCCTGTCAATTCTCAACAAAGCGCATCTCCTTTAAAATTATATGCTGCAAACAAATCAACAATCAATACCTTTGGTGAAAAGACTCTTACTCTGAATTTGGATCTAAACAGAAAATTTCAGTGGAACTTTATTCTGCTGATGTTACGAAGCCGATTATTGGAGCCGATTTTTTGAGCCATTTTGGGTTGTATGTTAAACACAATAGACTTGTTGATATTTTTTTCGCAAAGCAAAGGATTTCTGTATAATGAAACCAATCCATTATCTTTAAGTCTATCAAAGAAAACTCATATTTTTCTGAACTGCTCAATAATTTTTCAGATCTGACAAAATCAACTTTATTTTTAAAAGATTTGAAACATTCTGTCACTCATCATATACAAACAAGAGATTCTCCTGTATTTGCTAAAGCACGCAGGTTATCACCAGAGAAACTTCAAATTGTAAAAAAAGAATTCGATAAAATGGTTAAGGATGGAATATGTAGACCATCAAAAAGCACTTCGGCGACTCCCCTACATCTTGTTCAAAACCCAAATGGAGAGTGGCGTCCTTGCGGTGATTACCGTCGTCTTAATGCTGTTACGATCCCCGATCGTTACCCTGTTCCTCACATTCAGGGCTTTGGATTCATGCTAGGAGATAAAGTTATATTCATCAAGGTAGATTTGGTGAAAGCATACCATCAAATACCTGTTGAAAAATCTGATATTGAAAAAACCGCAATCATCACCCCTTTTGGGCTTTTTGAATTTCCTTGTATGACATTTGGTATGTGCAACGCTGCACAAACTTTTCAGCAATTCATCAATCAAGTCGTTAGTGGTCTAGATTTTTGCTACGCATATATAGATGGCATACTCATTGCGTCCACAAACCTTAAGGAACATAAAAACCACGTAAAGATTTTATTTGAAAGACTTCGAGAATATGGCATAACAATCAATGCATCAAAATCAGTTTTTGCTGTTTTAGAACTTAAGTTTCTTGGTTACTTAGTGACTCCTCATGGTTTAAAACCATTATCAGAACGAGTTGTCAACTATAAAGAACCAGTACCAGTTAAGGATATGCGACGTTTTCTGGGTATGATCAACTTTTATAGACGTTTCATACCCAATGCTGCTCATTACCAAACCATTCTACATTCTGGTTGTAAGAAAAACGACAACAAGAAAATAGTCTGGACTCCAGAAATCAAGAACTTGCTGATGCTAATCTACTGTCATATCCATTGGTAAATGCGCCCACTTCTCTTTGGGTAGATGCCTCAGATACTAGAATGGGAGGTGTACTTCAACAGCAAATAAAGGGTGAGTGGAAACCAATTGCATTTTACTCTAAATGCTTAAACAAAACCCAAGCTAAATATTGTGCATATGATCGAGAACTTTTTGAATATTTGCATGGTTTGTCTTATCCAGGTATAAACAAAACAACAGAACTTCTAAAAAGCCGTTTTGTTTGGCCTTCAATTTCAAAAGATATTCGAAATTGGACAAGAAATTGTGTTTCCTGCCAGTCATCCAAAATTCAGCGGCATGTAAAGAGTCCTCTTGGTAATTTTGAGTTGCCAAAACAGCGCTTCATGCTCATCAGTATAGATATTGTTGGACCTCCGCCACTATGCAAAAACTACAAGGCATGTTTTGACAGATTTACTAGGTGGACAGAAGCAATATCACTTAAAGATATAACAGCGTTGCATTACTTAATGGGTGAATTTCACTATATGGCATTCCCGCACAAATTAAATTAGATCAAGGAAGACAATTTGAAAGTTCAATATTTCGTGAATTTTGTAAAATTCTTGGTATTAAGACTGTTCACACTACTCCTTATCAACCCCAAGTAAACGGTCTCATTGAAAGATGGCATCGTTCTCTAAAAGCATCACTAAAATGCTACGAAAACCAAAATTGGGCTAATAATTTACCATTAATTTTAATGGGTTTGCGTTCTACTGTAATTCAAGATATTGGATGTACTCCTGCAGAAATGGTATTTGGAGTCAATCTTCGTCTTCCCGGAGATTTTTTGAAATAAAAACGTTTTGTGAAAAGATGGAAATGCTCAAAGCTACCCCAGCATTATGTCATTCTTCAATTAACGATTTTGTTCCAAACTCATTGAAAAAATGCAGTCATGTTTTCGTTCGACACGATACAGTTCGAAAGCCTTTGCAACGACCATATGATGGTCCGTATAAGGTAATCAGCCGCAGTGATAAATTTTTCAAGCTGTTAATATCTGAGAAAGGAGAGTTATATCTATTGACCGCCTCAAGCCTGCCTACATATTTGATGAAAAGTCGGACGATATAGCAAAACCTTCAAATCAAAACGTTCCACCACAAACTCAGAAGATGGAATAAAACTTCCTTCAGGTCGCAGAGTTACTTTCGCTCCTATTTAAAATGTCGTTGTCTCTAGGGCGGGGGTACTGTGGCATAATATACATTTATCTTATTTCCTATTTTTTTAAAAAACACTTGTTTTTAAAAGATTTGTTTTGTAATATTATTTTTAAAACACAAAAACATTGAATTTAATTTTTATTGTCATTTGAAAATTAAAAAATCTTTTCATTCTCTCTTAAATTTTTTAAAATATAAAAACGTAATTTTTTGTACATAAAACATTTTTATACACTTCACCAATAGGTGAAAGGGTATTATAAGTTTGTCATTCAGTTTGTAATTTTTTCATTATTCGTCCTAGACCCCATAAAAATTATACCGATCGACTCAGAATCGCCAGGAGAGTCGATATAGCCATGTCCGTCTGTCTGTCCAAATTAAATTATAATAATTAATAGTATTACGTTACAAGTAAACCTCCACGGTCCTTCGCATCTTTAAAATCGATTTTCTAAAAATTTGGACGTGCTACAGAAAAACGCCGAGACACGTATTTCTTTATTTTAAGCCTATTTTCATATTCTGTTAACATTACTCATCTGTACTCAAAAAAAAAAAATTGATTTTGTCGTACTGTGTAATAAAAACAAGCATAAAAAAGTGTTAAAGTATTTAAAAAAAATCTCTTCTTTTATCCGATTTTTTAAGGATATAAAAATATTTTTAAAAGATGGTTACTGTTAATTTTTTTTTTAAACAAACTTTGTTTTCTGTTATTATATATATTGTATAAAAATTTGGCAAACGAATGACAACATAAACAAGTAAGAGTGTTATAGTCGGCTGTGCCGAATCTTATATACCCACCATCAATTTGTACTAGAGTGCAGCTAATTCAAAATTTTGGCCAAAAATTGTTGACCGATTGTCACAAAATTGTATATGCTGGCTGGTATTTACATAAAGTTTATTTTTGCAAAATTTAGTTTCCTTAGGTGTCACAGTTTATAATTTCATAGCGTTCAACTGGCGTTGGTGGCTTTTTAGTGGTTTCCGGGAGCGGTTTTTATATGAAAGTTATGATCAAATATGGACCGATTCTTATAAAATTTGACATACTGACCAAAAGTTGCGTAAAACTTCTCTGTTCTAAATTTTGTTGTCAGGTATTACAATTGCATTCAATTTATCAGCATAAATGTGATTTCCGGGGCAGGGTTATATGGGAGCTCTAACTAAATGTGAACCGATTTCACCCAGTTTCAGTACACAACTTCTATAACATATCGAAAACACTTTTGTAAAATTTTGTTTTTCTAGCTCTTGTAGTTAAGGAGCTATGGTGCTTTTATCTGACGGACAGGCGGACATAAACCCCCTTTTCTTTTTGTATTTTTGTGTTTCCGTAAGTTCCTTATATAAGAGCTATGGTCAAATTGTGACCGATTGACACACTGGAAGGGATTGACATAAGACTTCCTTGTGCCAAATTTAGTGGTTATAACTGTTATAGTTTTAGATTTATTGGCATTTTAGTGTATTTTAGGTGAAATTTAGGCTGTTTTCATAAGTTTTTTGTATATGAGCTATGGCTAAATGTGAACCGATTTTGTTGAAATTTTATATGCTGCCTTAGGCTTATGTAAAACCAAATTTTATCATCATAGCTATTATAGTTTGTTATTTATTAGCAAATAAGTGATTAGCCTAGGCGAGGTTATACGGAAGCTATGGTGAAATGTTAACCGATTTTGCTAGCTCCTTTCGTTTAGGCATTATCGTGATTTCAACAGACAGACAGACGGACATCGTTAAATCGTCTTAAAATTTCATAAGGATTCAGAATATATATCGCTTTTGGTTTTTGAGCCAATATTAAGAAAATTACAAACGGAATGACAACCTCAATATACCTCCCATTCTTTTTGATGGTGGGTTTAAAAATTTCAGTTTAATGCAAAGTAAATCGAAGAAATTTTGTATTTTTATCGTTAAAATTTTCTAACTTGCGACGTAATCAATTAGGCACACTATATAATTATTACAATGATAACACTGCACAACAAAGGAACATCTTTTGAAAAGTACAAGGTCGTGATTATATGGGTCCTATTCTACTATCAAATTGTAGTCAAACCCTATACTCAGTTTGTCCAAGTTAATTACCGTTTTATGTTTATAGGGCTCCAAAGTTTCGCAATATTTCCATGGCTCATTAGCACTTAAAAACATCGCTTAACTATATTTGTCAAAAATGTAGCCAAGAGTATAGGAAATATTTTTTGCTAAAATCTTATGATCAAAATGTATTTTATCTTAGATTTTTTTTAAGAAAGTTAAGGAAAACTGTGTTTGTTTATTTTTGCAAAATTTAGTTTATTTTTGCAAAATTTAGTTTCCTTAGGTGTCACAGTTTATAATTTCATAGCGTTCAACTGGCGTTGGTGGCTTTTTAGTGGTTTCCGGGAGCGGTTTTTATATGAAAGTTATGATCAAATATGGACCGATTCTCATAAAATTTGACATACTGACCAAAAGTTGCGTAAAACTTCTCTGTTCTAAATTTTGTTGTCAGGTATTACAATTGCATTCAATTTATCAGCATAAATGTGATTTCCGGGGCAGGGTTATATGGGAGCTCTAACTAAATGTGAACCGATTTCACCCAGTTTCAGTACACAACTTATATAACATATCGAAAACACTTTTGTAAAATTTTGTTTTTCTAGCTCTTGTAGTTAAGGAGCTATGGTGCTTTTAACTGACGGACAGGCGGACATAAACCCCTTTTCTTTTTGTATTTTTGTGTTTCCGTAAGTTCCTTATATAAGAGCTATGGTCAAATTGTGACCGATTGACACACTGGAAGGGATTGACATAAGACTTCCTTGTGCCAAATTTAGTGGTTATAACTGTTATAGTTTTAGATTTATTGGCATTTTAGTGTATTTTAGGTGAAATTTAGGCTGTTTTCATAAGTTTTTTGTATAGGAGCTATGGCTAAATGTGAACCGATTTTGTTGAAATTTTATATGCTGCCTTAGGCTTATGTAAAACCAAATTTTATCATCATAGCTATTATAGTTTGTTATTTATTAGCAAATAAGTGATTAGCCTAGGCGAGGTTATACGGAAGCTATGGTGAAATGTTAACCGATTTTGCTAGCTCCTTTCGTTTAGGCATTATCGTGATTTCAACAGACAGACAGACGGACATCGTTAAATCGTCTTAAAATTTCATAAGGATTCAGAATATATATCGCTTTTGGTTTTTGAGCCAATATTAAGAAAATTACAAACGGAATGACAACCTCAATATACCTCCCATTCTTTTTGATGGTGGGTTTAAAAATTTCAGTTTAATTTATTTGGGAATTAATTATTCGAACTTTAGAATTGATTGAAAAATTAGGTTTAATCAGGCTTGAGTTCATTTAACTTTCAAATTATTAATTTTGAAAATTTGAAAAGTAATTGTGGAGAAAAACTGAAAAATTATTTTTGAACGCGGCTCAGTGGATTGCAATTTCTGTCCCGCCACAGGACGTCATCAGCACTTAGCGCCCTCGACCACAGTCGAGTTGTCAAATTGCAGAGATAATCATCAATTTAACTCATTGAGTTTGATCGAACATCACTACGTTTAATTGATTGTGTATTCTCCTTTTACTTGTTTTTGCTCGATCTTTTCACTTGCCGTTGGCATGTAGAGAAGAACAAGACTTTTTGGTTTGATGCTATTTTTAGAATAGTAACAATGTTAACAACATATGTATGTAAGTAAATTACATGAATGTATGTAAATGCAACGTGCCCTTTGCTTTTATTTATTTGGGAATTAATTATTCGAACTTTAGAATTGATTGAAAAATTAGGTTTAATCAGGCTTGAGTTCATTTAACTTTCAAATTATTAATTTTGAAAATTTGAAAAGTAATTGTGGAGAAAAACTGAAAAATTATTTTTGAACGCGGCTCAGTGGATTGCAATTTCTGTCCCGCCACAGGACGTCATCAGCACTTAGCGCCCTCGACCACAGTCGAGTTGTCAAATTGCAGAGATAATCATCAATTTAACTCATTGAGTTTGATCGAACATCACTACGTTTAATTGATTGTGTATTCTCCTTTTACTTGTTTTTGCTCGATCTTTTCACTTGCCGTTGGCATGTAGAGAAGAACAAGACTTTTTGGTTTGATGCTATTTTTAGAATAGTAACAATGTTAACAACATATGTATGTAAGTAAATTACATGAATGTATGTAAATGCAACGTGCCCTTTGCTTTTATTTATTTGGGAATTAATTATTCGAACTTTAGAAGGAGAATACACAATCAATTAAACGTAGTGATGTTCGATCAAACTCAATGAGTTAAATTGATGATTATCTCTGCAATTTGACAACTCGACTGTGGTCGAGGGCGCTAAGTGCTGATGACGTCCTGTGGCGGGACAGAAATTGCAATCCACTGAGCCGCGTTCAAAAATAATTTTTCAGTTTTTCTCCACAATTACTTTTCAAATTTTCAAAATTAATAATTTGAAAGTTAAATGAACTCAAGCCTGATTAAACCTAATTTTTCAATCAATTCTAAAGTTCGAATAATTAATTCCCAAATAAATAAAAGCAAAGGGCACGTTGCATTTACATACATTCATGTAATTTACTTACATACATATGTTGTTAACATTGTTACTATTCTAAAAATAGCATCAAACCAAAAAGTCTTGTTCTTCTCTACATGCCAACGGCAAGTGAAAAGATCGAGCAAAAACAAGTAAAAGGAGAATACACAATCAATTAAACGTAGTGATGTTCGATCAAACTCAATGAGTTAAATTGATGATTATCTCTGCAATTTGACAACTCGACTGTGGTCGAGGGCGCTAAGTGCTGATGACGTCCTGTGGCGGGACAGAAATTGCAATCCACTGAGCCGCGTTCAAAAATAATTTTTCAGTTTTTCTCCACAATTACTTTTCAAATTTTCAAAATTAATAATTTGAAAGTTAAATGAACTCAAGCCTGATTAAACCTAATTTTTCAATTTCAGTTTAAGGCAAAGTAAATCGAAGAAATTTTGTATTTTTATCGTTAAAATTTTCTAACTTGCGACGTAATCAATTAGGCACACTATATAATTATTACAATGATAACACTGCACAACAAAGGAACATCTTTTGAAAAGTACAAGGTCGTGATTATATGGGTCCTATTCTACTATCAAATTGTAGTCAAACCCTATACTCAGTTTGTCCAAGTTAATTACCGTTTTATGTTTATAGGGCTCCAAAGTTTCGCAATATTTCCATGGCTCATTAGCACTTAAAAACATCGCTTAACTATATTTGTCAAAAATGTAGCCAAGAGTATAGGAAATATTTTTTGCTAAAATCTTATGATCAAAATGTATTTTATCTTAGATTTTTTTTAAGAAAGTTAAGGAAAACTGTGTTTGTTTTTAATTTGTTTATCATAACTTTTGCAAATCCTGATTTTTCCTACACTATATTTGGAAAAATTGTAGCCGCGGTAAAGCTAAACAATTTTTGTGAACACACGAATATAATCTGAACGTGTCTAAATACCAAAAATAGGTCATAGAATCCCTTGCGCCAACAAATTTAAATTTTTAACTCAAATTGAAAAACATTTCAAATTGCTTTCTGGTGGAAAAAACCATATTTTTATGTTTTAATTATTCAAAATGCGATTTTCGTATGTAACCTAAACAAACATTATTTTTAGAACTCCAGAGATTTATTTTCCACAACATAAAAGTTATTTTTTACAAAAAGCCGTTTTTGAGATATTGCTAATTATAAAATTTGAGTTAAAAATTTTAACTTGTTGGCACAAGATAGTCTTTATGACCTTTTTCTGCTATCTAGACACGTTCAGATTATATTGGTGTGTTCACAAAAGTTCTTTAACTATAACATGGCTAAAATTTTTCGAAATACAGTGTAGGAAAAATCAGGATTTCCAAAAAGTTATGACCAAAAAATTGAAAACAAAAAAATTGTTCTTTAACTTTTTTAAAAAATGTTAAGAGATAAAATACATTTTTATCATAATATTTTGCCAACAAAATAGCACGTAAAAATATCGCTCTAGTTGGGCGATATTTTTACGTGCTATAAGCTATTTGGTAAAAACTGATGACACCTTTTTTAGGCATCGTACTAATATTGCGAAACTTTGGAGGCCCATTGATCAGTTCAATAGTCAACTGTATGGACTGCGCACACTTCGTGGTGGCGATAAGCCGCCGTTGTGTGTGTGTGTAAATACAATTGACTGTATAGCAGAGTTCTGCATCAAAACATTTGAAAAGCTTTTCAACACATTCGCTTTTTTTAGATTCAACTCTTTATTCGTTTTTGTTCACGCGAATCAAATTCGTGTAGAAACAAAAAAGACACAAAATTAAAAAAAAAAACACACAAGAGAACTGTAGAGAACTGTTGAGAGTAAAAAACTCGACACGACAACAAACAATTTCAGCAATCACAGTTTTGTTTCATAAAATATCGAATTAACACGAATCATTCGAGTTCATTTGTAGGAATACAAACATTTTTGCGTTGAAATGAAAAAAAAAAAAATAAAATTAATGTTTACTTTTTTTTTTTATTTTTTATTTAACTTAAAAGTTCTAAGAAAATTATTAAATAACTAAAACATAAGAATACATTCAATGTATACAAAACTAAAATTAATTAATTCTTTACTAATTTTTAAAGTTATAATAAAATAAAATATACTTTTGTTTTATATTTGTGTATATTGCAAATTATCAGACTTTTCAACAGTTTTGTCTAGTTATAAAATATTTATGTAAATTATATACATATGTATGTACATTAGGTTGGCACCGAAATTTTGTTTCCTTAATTTAAACGGGTTTTCAACGGAATATTATGACAAATCGGACGTTTTATGGTCCAAAGTTTAAGAGGCCATTGGTATGGGGAAAAATGGGTTATTTTTTTGTTTTTGAGAAATTTCGACCAAAAATAATTCTTAAATGTCATAATATTCCGTTGAAAAAGCCATAAAATTCGGACAAAAATTTTCTAACATACAAAAAATTGTCACCCTAATGTACATAGGTAAATACATTTTTCATAATTCTTTTTATTAGTATTTCATAGTAATGTATTTAAGATATAATGATTTTTATGGCATAATTTTAAAATAGATTAAACATTTTTTTTAACTTTCTACCAAAAAATCTTGAAATGGAGTGAAAACGAAATACTCAACTTCACCTTCTCCGATTTTGATGAAATTTGAATTTGGCTTTGGGTCAGATAAAGTCTGAACCAAAGCGAAATTCAAATTTAAAAAAATAAAAGAACATGAACTACAGGACATACGCGAAAATATGACATTAATATATTAAAAAATTAAAATTTTGAGGAACCTTTAAAACTATATGTGTAAGGAGGATTTTTTTACAATCAATCAATATGTGACAGTTATTTTGATTTAATATTATATCAAGCAATGACTGCTTTTTATTTTGTGATTAAATTTTTTACGCAATTTCTGAGCGATATCTTTTAAAATTGATTTTTTAGAGCAGGAATTTTATTTTTTTATATAAAATCGGAAATTTTGAAAATTTTCCATAAAAATAGGAAAATTTAAAAATTTCCCATCAAAAAGGGAAATTTTTAAAATATCCTATATAAATGGAAAATTTTGTAAATTTCCCATAAACATTGAAAATGTTGAAACCTTCTTACAAAAATTTAAACTTTCAAACTTCTTATAAAAATAGGAAATTTTTAAAAATAAAATTTTTGAAATTTCGAATAAAAAGAAAAATTTCCCATAGAAATGGGAAAAAAATTTAAAACTTCTAATAAAAATGGCAAATTTTTAAAATATCCTAAAAAACAGATATTTTAAAAAGGAAAACTTTTAAGTTTTCCAATTTTTCCATTTTTATGGAAAAGTTTTAAAATTTCCTATCTTAAAGGGATATTTTTAAAATTTCCCATTTTATGGTAAATTTTAGAATTTTCGCATTAATATGAGAAAATTTTAGAAATTTCCCATAAAACTGGGAAAATATTAAAATTTCCCATTCTTATTTTCAAAATTTCCTACTTTTATGGGAAATTTTCAAAATTGACCATTTTTATGTGAAATTTTTAAAATTTACCATTTTTATGGCAAATTTTCAAAATTGACCATTTTAATCGGAAATTTTCAAAATTTCCCTTTTTTATGTGAAATTTTCAAAATTTACCATTTTTATGGGAAATTTTCAAAATTTACCATTTTTATGGGAAATTTTTAAAATTTACCATTTTTATGGGAAATTTTCAAAATTTACATTTTTATCGGATATTTTCAAAATTTCCCATTTTTATGGCAAATTTTCAAAATTGACCATTTTAATCGGAAATTTTCAAAATTTCCCTTTTTTATGTGAAATTTTCAAAATTTACCATTTTTATGGGAAATTTTCAAAATTTACCATTTTTATGGGAAATTTTTAAAATTTACCATTTTTATGGGAAATTTTCAAAATTTACATTTTTATCGGATATTTTCAAAATTTCCCATTTTTATGGCAAATTTTCAAAATTGACCATTTCAATCGGAAATTTTCAAAATTTCCCTTTTTATTGCAAATTTTCAAAATTTACCATTTTTATGGAAATTTTTCAAAATTTACTATTTATTATCGGAAATTTTCAAAATTTTACATTTTTATCGGAAATTTTCAAAATTTATTATTTTTATGGCAAATTTTCAAAATTGAAATTTTCAAAATTAACCATTTATACGGAAAATTTTCGAATATTACCATTTTTATTGGAAATTTTCAAAATTTACCATTTTTATGGTAAATACAAAATATTATTATTATTATGCAAATACAGAATATTAAAAATATATGTATACTAACCTTTTAATTTTTTACTTCTTTCACAAAAAAAAAATGATCAATTAATCAATCACTTCTTTCACTAAAAAAATGTTTTTTAATTAGCAGTTAATCAATCAGTTAAAGAAGGGAATGTGCAACTGTCATTCATTTACTTAGATTGTTTTTAGAATTTTTAGTGTTAAGCTACGTTCAGACGATGGTCAGATCTTACAATATTGTCACATCTGGCAATGTGCTGCCAATAAACTGACAAAAAAGAATTGTCAGCAAAAGGCAAATTGTGTGTTTACACGGTTGTAAGAAAATTGTAAGAAAAGTTGTCAATTTCATTGTCAGAAATTGTCTGACAATTAATTAAGCTGACAATCTCAGCTTACAATAAATTGGCAGTTCACACGATTATCAGATATGTGTACACAACAAATTGCCAGATCTATTGTCAGTCACAAAGCACATGAAAAATATTGTTCATTTTTGTATTTTTGAAATTTATATTTGATTATTATAAAATAAATTTGATTTATATTTGATTATTATAAAATAAATTTGATTTATATTTGATTAATTTAAAATATTAATCAAAATGGAAAAAACAGGCAATTGCCAAAATTGCATGTGTATGTTTAGAAAGCTGTGAAGATGAATGCGAGGTGGAGCAAAAACGTCTCACAGTAGGATTGTGGAAAAAATTATTGAAATAAGTCTGCAACTTTTAAACCGTTAGGCCGATTTTAAAATAATTTTGGCAGAAATGTTTAAACCTAAAAAGCCTAGCTTTTACTATGGCGGCGCAATCGGCTCCCAAAATAGGGCACCTCAGACTCATAAATTACTTAAAACTATATATAATTGTAATTTTCCAACCAATTTGAGGAATCATACTATATAACACATACAAATCCTATTTTTACAGTTTTATTAAAATTAAATTTTTTAATTTTTGTACAATACTGCACCGATTTTTTTACTAATATCTGATCTATATAAACCAACAGGTAAAAGGATATTATAAGTTTGCCATTCAGTTTGTAATTTTTTCATTATTCGTCTTTAAACAAATAAAAATAATACCGATCGACTCAGGAGTCGGGGTCTAAATCGACTCAGAGAGTCGTATTTGACTATTCTTAGAATTTTAAAATCTTTTTTTTAAATGCAGTTAAAAAATGTTTCAATTCAATTCTCATCGAATTTTGAATTTTGGCGATATCTCTAGTGTTTATAAACCGATTTTAATGAAATTTAATAGCGTGCTGCATTGGAAAATTTCCTAAAATCTGATATAATTCGGATTAAATAAATACGGGTTTTTAAATTTATTTTTTTTAATTTGCCAATTTGAGGACACCGATATATTGTGCTTTCGCGATATCTCAGTTATTGATTTATCGATTTTGATGATTGTGCTGCGCTAAATTCTGTTATCCTTGACTGCCAGTGGAGCATAGGGTCTCAAGTTGCGCTGAATTATTTCCTTAAATTTGATACATAGTTCAAAAAACTTTTTTTTTTAAATAAAGTTTTTTACAAAAAAAAAAAATATTTTAAATTCGGTAATTTGTGAGACATCGAATTTGGCGATATCTCAGATTGTACCTACTTTGATAATATATATAATATCGTTTTGCTTAGGATGATTTTCTAATATCTGATATATAATTTGTGTCGGTATACTATCCGTAAATTGAGGAATTTATACAAATTAAAAAAAATACAATTTAAAAGAAAATAAAAAAATTGAATTCGGCATCGAATTTTTGCTATATATCAGTTGTTAGTAGAACTACATGTTGTTACGCGCGCTTTGTAAATGCACAAAAACAAAAATTGAAGATCAATGGCATGTACGAGGTATTTTCGGCTAGCTCTGCCGTCAGTGGCGCGGTTCTCGACCCAATTGTTTTGACGCGTAATCATAGAAAAAATCATGCCATTGTAAATTGCCACAAAAAAAAAATTTAAATATAGAGCTTCTAATGAAAAAATTGCAAATTTTAAAAAGGAACTGAATGTATCTTTATTATACCAACTTTAACGGGACTCCATAGTCACGTCACGGGGTCATCACTGTTTACTCACACCTACCAATTCGTTACCTTCGTTTTGTAAGGAAAATGAATTTATTTCATTATGAAATTCATTATTTATTTTATAATAATAATAAACATATTAATAATAATAATACTAAATATTAAAATTACCATAAAAGAAAATATAATAATACAAAATAAATTTTTATTTAAAGTTATAATAATATAAACTAATTTTACTACAACTAACTTACTGCTGTTGTTGTGGAAACTGTAGGGGGGGGTTTTGGATAGCTGATGTTGTTGTTGTAGCTGTGGATGATACTGCTGATGATGAGGTTGCTGTGGACGATGCTGATGCTGTGCAGGAGTCTGTTGCTGTAGATGATGATGAAGATAATGCTGATACTGAAGACGTAGCTGTTTCGGTGACTGATGCTGTAGATGATGTTGTAGATGATGTTGTAGATGATGCTGAAGATAATACTGGGACTGAAGACTGTTTTGGTGACTGATGCTGTAGATGATGTTGTAGATGATGCTGAAGATAATGCTGGGACTGAAGACGGTTTTGGTGACTGATGCTGTAGATGGTGTTGTAGATGATGCTGTTGATGATGTTGTAGATGATGCTGTTGATTTCCTTTTAATAATGTTATGGAATTGTTATGTAATTTTCTTTTTTTTTTGAAGAGGCAGTAGTAGTATAGATATTTGGCGTCTTTTGGTTAAATGTCAAAATTCAAAACTTATGTTGAATACAATTCACTTTTTCTGTTTGTTCTTTTCGTTGTAGTTGATGTTGAATTTGATGATTTTCGCATAATTTGCCCAAATGTAAACCAGCATTGAAATCAAATATTTATTTCAAAAAAAATTTCGAGACTGTGTCTTGTTGTTGTTGTTGCTAAATTTATGTTCTTTTTTTTTTTAAAATTATTTTAGATTTTAATTGAATTCAATTCAAATTTGTTGTTATTTTATTAAAAGTCACAATCGTTATAAAATACGATTAAAATTGAAAGGAATTTATTAGATTTCAAGGTATTTTTCAATTCAATAAAATTCAATGATTTTTTTTTTCTTGAGTCAATTGTACTTTAATACATCAAAATAATTTGCTTTAATTTATTTTTACAAATAATTTTTATAATTTTATTATTCTTTTTGTATAACATATAATAAACGTTAAAATTTTCTTTTCACATTAAATTTGTTTTACACACATAACTTCGACATGTTTAACAACGAATTTCATTTTTCAAAATTTAAATCAAGACGAATTTAAAGCGACTGACCCATACGAGTCTCTTCATAACTCACAACTGACTGACTAAAAACGACTTACCACTCCTACTCAATGACTGTCAACTTTTTTTTTCTTTTCTTCGTAAAAAACCACGCCATTCTTGCGTTTTCCTTGTTCTTCTTTTTCGTTCTACTCTTTTTTTTTGCCTAAATCCCGTTACAAAATCATGGTATATTACAATCTGCCAATCAGAATTTGGCATCTGTAAAACAGGTTTTTTTGCAATGTTGCATGAATTCATCTCTACAGAGTTGCAATTTTCTGTAGATCATCATTTACATGCACTGAGAGAAATAAACAGGATTATATAATTTACGTGTAAACAATTTCGTGTAAATGAAATTGTCAACAAGTAAATTAAATTCAAAAAAAATTGGCAATAAAAAATAAAAAAAAATTACAAAGTCTAAATCCCTAACAAAACTGCTTCGTTATGAAAATGTCAATTGAATAAAGAACAGGAAAAGGATTTAGAGCGCGCGTGAAGAACAACGTGTGGCACGACCCACGATAAGCCGGGTAAAACGACAATAAAATTTTAAGGTCTTAAATCTGTTGCATGATATCTTCCAATCAAATTTCCCTGAAGATCTTCCACGTCATATAGTACGTTACCTATTTTCTCCCGGATACGACACTTAATATATTTCGGTAAAAATTTTGCATTAATAGCATTTTGAAAATTACTAAGGCTATGATTCTTACGAAAAACTTCTTGTCCGACTCGATAACTAACATGTTTTGTACGTGTGTTATAAGTTTTTGTAGCCTTTTCGTGAGCCTTTTCAATGCTCTGGGAAATTTTCTCTCTGATTTTTGCCTGCTTATCCACATGTTTAACTATGGTGTCATCTTGCATCATATTAAGTTTTTCTAATAAGGTGTATGACGACCCATGCGTACACATATTTTGCCCGAACAGTGCATAATATGGTGAACAATTAATTGACGTGTGGTAGTCGCTTCTTAAAATTGACAAAATATTAGAAATACAGGTATCCCAATTCAAATGGTTAGACTCATTTAGAAGATAAAAACGAATTTTAGATATAATTTCCCGATTGGCTCGCTCGGAGGCATTCGCTTGAGGCGAGTATAACCCAGTTTTTATGTGAGTTATGCCAAACAAGGAGAAAAAATCTTGCATTTCTTTAGAAATAAATTGTTTCGCATTATCGCTATGTATAAATTGGGGGCTACCAAAAGTGTTAAAAATATGATTTTGAAAAAAGTTAATTACATTGAGAGACGTAGCAGATCTAAGAGGCTGAAGAAATAAAAATTTCGTAAAGTGATCGATAACTACAAAAACGTGAGTATTCTTAGTCTTGGAAGCGGGGTATGGTCCTAGAAAATCGCAGTACAATCGCTGAAATGGTCGTTTGGTTTCAAATGGATCTCCCATTGGTGGTCTAAGGGTTTGAGTCGGCGCTTTTATAACCTTACAGTCGTCACATTCTTTTACAAATTGTTTAATATCAGAACTCATCGATGGCCAGTAATATTTATGTCTAACTCTAGTTAGTGTTTTAAAGTAGCCACCGTGACAGCTAGATTCGTGACCTAATTGGATAGCTTTGTTAGTTAATGGGTTTGGAAGCCATAATCTCCACAGACTCTCTTCTTCATTTTCAATACCTTGACGAAAACTAACTCTTTTGTATACTCTGTCATCAATTACACATAAATCAGGCAACTTATCTTGGTTTTCAGAAATGGTTTTAATCAATTGCTTATATTCAGGAGACTCAAAATAATTTGAACTAAAATCTACTTCGGGAAAACTTCGCTTAATTTCTATAGAATCAACATCAAAACGAGACAATGTGTCTGGAACTACATTTAAGGATCCTTTTCTATGCTCCATCTTAAAATCAAACCCTTGCAACATTAAACTCCACCGTGCTAATCTACCGCTTAAATCTTTTTGGCCCATAAGCCATTTAAGACTAGAGTGATCGGTGATAATTCGAAAAGGTGATCCTTCAACATAAGGTCTAAAACGTTTAACACAGATTACCGCAGCTAAACACTCCAGCTCGGTGACTGTATAATTTCGCTGGGCCCCGTTAAGTTTTTGAGAAACAAACGAAATTGGTCTTTCCCTATTTTCTTGATCTAGTTGGTATAAGACGCCACCTACCCCAATACGTGATGCATCGCATTGTATAATAAATTCTTTTGTAAAGTCGGGTTGGGCAAGGACGGGAGCGCTAGATAATGCAAGCTTGAGTTTCTCAAAACTATTAACGGCTTCTGGGGTCAAAGAAAATTTACCTTCATGTTTACGCAAGCAATCTGTGAGAGGTCCTGATAAATTAGCAAAATTGTTTATAAAAGATCGATACCAGTTTGCCATACCAATGAATCGGCGGATCTGACGAGGGGTTTTAGGAATTGGAAAATCTACTATTGCTGAAACCTTGTCAGGGTCTACTTTTAAACATCCCCTACCAATACGATAGCCTAAATATTTTATTTCACTTTGACAAAATTTGCTTTTTGAGACGTTGATGGTGAGTCCCGCATCTTTAAGACATTTTGCAACCTGTTGGAGTATAGTAATGTGTTCTTCAAAAGTGGCTGTACAGACCAAAAGGTCGTCTAAATACACGAACACATTTTCTCTTAGACGAGACGGAATGGCTTTGTCCATTAGACGAGACATCGCTTGAGGACCATTGCAAAGCCCAAAGGGCATAACACGATATTGGTAAAGAGGTCTACCAGGGACTGCAAATGCTGTCTTCTCCTTTGAAACTTCCGTAAGCCTTATTTGAAAAAATGCATCCTTTAAATCTATTCCACTTATGTAATGGGTGTCCTTTAATCTACTAAGCAAGCCGTTGATGTGTGGGAGCGGATATGAATCTTTCTTCGTAATAGTATTCAATTTCCTTGAGTCTAGGCACAAACGAACTTTTCCCGGTTTTCTCACATTTACAATAGGAAAGCACCAAGGTGAGTTAGACTCTTCTATTACGCCCATTTTCAACAACCGGTCTAGTTCTTGGTAAACTTCAGCCTGTCTAGGAGGAGAAAGTGGGTAATGCTTGCATTTTATCGGCTCTGCATCCCCAGTGTCGATGTGATGCTCCAAAAGACTCGTACAACCAAGACCTGACTTCTCAAAAGAGGGAAAATCGGACATAACACTTTCAAGTTGGAATTTTTGCTCTGAATTTAAATTATGAAAACATAAGTGGCTTTTATCTGCTGTCTCAAGATCAAAGGACTCAACAATGGGAACAATATCAGGGGCAATTGCAAAACTACGCCAGAAGTCTAAACCTAAGTAGGCTTCTTGCTTTAAAGAAGGTACAACGTAAAAATCTATATCTCTTGTAATACTTTTATACACAACAGGTAGCTTACAATGACCCATTACTGAGTTTTTAGATCCATCAGCTGTGGATATATATGATCGAAAAGGTCTTAAAGTGATATTATTTCTTTCAATAAAAGTTAAACTATTCTTTCCCAATACCGAAACACTAGCACCCGAATCTAGTAGTCCATAAATGTGCTCATTAAAAATTTGAATTTTTGCAAAAGGTCTCTCGTCGTTCTCATGGCATAATAATGAAGATTCTATTAATTTACGAAATGATTTTCTTTTCTTGAAGCGAAGTCTACAATTAAAAGTTTTAGCTGAAGGTTTATAAAGTGCAGAGTTATTATTATAGGAAATGTTTGTTTTTGAGGATAATTTATTTGAATTGTTTGGAGAATTTCCCGCCGAGATTGTAGATCTCGATTCATCCTCCTGTGGAAGATTCCTCGATTGATCTAATAGCAACTCGGGGAGAAAGCTTTGGAACGAGAGTCCCCGGTGGCCATCTCGCTCCGCTTCCTGTTTCCCATGTGCATATTTTTGCACTTAGGAGTAACTACCCCTTGTTCGCCACATTTAAAACAAAAAACATTTCTAGTTTCCTCTGGGCAATAAATATAGGAATGACCGAAGGATAAACAATTCCAGCACTTTATTTTTGAATAGTCAGGTTTATAGTTACGTTTAGAGAATTGCAGGGCTTCTATTTGAGGGTCAGACTCACAGTCAGATTCATTCTCTACTACACTTTCAGCTTCGACTTCACTAACTTGTCGATAGGGTTTATTTTCAAAAAGAGAAGTTTTACTTTCGTAAATTACCTTTTCGGCATTTCGTGCTAGGTCTCTAAGACTGTACAAAGATTTAGGATTAGCATTAAAAAGCATAACTTTAAAGTTAGAATGGATATTTTTCATTATAATTCTAATTAATTTTGTTTCACCAAGGGGTTCCTTCATACGAGAATTCATGCTAACTATGGCTGAATGAAAACTGTCATAAGGTTCTTTCTGAAGCTGTTTACGCTTGTACATATTTAATAATATGTCATCATCTGATTCCAAAGTACCGAATTCACGAGATATTGAATATTCTAAAAATTGATATGTGGGATTTGGATTCAGTTTTATGAATTCCCAATACCACTCGTTTGCGTTGCCGCGTAAAAATATTTGAAAGTTCTCGAGTAAATACTCATCAGTACACCGAGTTCGTTTAGCTAAGGTCTCAATTTTAAAAAGAAAATTTGTTACATTACCTGTACCATCAAAAGAGATGTTCCATTTCTCCAGTTTTACTTTATCAAATAGTCCTGGGTTGAAATTGGCCTCCTGAGATACAGTTGGGTTATTCGCATTTAAGTTTGTGTCACAAGTCAAGTTAGTAATAGTAGCTTTCAAAGAATTAAGTTCCCTCCTAAATTCATCTTGAGAAGATCGTATGGCCTCTTGTACAGCTGATAATAAATTGTCATTATTATTAACTGTAGACGGTTCAGCAATGAATTCACTTTGAATATCAATTTCTTTCGAAGCCATGTTTAAGTCAATTGTATCCTGATGTTCTAAATGACGTGGAATATCTCCGAGAGAAACTTGATCGGACTGACAGATATTTAAAGAAACTTTTGGTTCTAACGGTTTGAGATTGCTCTGGATGTTTTCTTCAGGTGGGGGTGAATGAACCACACGTGGTCTTGAAGTGGGTGTACTTGGTAATTCTTCTAATGATTGCGTATTATTCCAAACAGTTTTGCCTCTACCTCTACTTGCACTTAAATTACTGTTTGATCCCTTTCCTGAACTACGAGTGTTCATAATAAATGAACAGATCGACAGACGGACAAAATTAAGAAAAAATTAAAAATACTCTATTTCGAAAACAAATGCGAATAATGCAGTAAGGCGTTGCAGTGTGTGATTATATCGGTTTAGTGGAAAAAAAAAATCATGTGAAAAAAATTGCAAAATAATAATAAAATTGATTTAGGTTTAATACAATATTAATACAATAACTCCAGTAAACGAATTGGTGGATGAGTAAACAGTGAATAATATTTTTTTCTTTTTTTCAAAACATGTCTTGTAATTATCTGATTTTGTTACTTCAGAATTTACCGCTACTGTTTTGAATTGATACTTTATTGATCATATGCTTCATTAAAGATGAAACAAAGTCTAATGTTTACAAGTAATAAGAAAAAATTAAAAAAAAATAGTTTAAGTTGAGTATACATAGGTATAAACAAAAATATACAAGGTTTTCTTTAAATTTGATGCATTTGTTAAATTTCAGTTAAATACAATAAAATTTAAAGTCTCTCAAATTTTCAGAAAGCCTCCACTCAAAAAAAAAAAATTTCAAAATTATAACGCAAAAATGTTAGAGAATTGGATCTCATGACATTTGACTTTTATTATTCAAAAAAAAATTTTAAAAGAGATTGATGGAAAAAAATTAAACTATTATTATGTTGGTATAATTTCAAATTTCATTAAGTATACCTCGTATAACTTTTTCCTGACTTTAATCAAATGTATTTGGGTTTTTATATATTATATTCAAAATTTTAAGTGCAGCTGGTTCAAGCCACTGTTATTTTACATCCAAACATATTTAAAAAAAATCGTCTATTTAAATTTAAATGACAAAATTCGTTATACGAAATTTACCTATAATTTTCCTTTACATTATGCTACCCTATAGGCAGCTTTTCGTTGGGCGCCATCTATGTTACGCGCGCTTTGTAAATGCACAAAAACAAAAATTGAAGATCAATGGCATGTACGAGGTATTTTCGGCTAGCTCTGCCGTCAGTGGCGCGGTTCTCGACCCAATTGTTTTGACGCGTAATCATAGAAAAAATCATGCCATTGTAAATTGCCACAAAAAAAAATTTAAATATAGAGCTTCTAATGAAAAAATTGCAAATTTTAAAAAGGAACTGAATGTATCTTTATTATACCAACTTTAACGGGACTCCATAGTCACGTCACGGGGTCATCACTGTTTACTCACACCTACCAATTCGTTACCTTCGTTTTGTAAGGAAAAATGAATTTATTTCATTATGAAATTCATTTTTCCTTACAAAACGAAGGTAACGAATTGGTAGGTGTGAGTAAACAGTGATGACCCCGTGACGTGACTATGGAGTCCCGTTAAAGTTGGTATAATAAAGATACATTCAGTTCCTTTTTAAAATTTGCAATTTTTTCATTAGAAGCTCTATATTTAAATTTTTTTTTGTGGCAATTTACAATGGCATGATTTTTTCTATGATTACGCGTCAAAACAATTGGGTCGAGAACCGCGCCACTGACGGCAGAGCTAGCCGAAAATACCTCGTACATGCCATTGATCTTCAATTTTTGTTTTTGTGCATTTACAAAGCGCGCGTAACAATGTTGAAATTTAATAGTATACTTGGTAGAACACTATTAACATCCAATAACTATACATGTAAGTTATGTCGGTATGCCATCTAGGAGCTCATCAAACTTGATTTTAGCATACCGAAATATGACTTAAATAAGTGTCTTTTGAACTTTATTCATGACATAGACCTATTGTTTCAGGAAATTTCAATTTCGATCCATAATTTTTGCTTAAAAAGTTTTATACCATCGCAAATATATTTATAAAAAATTTTTCTAATCCCAAATCGATTAATGTTAACTCAGATAAAACAAAAATGTTGGCTGTTTTCAAGTTTTTTGCTAAAAGTGTTATTTGGTTATTTGCTTTTTTAATTCATCTTTTTATAATATTTTTATTCGAAAAACTTCTTTAGATTGATATATAATAACACTATATTCCCAATTAAAATGCATGTTCAATACATTTTATTTTGCTATTTTTATTTATTTATTTTTTAATGATATAAAACCTAAAAACCGTATGTTTTTAATTAAAACCAAGAAGTTAAAATTGTCTGACAATGATTGCATTGTAAGATGGTGGAATTTCATGCAGCTGACAATAAAAACGAAGCTGACAATTTTTTAAAATGTTCTGACAATTTTAAATAGAGTGTTTACACGATTGTAAGATTTCTGACAATTTCATTGTAAGGTGGTTGTGTGACAATGTGCTGACAATGCTTTAGCTGACAACGTTGTCAGCAAAAAATTGTATGTTTACACGATTGTAAGAAATTTTCTTACAATTTTTCTTACAATATTGTAAGATCTGAACATCATGTAGACATAGCATTACTCTCTTAATATACATGAAAGAAAAAAACACACGTTGTAAATGAAACAAACAATGTTTTGATTCTCTTCTCATTTTTCTTTATTCGAATTGAGTTGTAACACCAAACTTGATTTTGCAATACTCATTCGTTTCTCTTTCTTTTCTATTTTTCTTTTGCACTGATCGACACCATTTAAGAATTTTACTGTGATTTGAGATTAAGAATGTTTCATTGCAGAAGTCTGCTGTATAGCTAAGAACAGTTGTTGGTTGCGAATATTTACTGTTTCGATTCTTATTTTGCAGTTCATTTTTCGTGTATTATTAAATAATTTTAATCAAACTTAAGAATAAAGACCTTTTATATAACTTTATCAAAAGTTTAACCAAATCTTTATAAATTGCAAATACATATGGATACATATCCTTAAGGAAAAAGTTTAATATATCATAAAATTATTTACCTTAATGGAGTTTTAGAGCCATCAGAAAATTCTAGATCTATATCCAATAAGCCTTCTTGATATTGAGCTGTAAGTTTGTGGGTTACAGCAGTTTCAGCAATATATCCATTTTCTATAGTATTATCTGTATTAATTGTTAATTGTAGTCCTGATACAACACGTACAAGAAGTTTGACTAAACTAACTTTATCGCTACCGACTCGAATTTCTTTGGCGCCAATAACTCGTCCAGTGATTGGTGATAAAACCTGCAAAATATAGATATATATAATAAAATAAAAAAAATTCAAATTTAGTAAATAACAAGTAAGAGTGTTATATTCGGCTGTGCCGAATCTTGTATACCCACCATCAAGTTGTATGAGAGTGCAGCTAATTCAAAATATTGACCAAATGTGGTATTGTTGGTAATATATTTGGACTAAATTCGGTTGGTATAGTTACTATAGTTCAATATTTAAAAGTATCTAAGTGGTTTCCCAAGTATTTACCTTGGACAAATTGCTGTTACATTACCGAATATAGTATTACATTAATAAGCTGTTTCGTTGTGCCATAAACATGTTGATAGCAACACGGCAGGTTCATATATTTTGTTAGGAGTTCCTAATGCATCTACCGTGTATAAAGTCTGGACCTACCATTGATTGATAGCTATCTAATTTCGTAGATGCAATCTTAATATACTGAATGTACCTTCAAATCTTTTTGATTGTAGATATAAAAAGGGGATGTTATATATATAAGAACTATATATGGAAGCTCTAACTAAATGTGGACCGATTTTACCCATTTTCAGTACATAATTTCTATAACATATCGAAAATACTTTTGCTAAATTTTGTTTCTTTAGCTCTTGTAGTTAAGGAGCTATCGGGCTTTTATTGACGAAAGGACGGACATAATCAGTCTTTTCTTTTTGTATTATTGTGTTTCCGTAAGTTTTTTATATGGGAGCTATGGTCAAAAAGTAACCGATTATAAGAAAATTTTGCACACTGGCTGGTATTCACATAAAACTTCCTTTTGTAAAATTTTGTTGCTGTAGCCCTTTTCGTTAAGGCGCTTTCGCGCTTTTATCTGACGGACAGACGGACATAAACCCCCTTTTCTTTTTGTATTTTTGTCTTTCCGTAAGTTTTTTATATGGGAGCTATTGTCAAATGGTGACCGATTGTGACAAAATTTTGCACACTGGTTGACATAAGACCTCCTCGTGCTAAATTTAGTGGTTATATCTATTATAGCTTTAGATTAATTGGCATTTAAGTATATTTTAGGTGAAATTTTGGCTGTTTCCGTAAGTTTTTTGTATGGGAGCTATGACTAAATGTAAACCGATTTTGATAAAATTTTATATGCTGCCTAGCTTATGCAAAACTTCCATATACCAAATATTATCATCATAGCTATTATAGTTTGTTATTTATTTGCAAATAAGCGATTAGCGTAGACGAGGTTATAAGGGAGCTATGGTCAAATGTTAACCGATTTTGCCCAATTTCAATTCCAAAATTTTCTCAGAGATGAATAATGTTTTTTCTAAGTTTCAGTGAGCTAGCTCCTTTCGTTTAGGCGTTATAGTGATTTCAACAGACATACGTCGCTCAATCCTCTTAAGGCACGGTCACACTGATTAAATATTTAATCGAAATTATCAAATAGTTGATCCTCGTAGTCTGACCACAAAATATTTTTGAGGTTCAAACAAGAAACATGTTGATTTGAAGAAAACAAAATAATTTGCCAGCAAATAAAAATTTTCCTAATGTGACCACGCAAGAGCAAATATTTTTTCAAATAATTATTCAACCTTACACAATTTTTGTAACATCAAACAGGGGTAAATAAATAAGTAAATAGCTGAGCATGTGTATGGTTTACTATTCAAACAGAAACAACAACATTAAATATGAGAAACAACAACATCAAATTTGAGAAACAACAACATCAAATTTGAGAAACAAATTGCTATTTGCTCAATTCTGTTTTGAAAAAATTTGATCAAATATTTTTTGGGAAAATATTTAATCTTCAGTGTGACCATAAATAAAACTTGTTTTTTTGTTTGTACTTTGAACGTATTTTTTTATGTATTTTATCAAACAAAAATCGTCAAATAAATGTGCTAAGTGTGACCACAAATTTTTGATTATATTGTTTTGACAATATTTTACTCAAAATATTTGATTTCAATGTTTAATATGTCTGACCTTACCTTTAGAATTTCATAAGGATTTTATATTATTTTATATTAAGGAAATTACAAACGGAATGACAATCTTAATATACCCCCCATTCTTTTTGATGGTGGGTATAAAAAAATGAGAAACATATGCACAGAACAAATTTCTAAGCAACAAACCAGAGCGATATATTCGGTCATGTAGAATCTTATATAATCTTTACCGATTGTATTCATACTTCCAATTTATCCTGATACTTCGTTAGCGACGAAAAGGAGTGCGAAAAAATCACAAAGAAAAACAAGTAAGAGTGGCATATTCGGGCTGTGCCGAATCTTGGATACACTTCACCAATGGTGTTCCAAAATTAAAGTACAAAATCGTAAGAATATCTTGATAATTATATAGTTTCTGATTACTGACTTAGTTGAGCCCCATACAAATGCTTGATATGTATATTAATTTTCTTTTTTTCATATCAAATATCCAAAGAGTCTTTAAAATTAAGTCATCATCTCGACTAGTTATGGACCCAAAGGTTAAGTTGGAAAGGTGGCTGATGTCGAAGGCAGCGTCACTTGGGTTCTAGATTTTCAAATATTCGATTTCGAATTTGATGAAGATTTAGTATTCTGGCATGCAACCCATGCAACCTTCCAACTTGTAAAAGTCCTTGATTAGTTATGTAAAACTCTCAAGTTAGCGGACCGATTTAGATCAAAGCTATAACAATGATAGTTTTGTCAATGTATACAGGCCTTAGAATAAAAGGGTATACGACGGGGTGGATACTGATGTGTTTATCAAGAAAACAGTTTTTTGAGATCAATTTGGATAAAAAAAACCTCCCCCCAAACCATTTTTTCTAAAAGCTTGCAAAAAATAATAATATTTGAATTTTGTTTTAGATACCTGTCATGTACTATATATTAACTTTAGATAAATAATCGGATGACGTAGGGGATGTTGGATACCATGTAACGGTTCTGATCGGTTTAACTTGGTAAACCCAGGCTAATCTTGGTCTATTCTTCATCTCAATTGTGGACACTTACCTCCTAGTGGTGTCATCTGGGTAGCTACTTAACAGCCGTTAAAGTAGTGAGCAAACAAGTGACGCGTGTTCTCCCATGAGAACGATAAAAACATGGGTCAAGGACGTCGGGCTAGTAACCCACTCCTGGAAAAAACTTACTATGAAAAAGCAAAAAATAAGGATTAAAACGGCCCCCCCAAATGTTGACGACTATGGCAAACGAAAAAAGGACCATGATTTAAGGATCAGCACCTGGAACATCCGAACCCTCTACAGAGGAGGTGCTCTGATCCAGTTGATGGATGTTCTCGATGAATATAAATGTGATGTGACTGCTCTCCAGGAAATAAGATGGAACGGCAACGGTGTCGCCAAGACATCAAAAGGTGACCTGTATTACAGCTGATATAAGAGTAAGCACGAGTTTGGTTGGGGTTTTATGGTTAACAAAAGATTGCGAAATCTTGTTTCCAGGTTCACACCAGTAAGCGAAAGGCTAGCGACAACACGCGTCAAGGCTAAGTACTTCCATCTGAGTTTGATTTGTGCTCACGCTCCAACAGAGGAGAAAGATGATGATGTAAAGGAAGCCTTTTATGAACAACTTGAGGAAGTTTACGATAGCTGCCCTAATCACGACGTTAAAATAATACTGGGTGATTTTAACGCAAAGTTAGGGCATGAAAGTTGTTTTGAGCCTACTGTTGGTAAATTTAATCTACACAACGTAACCACTGACAATGGTATGAGATTAATCTCCTTTGAGGCTGCTCGCAATATGGTCGTAAGCAGCACCAGATTTCCACACCTTAATATACACAAAGCTACATGGGTGTCTCCTGATCAACTAACGAAAAATCAAATAGACCATATTTTAGTTGATGGAAGACACTCATCCAGGAGCTAACATAGACTCCGATCACTACCTTGTTGTAGCCAAAGTGAGAACACGTCTAAGTGTGTCGAGGAGCGTACACGCAGAAGCGCAAAAACGACAATAGGGTACCAAGCCCTCATGCTAAAAACTCTTGGCACGACGAGGAGTCCCGCAACGCTACTGCTGAGAAAAATGCGACCTACAGGGCAACTCTGCAGTCAGCAGCTACTCGTGGATGTTTAGAAAGATATCGAGAGAAAAAGAGGGAAGAAAAACGACTATTCCGCAAAAAAGAACGATATGAGGAGATTGAGTTGTATAGGACACAAACTGAAATCCGTAAATTTTACCAAAAAATTAAGCATCAGACGGATGGTTATAGCAACTGTATCCTTTCCTGTAAGGACGACCAAGGAAATCTGGTCACAGATACAGAAAACGTATTGAAACTGTGGAAAGAGCACTTTTGAAAGTTGTTGGTTGCAAATGAAAGCGACCAAGATGACACGCCTGAACAAATCAACGATGACGGCGTAATATGTCCACCACCCAACCTGAACGATGTTAGAACTGCAATAGCGCGATTAAAAAATAATAAAGCTGCTGGTGCCGATGGTTTGCCAGCAGAGCTTTTTAAGGCTGGAGGTGATGAGCTGATAAAGTATATGTCCCGGCTCCTAGAATACATATGGTCAGAAGAACGCATGCCGGACGATTGGAATGTCAGTGTCCTTTGTCCAGTCCACAAAAAAGGAGATAAAACGGTATATGCAAATTATAGAGGGATAAGCCTCCTCTCAATTGCATATAAGACTTTATCGACCATACTGTGTGAAAGGCTAAAGCCCAAAGTTAACGAAATAATTGGGACATACCAATGTGGCTTTAGACCAGGTAAATCAACCACTGACCAGATCTTTACTCTACGTCAAATCCTAGAGAAGACCCAGGAGAAACAAATCGATACGTATCATCTCTTTGTCGACTACAAAGCTGCTTTTGACAGTCCGATACGGAAGAAGGCGTTTGATGCAATGTCTGTGTTCGGCATCCCTACGAAGCTAACAAAGTTATGCAGGATGACACTAACTAATACTACATCATGTGTTAAGATAGGTAAGAACCTATCAGAGTCCTTCATAACTAAACGGGGATTCAGGCAAGGTGACAGTTTATCATGTGACCTCTTCAATATTGTGTTAGAGAAAATCTCGCGAGATGCAGCAGTTAATACAATAGGAACCATTTTCAATAGAAAACATATGCTACTCGCGTTTGCCGATGACATTTATATTATAGGGCGCACTCTACGCGAGGTAACTGCCGCCTTTTCGAATATCGTGAAGGAATTAAACAAAATGGGTCTAGCTGTAAATGAATCAAAAGCAAAACTGATGGTTTCTACAGGCAGACAGACCACTAGAACTGGATCACATGTGTCCGTTGAGAACTATAGCTTCGAGGTTGTAAGATAATTTGTATACCTTGGTACCTCTGTGAACATCAACAACGATATAAGCTTCGAAATCAAACGAAGAATCATACTTGCCAATCTATGCTATTTTGGACTAAGCAAACAGCTAAAAAATAAAGTCCTCTCTGTACGAACTAAAATCACGCTCTATAAGACGCTCATACTACCAGGGTTATTGTATGGTGCTAAATCATGGGCACTTGCACAGACAGATGAAGCTATCCTTGGAGTGTTTGAGAGGAAAATTCTACGAAGAATCTTTGGACCAGTCTGCGACAACAATGAGTATCGACATCGAATGAACCATGATCTGTATGAGTTATACGCTGACATAGACATAGTAAAACGCATTAAGCAACAGCGTCTGCGTTGGTTAGGACATGTTGTGCGAATGGATGAAAATACTCCGGCAAGAAAAGTCTTCGATAATGATCCAGAGGGAACGGGTAGAAGAGGGCGTCCAAAACTTCGAAGGAAAGACCAAGTAGAAGAAAATCTTTTGAAACTTGGTATACGAAATTGGAGAATATTCGCACAAGATAGAGGTGCTTGGAATTCTAAAATATGCTCGGCCTTTGACCTAAACAGGTTGTAATTACAGCCCAGTTAAGTAAGTAAGTAAGTACTACAAATAATATTTGTTGAAACTTAAAATTAAAAAAAAAATAAAAATAAAAAAAAAAAATTAAAAAATCCAAATACTTAACTTCAAAATTATTTTGGGGGAACTTTTTTAACGCCCGCGAAAAAGGGACCCCACTTTTCATCATAGATTTTCATGGTCTATATGGCATTGATAGGTATTTTTTGATTTTTTAGCAAATTGTTCAAAAGTTATACCCCTAGTATACACTCTTAGTTTTAGATACATATGTGAAATATATAGCTTTTGAATCAGCTTTGTCGGAAAAGTTACTGAAGATTTACTTATTATTCTGAATGGAAATTTTTGCTTTAGTTCTTTGTGCAATTACAATGTGATTTAATTTATCAGCATTAAAGTGATTCCCGGTCGGGGTTATATGGAAGATTTCACTAAATGTGAACCGAGTTCGCCCATTTTCAATACCGAACTTTTCAAGGGATCAGAAATACTTTTGTCAAATGTTGTCCCTCTAGAAAGTTTACTTTAGACACTATCGCGCTGAATAACGATATTGTACAACGTCTTTATACTAAATGTCATCATCGTATCTATTATAATTTGTCATTTATTAGCTACTTAGAGATTGTCTTAGGAGAAACTATACGGGAGCAATTGCCAAACGTGAACGGATTTCTTCCAATTAAAAGATTTAAATTTCCGTTGATATGTGAGATACATACATACATACATATGTAGGTTTTGAACGGATATCTTGTACTTAGCTGCATTTTTCGTACTTCCTAGGAAGATTACCTATAATTTGATATATAATACATTCTCAAATATTATCATAATGTTCAAAAGTCAGACACAAAATTAAGATAAATGCAGTCTGTCTGTCTGATAAAAACAGATTTGTGGAGCTCCTAAAAGGTATACTTATACAAAGAACGCTGTCAAATTTCATCGGTCCATAAACACCTGAGATATCGCTGAAACAATACTTACAAAATGTAAATAAAATTTCTTAGACACGTACATTGAGCAATTTGCTGTACATCAAAAGTAGTGTTTTGGAGATATCTCAGTTGTTTATGGACCGCTTTTGATAAAATTTACTAACGTGCTTGCTTTTAAATGTGTTAAAATGCAAACCCTTAAATATCTCAACTTAAAATCAAAGTGACTTATGCCCTTTTCAAAATAAACGGCTCATATATATAAATTAAAATAAGAAAAATCCTAACTAAAAAAATGAATTTGTAATTATACAAAATATAAATGGGTACTTAAGTTTTTCAAATTAAAAAAAAAATAATAATAATAAAGACCTCAGTCATTTCATTTGCAGCCAACTTTACTACCTACCTCCTTGTCAAATTCGAATTATCCAACCGCGAAGCGTTGTCTCTGCGTTGTTTTGGTTTATTTCATATAAATTGTATATTAATGACACATTTTGACAATTAAACAATGCTCAACGCTTTTAATATTGCGCTCTTACTTCTTAAAAAATATACATATAAAAAACGCGATATATAATTCAAAAACTAAAGCTAAATGAAAGTTATAAAATTAAATAAATTTTTTACCTGTACATCAGTTCGTCCCATTGACTTTCCTTGCAAAATCCGCCCTTTTAAATTTGCAATTTTGGGATCTGCGACCCGTAATAGTGGCTGCACTAAATCAGTTACTCTTAATCCAGTTTTGCGTGATATAAAATAACTAATGCGACCAGAATTCTATAAATAAATATAAAGAAATAAATACATATATTCATGACTCTCATCAAAAAACTTAAAAATAAATTTTAATTTTTTATTTCTAGTTTTCCTAAGAAAGATGATTTCAAAACCCATAACTAGAAAATAAGTCATTTTATGTAACAATTAATAATGTAATTATTTTTTATATTTTCAAGACGGTTTCAAAACTAATTTTTTTAATTTTTCGAGAATGGTCCACAAACATGGTTAACCCTCCGTCATGCGCATGTATCTGGCCAGATCATTTAAGAATTTAACAGTGATTTAAATAAATTTATAATGCAGCTATCGTTTTACGAAAAAAAAGATTATAAAAAACAGCAAAAACAATTTGTGTGGATTTTTTCATCAACACATCATATACGTAGCGCATGTATCTGGCCAGATACACATGTAGTTTGTATGAAGAATTATGCATTTTTAAATGTTTTTTGCGTTTGTTTACTCAAATCAACTATGTATATTTGCACTCTGAATTATTATAGCTTAGTATAAATTATATGAAAATGATGACTTACCTAAGATATCGAAAATTTCTGAAACGAATAGCCATGGAAAATGTGTAGTCGAGAACTAGAATGTAGCTTATCTAATTGGAATTGGATGCATTTATCGGTACTCTTTTGGCGGCTGGTTATTCTCACAATAATATAATATACATAACTACTAATTTTTGAATCGAAACTAATCGAAACATATTTAAAAACAATTATTTTTTTGAGATAAAACAGAGAATTTAATTTTTCTTGTTTTATTTGTCATTAGTTTTTTTACTGCCTGGCTTGCTAACAATATAACGATATAATATTATCAAAAAATATATATTTTTCACATTAATGTATTGAAATACTTAGTGTATCTGGCCAGACACATGCGCTACGTATGTGACTATTGAAACATGTGCATGAGGGTTAACAAGTGCAGGTTTGTAACCTGCACAAAATTTGTCTATCCACTTATTTTTACTTTTGGTAAAATATGTTATTCAATACCTTTATTTAAGTTATATGTATTATGTATGTATTATTTGGTACATAGCCTCTATTTTATATTACCACCGGCAGTTTGAAGGGCATAGTATCTAAAAGTGACATATATATTACCACCGGCAGTTTGAAGGGCATAGTATCTAAAAGTGACACGATAGTGTGTAGAGATATTTTTCCCACTCAGTCTTTATTTTTTTCTAATTTGAAGAACTTTTTTTCACAACTTCCCGATCTCCCATAGGATTTCTATGCGGTTAAGATCAGGATATTGTGAAGGCCAATACAAAGGTAAGGTAGTTACGAATAAGCGACTAGATTTATTCGGGTCACTGTCTTGTTGGAACATACTGTTTGGGGGTATTTTTTCAGAATATGTGGGACCATATTGTTTTCTAGGTCTCACATTATTTAGTGGCAGTCATAATACCATCGATTATCACCAGCGGACCAACTTCGTGACTCGAAAACGCACCTACAAATACATAACTTTTTATTTTTAAAACTACTTAAATTTTTTTTTCTACATTTTGAAGGATACATGCCTTGCCTCACTAAAAAAAAATGTCCTTTTAAAAATCAGCCAAGAAATGGCAATTTTATTTTCATTTATATTACAAACAAAAATAACTTTTTTATCAATTTTCATTTTCTGTCTGTCTGTATATTTTTGTGTGACAGTAAATATATTTTTTTTTTATTTCGTTAAAAACCTCATTAAATAGGCTTTCCAAAATGGTTAAGAACAAGCAAATTTAAAGAAAAACGAACCGAAAATTTTTAGTTTTTTGATATGCAAATTTTATTTTTTTTTTGTTTTTTCTTAGAAATGCTTGCATCTCACCTGCTTATTATAATTTGCTGTGCTCGTATCACGCTTAATGGACCAACAGTAGTTAGAAAGCATACTTATTTTGTTTTTTCCAACATAGCGCTGTTCTATTTTAAAAATTTCTTGGTGAAATCTCTCACCTTGTTCGTCGCTCATTTGTCCTAAATTGGACGGGAACATATTTAAATGAGCATGGAGATGGTGCAGTTTGATTGACATTTTGCAACCCATCGAATGGTAGGAAGAAAGCATTTTACTAACCACTTCTTCGTAGTTTTTACATTTTTGTTCCCAAGAAAGTTTTCGCACACTGCAACAAAGCCTTCCCATGCATTTTTTTGTTAATACGACATTTGTTCTAAGAAATTTTGGTCTCTCATTAGTTGTCTTATTTGTGGACCGACAAATATACCTGTTGTAGAATATATATTTTAATTTTTTTAATGTCTGCATCACAAAAAATATGTGCTTACCTTCTTTAAGCTTGCCACAAGTTATTCGCGGAAAACTTCTTTCAAGATATTTAAATGTTAAACCATTTTTATCAAGTGCTTTGACAAACTGTTTTATTAAACTCAGCTTAATATGTAAAGGTGGTAAAATTATATTTGCTGGGTTGACTAAAGGAATGTTTATACTATTTTTTTCACCAACAACAAACGCTGTACGAGGAGGCCAATTTTTCTGAATATAATATTGCTCAGTTGCACGGCTGTTCCATTCGCAAAAATAGCATGGAAACTTTGTGTTGCCACCTTGCATACCATTTAAAATGGTCAATACTTTAAAATCAGCAACAATTTGCCAGTTATGAGAATTGTAGTCTATTAAATTCAAAATTTCAGACATACTCTCGTACGATTCCTTGATGTCAGTAGCGTAAGCCAAAGGAACTGATGGAAATAAGTTCCCGTTATGTAAAAGTACTGCTTTCAGGCCTATATTGTATATACAAAACAGAAATTTTGAAAAAGTTTTTCGATGTAAGTGTAAATCATATTTACTTTTCGTTGATCCATCGATGAATAATCGCCAGTCTTGTGAAATATGATTGTGTCCTAGCTTATCAAACAAAGAATTTACATTATTACAATAAACCATATTGCTGTTTTTTGTGCTTTCGCTAAACAGTGATCCAAATAAACCCATTTCTTCACTTCTACGAAAAGTAATATTGACACTCTCATCTAAGAAATTCCATTGTTTCATTCTTGATCCTAAAAGTTCCGTCTGTCTCTTTGACAGTTCTAAATCGCGTACCACGTCATGAAATTCTCCTGATGAAATTAAGCGTTGTTCTCTTAGTTCAGCTTCTGGTGGGATAAATTCTGATGCTGGCCTTTCATAAAGGGTTGGAAATGTTTCAGGCTCAATTGACTCTGGTGATAATTCTGCTGTGTTTTCTTTGATTAAATCTTTATTTTGACGCAATACTGATTTAATAACATGGTCAACGTCTGCGTATTTAATTAATTTTCTTATTTTAAAGTGGTAACCTTTAGTGCAAGTTAAACAAAAATAGCAATTATTTGGTCTATGTACACGTTGTGGAAGCCAAGCAACGGGTTCAACGAAAGGCATTGCAGTGGAGTCACTTTGCATTTTCCAAGATCTAAGTGTCGAATAGCACGATGAACAGCAAACAGAGGGTACATACCACAATCCACGAACAAAACAACGACTAAAGTACTCTTCGTATAGTGGAATAACATGTTCATTAACCGATAAATCAATTTTATGTTTTTTGTCCACAAAAAGTCCACAAATGAAACAAAAATTATTACTTTTATCACACATTTTTAAAGAAATATTATTTTTTTTTAATTTATTTTTATTACTAATAATACTAAATTGCGCAACCTTTCGATGAGAAACTCGAAGTCTACTTATACATTTTTAAAAGCCAACTAAATGTACTTTTAAATAAAATTTATAAAACCAAAATTTGTTGCCCAACAAAAAATTGGGATCCGGCAGAAAATGAAAATTTGTTGAAAAAATTTTATTTTAAGCGCTATAAAATAGCCATTTTATGGGCGATCTTCAAACGGAAAATATTTTCAGAAAAGCCGAATTCGCATCTAATATCCATTGAAAACAAAAGTTAAATCGACTGTCAAATAAAGAAGTTATGATTTTTTTCTTTAAATTTTCGTAAATAATGGTTTTACGTTACATTTGCTGTTAAAAAATATACTTAACGAAGTGATCAAAAAAAAAATATTACAATTTTCGTACTCCATGGACTCCCCCAAAACAGAATTAGTATATGAGAACCCCTGCATTTTTCCCGTGTATCACAGTGTTATTTATCACCAAGACCAATAAGGTCTTCTCTGTCTAGTAAAAATATAAGTGCGCCAACTAATAACGAACAAAGCACAAAAGAAAATAACAAAAAAGAAATTATGGGTGATAAAAAAAGTAATGCTGTAACACGCAGTAGTTTAAATGATATTAACCCTGTTGGTACCAAAAAATTTCTACGTAGTCTCTCTACGAAAAGGTAATGTCTCTGAAACTAAAATTCAGACATATACTGAAAAGCATTATAGAATTTTATTCGAAAATCTTGACAATGAGAAAAAGAATTATTATACTTACCAGCTTAAAAGCGCAAAAGCTTTAGTGGTCGTTATAAAAGGTATTGACAGTTCAGTGCCAGTGGATGAAATAAAAGATGCCCTAAATTCACTAGGGTACGAGGTGAAGTCTGTTCACAACATAATTAATAAGGTAAAAATTCTTCAACCAACGTTCAAGGTGGAAATTACCTACAATTCCTCTCAACTAAAGAAAAAAGGTGATACTTACCCCATATACGAATTAAGATTTCTTCTTAATCGTAGGATAACTGTCGAGGAACCATTGAAAAGGTCCTCCACAGTGTTTAAATTGCCAGGAATTTGGACATACCAAATCTTTTTGCAAGTTGCCAACGGTATGTGTTAGATGTGACGATATTTACAAGAGTATAGAGTGTTCTCATTCAATAAGAGAGGGTTCCTACAGAAAATGTAGCAATTGTGGCCATAATCACACCGCTAATTACCGCGGCTGCCCAGTCTATAGGCAACTTATAGAAAAGTCAAGGGTAAGACGACATGTATATCATCCATACAAGGATTCCCACTACCCAAGTCTACCCAATACCAATATATTCAGTGTCCAATATGGAAGTAATGCAAATAAAATCGTTACTCAATTGCCGTATACAATGGTTTCTCGAAATAATAAGGGTTCAGTTATTCCCAAACAAATATTTAAAGAGGGTTCCGTTATTCCCAGTAAAGGGGGAAGCTCTATCATCTTCGTATGCACATGCATTAAAAGAGGGTTCCGCAGTTCCCCATACATCTATTGAGAGTAATACTCCATTATTTTCATACGCCAACGCACTAAAACAGGGTTCCGCAATTTCCAATGTAAATACTCAAAGTTCTATTGAGAAATTAATCGAAACTATAAACAGTTTTATGACAAACATGCAAAGTATGTTTCAACAACTAATGCAAAATCAAAGCATGCTCATGCAGATTTTGTTAAGCAAAAAATGAACAGTTTAAAAATATGTTTCTTTTAATAACTGGTGCTAAATTGTTTAAAAAATTACTTTTGTAATATTTATTAAACCATCTAAATACAAACGTTAGCATTCCTAACCACCAGTTTGGCTTTAGAAGAAAACATGGCACCATTGAGCAAGTTCACCGCATTACGTCTCTTATACAAAAAAGTTTTGAGAACAAGCAGTATTGCTCGGCATTATTTACAGACATTTCCCAAGCTTTTGATAAAGTATGGCACACTGGTCTTATTCATAAAATTGTAACATTACTCCCTGTTAATGTTCGCAAATTGTTATATAACTATATTACAAATAGATTCTTCCGAATCAAATCGAAAGACGTCTTCTCGTCACGTAAAAAGGTCTGTTCTGGTGTACCACAGGGCAGCATATTAGGACCTCTCCTTTATCTACTGTATACTTCTGATATGCCAACAAATTCGTTTACTCACACGTCTACATTTGCAGATGATGCATAAGTGTTCACAAAGATCCTGTTATAGCATCTGAACGTCTACAATCACATATTTATTACTTAGAGAAATGGTTGAACAAATGGAAAATTAAAGTGAATCCCACAAAATGTGTTCACATTACATTTACGTTAAGAAGAGAAAATTGTCCACCTGTTAATATCAACAATGTCCATATTCCTGAGGAGACAAAAGTTAAGTACCTTGGTGTTCACCCAGATCGTCGTTTGACTTGGGCCCATCATATAGAATCAAAAATCATGCAAATTAAACTGAAGACTAACCAAATTTATTGGTTAATAAGTCCACGGTCTTCCCTAGACCTAGAATACAAACTCCTCTTGTACAAGGCCGTTATAAAACCAATTTGGGTTTACGGCATCCAGTTGTGGGGTACAGCATCTTCATCTAATGTTGAAAAACTATAGAGAAGACAGTCAAAACTCTTAAGAATAATAACTGGTGCTCCTTGGTACATCAGAAACAACAACATTCATAAAGATTTAATGATTCCTACCGTACGCGAAGAAATAAAGAACTACATTCTCAAGTATTCAACAAAACTGGCTGATTTAATTGATTGCTAGGTCTAGGGAAGACCATGGACTTATTAACCAATAAATTTGGTTAGTCTTCAGTTTAATTTGCACGATTTTTGATTCTATATGATGGGCCCAAGTCAAACGACGATCTAGGTGAACACCAAGGTACTTTTGTCTCCTCAGGAATATGGACATTGTTGATATTAACTGGTGGACAATTTTCTCTTCTTAACGTAAATGTAATGTGAACACATTATATATATACATATATATATATATATATATATATATATATATATATATATATATTAGACCGTCTCGACTTATATGGGGAAAAAATAAAGTTCGCCGTACACCATCGAATATAAAGCATTGCTATGAGGTAGTTTCGAAAAAAATTTTTTTAATTTTTTTCGTTGCACATTGGGGTCGCCAAAATACATTTTTCGTTATATCTTCCGCATTTACAGTCGGATCTCGAAGTGTGATATATCGATGTTTTTGTCCCGAGGAGGCCAACCTTTTTCTTTAATAGTCATTATTCTCAGGTATCCGGTTCTAGTATTTATCTATCAGACCCCTGTTCCTACCACCCTAATGTACCACCCTAATATCAGAAAATTAAAGCTCTTAAAAAATCGTTAAACTTTTACTAAGGAAGTTTTTCGATTTTTCAAACCGATCTATTACAAACAAGAAATTTCTTATTTTGCCGCACGTAGGGATCGCCAAAATACATTTTTCGTTATATCTTCGCCATTTACTGTCGGATCTTAAAGTGTAATATATCGATGTTTTTGTCTAACAAAGGCCAATGTTTTGCGATATTAATCATTGACCTTAAATACATTCTTCTACATAGTACCTACCCAAGATATCTTAACTCATACAACAAGAATTATAAAAATTTAAAATCTTTTTATCAATTATGTTTTGAAAAGACTCAAGTTTGCTGTATTTTTGAGGGCTCTCAAGTTCTGAAAAAATGTGGCCCATGCGTTGCTCACCAGTGACAGCCATGGCAGATTAATGTACTATATGAACAAAACGTTCAGTGTTTTGTTAAAGGCATCGATAAGCTGTGAAAATAATTAAGTTTAGTTTTATAATTATAATCATTGACCTCAAGTACATTCTTCTAGTACTTTTTTTTTTTTTTTGATAATAATCATTGATTTCAGATATCCGTTCTAGTATTTATTTAAAATTATGAAAAAATATCATGTAAAAATTCACAGTGTAAATACCCAAACAGTCTCTTAGTTTGTCTTGCTGTTCGTTTGAATTTCGTCTGTGTCTGTATAACATTTAATCGTGTTGTGTCTATTTTAATTATAAACTATTAAAAGTTAATTTAAATAAACAACAGCCTCCCGAACTCTCCGCTTTTATTTTATCCGCAATTCTGGTTCTTGTGAAATCCAACCTCAAGCAATTCCAATAGATGATATATCTTATCGATGCCTTTAACAAAACACTGAACGTTTTGTTCATATAGTACATTAATCTGCCATGGCTGTCACTGGTGAGCAACGCATGGGCCATATTTTTTCAGAACTTGAGAGCCCTCAAAAATACAGCAAACTTTGAGTCTTTTCAAAACATAATTGATTAAAAGATTTTAAATTTTTATAATTCTTGTTGTATGAGTTAAGATACCTTGGGTAGGTACTATAGGTACCTAGAAGAATGTATTTAAGGTAAATGATTAATATCGCAAAACATTGGCCTTTGTTAGACAAAAACATCGATATATTACACTTTAAGATCCGACAGTAAATGGCGAAGATATAACGAAAAATGTATTTTGGCGATCCCTATGTGCGGCAAAATAAGAAATTCCTTGTTTGTAATAGATCGGTTTGAAAAATCGAAAAACTTCCTTAGTAAAAGTTTAACGATTTTTTAAGAGCTTTAATTTTCTGATATTAGGGTGGTAGGAACAGGGGTCTTATAGATAAATACTAGAACCGGATACCTGAGAATAATGACTATTAAAGAAAAATGTTGGCCTCCTCGAGACAAAAACATCGATATATCACACTTCGAGATCTGGCTATAAATGGCGAAGATATAACGAAAAATGTATTTTGGCGACCCCAATGTGCAACGAAAAAAATTAAAAAAATTTTTTTCGAAACTACCCCATAGCAATGCTTTATATTCGATGGTGTACGGCGAACTTTATTTTTTCGAGACGCCCTAGTGTATACCCTATAATTCTAAGGCTTGTATACATTGACAATCATTGTTAAAGCTTTGATCTAAATCGGTCCGATAACTTCAGAGTTTTATATAACTAATAAAGAACTTTTACTAGTTGGATAATACTTACGAATTAAAGTACACAACCCTCACTGGGCATTGTGTTTTTGGGTTGCATGTAGGGTGTTTACTCGAGTAATGTTTGCTCGATTAATCGGAAAAATAAAATCGATTAATCGCTCGAGTAAATAAAAATGACTTATTTCAAATAAAGATTTATTTGAGTAATTTTCCACGAGTAATCGAGTTACTCGAGTAAAAACATTTTAATAATTTTGTGTATTTTTTAAAATATTGATAAAATAAAACGACTAAAGTTTGTCTCAGTGTATTTCTTAACTGCTAAGTTTGTTTGAAAAAACGTTGGCCAAAAAGAGAGCGTTTTTAAATGAAAGTGCTCAATCTCAAAATGAGAATGTGACCAATAATGTAGACATGTATACATAAATAGACTCACTTTAAATATGTAGGGTGACGATATGTTTCAAATATATGGTACCAATGTCTTCTTTATCTTTCTTTTATGTATTTTTATTGTATATTGTTAAATTTTTTGTTAATAAAACACTATAATTTCATTAAAACAGCTGATGAAAAAATCTTACTCGAGTAATTTTAAGATGAATATTTTACTCGATTAACTTGAGTAATTTGTGACGATTAATCGATTTTCCGAGTAATTCCAAAACCCCATTTTCAAGTTATTTGATTACTCAAACAATTAAAAGTCGAGTAAAATGAACACCCTAGTTGCATGCCAGAATACTTAAGCTTCATCAAATCGATTTGCTCTTACAAATCTAAGGGCATCTACATTTGGAAGCAATTTTTC